>KK119789.1:157574-196700 GCA_000611955.2 Stegodyphus mimosarum
AGTAGCTTCATGCATGCCTTGTATTAGTTATTCCATCTGGCATAGTGTATTTTTTTATATATTTCTTTTACAGTCTGGCTAACTAATAAATTTTAATTTTGTTTCAACGAGATCATGTAGCCTTCTTTGGGGTAAGTTATATTCTTGTTTTTGTACTTCCTAGATCACACATTTTACCCTTACAGTCTTCTCTAGTATTATAGGTTATTGTGGTAACACAACGTTTAATATTTATTATTTTCACAGTTCTTCCCAATATATTTCAGGTTATCACGGTCTGTTAGGTACACCTCATCAGTACATTTGCTGCCGTGAACTCAGGCACACATTATTACTACACTTAGTAAGATGGCTTGCAAAACAAACTTCTTTAGGGCTCTTAAATGCATTTTGCGACGAATCCCTAAAGGAGTTGAATAACTTTTCATATTGTCGCCTCCAAATATGAATGAAGAAATGGTTCAAACAATCTTGAAGAATCTTAATGAATGTATTTATGTTTCTCGCATTGTGAAAAAACAACGGTATCTAGAGTCATCAAACTTTTAATAACGTAGTCCTCCACCCGAATATAGGCACCTGGAAGACCGAATTTTGAATTTAGAATTTGTTTTGTTTTATTATCTGTTAACAAAATTTTGATTAAAAAAAACTCAACGATTTCAAAACAAGGAGCGGCAGTACGAAAGAAACATTTTTATCTCCAGCACGGCAGACTGTTTATCGGAAATTCTAAAGATATGCGGCTTCTAAATAAGCCCAAAGCGACGTTAGGCCAAATATTCTAGAAACGTGTATGTGTGTGTAAATAAAAAAATACCTATTTGAGCCTAATAAAATATCTCAAAGCTTTCAGATTTTTGAAATAATAATAATAATATTAATAATAATAATTTTCTCTTTTTGTTATTGACTTTCTGTGTGTTTACTTTATTTAATAAATATTAGTTCTTCGCACTTAAGCCATTAAAACTTCAACAGCGAAATCACAAAATATTTAAAACCAACTTATCTTTAGAATTCTGGTAGACAGTCAGTCGCGCTGGAGACAAAAGCATTGAGGTTAGAATAAAGGAGGTCTGTTGTGACCTCCATGGGCAAAAGTATTTGAATCAGTATAGTGTTCCCACTGCTCGCTTTCAAGTTATTGAATTCCCTATAAAAATGTATTAAAGTTTTACAAAATTTGAAAGATAAATTCGAATTTCAAATTTCTGTCTTCCACTTTCAAATGTTCGGATGGAGGCAATGTTGTTAAAATTTTATGGGTCTAGGTAAAGTCGGTTTTTCACAGTTCGAGGGAACATACATAAATACATGCATATTCGTCTTTCCTTAACTTCTTTAAAGATAATACAGAGCGATAGTATTTGGTGGCAACAATTTGGAAAGTGATTTGCCCTTTATAGCTGTAAAATCCCGTTTCTGACGTAATAGATTTTTGAGCTAACAATGACATTCATTTTGAATGCGGGAAAAAAATTCCTTGTCTAGACTTCTTCATCTTATGACCATTGATTTAATACCAGCTGCTCAGAATTAGGTTTCCAAGAAATATCACTTTTTGCGGACCTTGGTTATAGCAAAAACTTACATAATTGATGATACCGTGTTTCCCGAAAAATGAAAGCCGTTGAGTTTATTAATAAAAAAATCATTAAAGTTTCATAAATAAGGAATAATTTTAAATTCAAACTTTGGGCTTTCAGGTGCACATGTTCGAATGGAGGACTACGTTATTCAAAATTTGATGACTCTAGCCAGGTTTGTTTTTGTGAACTATGAGGAAAGTACATGCATATATACATGCATGTTCATTAGTTAATTTCTTTAAAAATATTACAGGAAATAATATTTGGTGGCAACAATTTGAAAAGTTATATAGCCGTTCACAGTGACGACGCAAAATCCCGTTTCGAGACTAATAGTCTATTTGGGTCAAGTACCCTTTGGTCTTAAAAATGAGGAAAAAAAGGAAATAACATAAGAGTAGGTTTCTGCACTTATTATGCATTTTATTATTTTAATGCTTCCTTTATTACACAAAACGTTTATTGCTTTTATGGTGAGCTACGAAGCTGCTTTGATTTTATATTCGAATTTTTGTCACATTTTAGGGCAGTATTTTTTAATTCAACTAAATTTCAGTACGAAATACAATGGAAATTAGTTTTTAATTTCCCCAAATTATAAATTTTATATTTAAATTTTTAAAAAAAAAGCTCTATTTTATGAATTTTAAAATTAATGCAGCTTTTTCTTTTAGTATTAAATACAAATTAATGGCGCAAAAGTTTTGATTTTGTATAATTTTAATGTAATATACCTTTTAGTTGATAGTGGTTTTCCACATGCTTCGCAATTTTAGAAATGTGATATTATATTTAGTGTGATATTATTGCAATTTTTATCAGTCAGTTTCTGAGCTTCTAGAATTCGAACTATTTTTAGCAATGAAAAGCTCATAAATAAGAAAACTACCTGTAAAATTAATATTCAAAAATTCAAAAATGCAAACTAACGCTCGCAAAATCATTTTAGTATGTATTTTAATTACTACAGGTTACCAAGATAAAACTTATCAGAATAGTTTAGTTAATTGGTAAACAAAAATCCAATAAAAACGTTTGGAAATTTCGTTAGTAATATGATGAAGAATCCAGAAATCTGTTCCTCTTTAAACTTTCAGCGGTTGCGGAAATAAGCAATTCTTTCTTCCCAAATATTCGCGTTATCTGTCGGCTGTGGATTTGCAATGCGATTTGTGCTCGTTTGAGCTCACTGTGGTGTACAACTGGAATAAGAGCTGACTTTGTTGATGACCATCATAATATTAAGAAAGTGCAAATTCTTGTTAAATGAGCAAATAATAATGTTTCATTCAAAATTATGCGGATAATTTTTCATGCTATTTTTTCCAGTTACTCGTTTGCTGCCCTTTAATGACACGTTCTAGTAATCTTAATTAAAATGGAGTTTTTCTTTTGTAGTCCCGTGGAGAAAGAAAACAAATGCAAGATACTGAAAGAAAAAAATGACTGATATTTTATCAAAGAATTACGGATATCTTTCAAGGCGCCAAAGATTTTTCTCGGCTCTTAAGGGTGATTTTAGACAGATGGTTCCGCAGATCGGCTGGGAAGAAAAATGTTAAAAGATTTCACTTTTGTCACTGATAGTGGGAAAAGTCTATCCAAAAAAATGTGGTCGTCTCAACGTGAAATGGAAACATTACGTTTAAAGCCAAAACCGTTTTAAGTGACAAATGCCACTTTTCAGCGAGTGTCAAAATGAAAGATACGAGACATTTATCAAAGATGGATCGTTAATAAGTTTTGATCCACATATTCGAATCCTTTATGAACCATAAAGTAGAGTGATGGATGATGGGATTAATTCTACAAAATATAAAAATAAAATTTCAGCGTAAGTACATTGCAAACAGATGGGAAAACTGATAATTTGGCAGCAAGTTAAAAACAATGAACATATCATAAAAGACCACTTTCGTTTAGTGGCATTACTGTAATTATTTCTATCACTTAACGTTTTTGGTAATAACATTAACCTGTTAATTTTTACCTAACATTTCAAACCATTAAAAGGAGCTCCATTTTAACTCTTTTGAGAATCCGCTTTGACTCGGATCATTCAGCGGATCAAAGAAGTTTGAGGTAAAATGGTTCTGTATAAGAATAGACTAAGTAATTGGTATTGATATCACTGCCGCTGTAAAATATTGCTAATTTACAAAAGGGGGTCACAAAAATATTTATTTTCTCTGGATTTTTTACAAATGATAATATTCTAGCTTTTATTGCTGTATTTTAGTTCGTATTCATGAAAGTATTCTTGCGATACGTTATAGAATTCGATTAAAATCATATTGATGCTGTCAATCCGAGTTAAAATTACGTATATACGAATTTAATAGCAAACTTAAAAAAGGTTTTGAAGCATTTAAATCAGTACATTGGACGAAATAGCAAACAAAATAGATAATAGGACTATGACCCGCATAAAATATAAATATTGTTGCGTGCGTACGGGTTCGTTATGGATTGAATGCACAAGTCGTTAAAAATTTAGCAAAATTTATTCTTTCCACAAGAAATAAATCAAAATGCTGAAATATGTCTTCAGAGATATTCGCACAATTTCACAATGTCTCAAATATTTAGCAAAACTCAATTAAAAACGGATAAACTAATTCTATCTCACAGCGAAATCGCTACAGCATTAAGTAAACAAACAACAGTTCGCTTTAAACAGCTACAACTACAACAACAACTGAGATGAGGTGTTTCCATTCGGCTTATAAGCTTTTTAATTATCACTAAAACAATCTCGATTTTTCTGGATGGCAACAGTAATTACAAGATATTTATTTCTTAAATATTAAATGCACGCGGTCTTTTATTTTTATTTTTCCGACGTAGCTTTCTCTTCAAAAATCGTCTGCTTGCACGGGAAAATAAAGCAATTTTAATTACAATTCTAAATAAATAGCCAAATAAATATGAAATCCGTAACAATATTATACTTATGTATAGCATTTATTAGCAGTTCAAATTTACATTATGCACATTTTGAGCTTACATTTAAGTTAATTAATATTCCTTCGGCTTCTGCGTGTGTGTTTTATAAAACTATTCTTTTAAACGTATTTTAGAAAATTTCGTCTGCCATTTATTTTTTATAATTCTCTGTAAAATTAATTTTTTATCACAGTTTTTCTCTGAGCAGTGATTTTGCCCCGTGATTCAAAAATTTCGACCCATGATGGAATATTTAAATGTTTTTGTATCTAATTCCAAATGGTGAATTACATTCAGGAATCACGGGGCATAAGCATCACCCGCCGACACAAAAGTTACCATAAGTCACAAAAATAACAAAACTATTACTTGATCATCAAAATTTCCCATCACATTGGTTACTTATATGACAGTTTTATGCTTATCAAGGATACAGTTTGGTATCTTCAGTATCTTTGACAATTAATATGGATATGAAATAGAAGGTCATAGAGTCACATGTATACTCACATAAAAACACATCTATGAGTTACTTCTATAACCACATCAATATATGGTCATCGAGGATGATTGAAGCCATTGAAGGGCTTCTGTAACTTCATTGGATACTTCGTTTGACGGATTTGTGTTTGGGAAGGCTTTACTTAATGTTTAGCGAAAGAAAAGAAATTTTCAGAATTATATTTACAAGCAGGCGTTTCAATCTTTTATGAATGCGGTCTCTTTTAAGGAAGAGTGATTTACTTTATAATTATAGCGTAATGGTCTTTTCACAATGTATTCCAGTGGATTTATCCTTTTTTCCTTCAAAGGAAAGGTGAATGAGAGCGCCCGAAACGCTGGCAGTTGAAGCAATACATCTAAACTTGTCTTAAGCTACAGCTTTCAGTATTTACCTTAAGATATAGAATGTGAGATAAAATGTATATCGTCTTTCCTACATCAGTATTAGTAATACATCAGTATTAGAATGTTCAATACAATAAAATGACAGTCTGTTAGTTTATTATTTTTCATTCTGATAAAATGCCAGTTTTTATATATAGTAAATTTTCTCTCCAAGAGATTTTGTACAGTATATTTTTGGAAACGTTTGTCTTCAAGCTTTTGATAATTACTTTAATGGATCACGAGCTAGACATGGAAAGGTATTTGGTTCTCTTTCAAGTTCTTCCAGGAATCATCACTATTTTTCTGGAAAATCCAGATTTAATTGGTATAATTCAAAATCCGATCTCATTATCACTTAAAATAGCAAAATTCCTAAACTGATTAATCAAATTTTTTGATTACAAATAATTAATTAAAAAATTAAATTTTGTTCAAATGAATCTTTCAAACAATCGCCAAAATTCTTCAAATTACATTAGTAGTTCCATTTTCCAAAAATATTTTTCATTTAGAAGATTATTGTCATATCTACCCCCTGAAGTATAGATCCAAACTTTGCAATGATTACCTGATGGTTAGGAAGTGGGAAAAAATTAGCACTAAATGGGAAAACCTCATCTACATCAATATTTAAAATAGGTTTTAAGGCAGCTTTGTTGTTATATTTTTTTCTCAAATATGTGTGATTAACAATTTTAAGAAAATCTGATTGCTAAAAGGGAATAAAAAACCAGACTGCAGTAATCCAAACAAACTAAGAAACAAACACAAAGCCTAAGTTAAGGAAGATCACTAAATGTATATAAACATAATAATTTTCTATTGAATAAGAAGAAATATGAGTTATAGTTAATAAGAAATCTGCAATGGATAAAGCTCATTTTTTAACTACTTTTATATCTAGGATACCGTTACAAGCATTGCGTTAAATAACAAATTATGTTTCAAAATGTTATTCAGTTTATATTATTAGAAATAGTATCAGAAATATTATTAGACTTAAGCAAAATATTTTTAGAATTAATTATCTTATTCCGTAAATCTCAATGCATTAAACAGTGATGTAAAACTTAATATGAAAAGTTTCATCTTTTTGTGGTATTTTGATAGGTTTAGGCAGTCATTAAATTAAAGATCTATATTTTTTTTAAATATAGTAGATTAACACTATCTGATTTTTATGAGACTTTCGATGAACTCCACTTTGCTGTTCGGGAAAATCTTCTTTTAAAATGTTATATTAGGGACAAATTGAGAAGAATTTCAATACTTTAATTTCAGTTCAATCACTGGCAGACGGGCTGGTTGCGTGGTTAAATTTCGGGTTATCTAGTTGATTTTTCAGAGTTACCGTATGTAACATGACTACGATCTAGTTTCTCATAAGAAGTCTTCAATACAGGTATCGTTTCCTTTTTCAGATGTTAATTTGGCGTATTCTACCAAAGAAATCCAATTCAATTATGGTTCTCACCCAGTTGCCGCGTGGTTGAGACCGTTGATTACTGGTAGTTCAACTTAGATTCGATACCAGGTTAACAAGCTAGATGCATGGTTTGTTTTTATAGTTCCTTCATAGCATGAATAGAAACCAGTTACCCTCAAAAATACTTCCACGAAGACGTCTTTTCTCTTAGGCAGTTAGGTAATTTGTACTTTGCCATTATCTGATGTATCCAATTCAGTTTTGACTTCGCTAGTAGATAATGATTAAAATAGCTGAATACTGGGATTTCCACAGGAACTCAGATGAATTTGTTACCATTTTTGGATCATAAGTATTGGGCAACAGAGGAATTATGCTTTCATTTTTCCTAACAAACGTCTCATGTTCCTCAGCGCAAAATTTTGAGGCTATCTGAGATTGGCCAGTGTACATTAAACTACATTGGTAAGGAACACTGTATATGCATAATGAATTCATATCCGGAGTGGGGTTCTTAAGTATGGAACTGAGGAATTTATTGATAGAATAGAAAATCATCCGAACATTGAATTGCTGTAAAATGCATGCAATTTTATAGTTAATCGTCAGAAAAGAATGACAACTGAATTCTCCTAAAACGAAAGAGTACTTTTCGATGTGGTGATAAATTTTTTGTCAAGAACCGATGTGGAGAAGAAAACCTAAGTACTCGGCAAACGAAGGAATAAAATGAAACCTAACTTCTGTTTAGTCGAATGAAGTATATGGTTCACGGTATGTAAGGTGGAAGGAAAAGAGATGATCGTTTACAGTAAACAGAGGTTCTGGTGTTGTATATGCTGGGTATGACCAGGATGTCTAGGAACCGAAGGGAACTAGATGTTTCAAGTCCATAAGCGAAATGAATAGCAGAATCAATGGAAGTCATCATGCAAGATAATCGCAGTTTTTGGATATTTAGCAAGTATATGCATATATTTATTAAGGAATAAAATTTTAAAACCGAGAAAAAATGTTAATAGCATTCAATCCTGTGTAGTAAATTGTCAATGAATATTTCAGTTACCTTATTACGTTTTAGAATATTCCATCCTTTAAACTTTCCTGTTAAAATAGCACACTTTTTATTTATAGTAGGAGTTATTTTGGTTTTAAAAATAAAACCAATAGAACAAACTGAATATCATTCAATCCTGTGTAGAAAATTATCAACGAATATTTCAGTTACTTTCTTGTATTTTAGCATATCCCATTCTTTAAACTTTTCAATTAAAATAGCAATTTTTTTATCCAGAGCAGGTGTTGTTTTGGTCTGTCTTTTTTTGGTTCAGCAAGCTTTTAAACCGTTATTAAATAACGTTCTCATCAATGTTCTGGATGATATATTCATACTCATAAAAGTTAATTTATTCTAGAAAAATCCCATTCATTTAACTTTCCAGTCCATATATATTGCTTTTTAATCATAGCCAGTGCATATTTAGCCTTTTTTCTCGGCCTACGAGCTTTTAATTTATTATTAAACAATATTCTTCTCAGTGTTCTGGGTGATATTTTTAAACACAATGTAGCTAATTGATTTTTTGAACATGTTCAAGTTGTCCTTAAAATTTATTAAGCATATATTCATCAAATTGTTTTTGAGTCCTTCAAGCTTGAATTATCGATGACAATTTCATTTATTGTGGCAAATATTCGTTTCAGAATTTTTTTGAAATCCACACTTTTTAACAAACATTTTATTAATACATCTCAAACATTTTAGATTAAAACTCAGTATATTAGCAATTTCTTTCTTAAATTACTGAGATTTTTCCTGATGAAATACCTTTTCTCCAATTTATTGAAAACAGCTAAGAAAAATTAGAGGAAATGAAAAAAAGTAAAAATAATTTTAAAATATATAAAAAATAAATGTAAATAATCAGTAAATGTGTTACAGAAATTTAAGCAAACATTTACCACATAAATGTGTTAGAGGAAAAGTGTATAAAAGATGTCTAAATTAAACCATATCACAATATTTAATACAGCTTATACGAGAAAAAATGAAAAGGAACAAACATAGAATTTAAAATGGTAACAAGTAGATTCTTACCACGAAGTGTAATAGTGATGCCATTCAGGTAGTACAGAGCATAGTTATATAGCTATTAAATACGCTTTAAAGTTAACAAAATTAAAATAACGAAGATGTATATTTTTTTGGAAATTTTGATTTAGGCTGCAAATAAAAGTGTTAATATTATTTATACAACTATGTTCGTCAAAACTGTTAATAGTATCGTTTGATTCTAATAATTAATTCAAGTTTCTAGTTATTGAATTGAATAAACCTAAACGATCTTCAGTTTATTTACAAGAGTAATAAAAAAATATACTTTTTACTTCCTTGTGCGAAGTAAATAGAAAGTATTGTAATACGAAAAACTCAGGCTACAATGTTTTAAGGAAAGAATTTATTTTGACCGCTATCAAATGCAATTTAACGATGTTTTTGCGCGACATTTGTATATAAAAACAGAATGAAGGACTCTTAAAAAAAAAAATTATAAAGATTTAAAATGTATTATGAAGAAAACTTTTCGTAGCGTAAATACGTAGGCACGTATGTATGTATGTATCTCCCATAACTCAAAAACGAATAGCCTCAGAATGTTGAAATTTTGTATATGGAACTGCTATAACATGTAGATGTGCACTTCCTATTTTGGTTGCAATCGGCCGCACCACAAGTATACAAATATATATATATATATATATATCCACTCTGTTATTCGGCTCAAAAAGCTCAGCTTTTTTATTCTTATATGTTGGTAAATTTTGCATTTTTGCTTTAAAAATGATTGAATTATGTCGTTGTTATCTTCCGGTTAAGGTTTTTACGCCTTTAGTAAATCTGCATGCACGATTTGTAGAATTATTAACAGTTTAAAATTTGTTTAAGTGCGGCTAAGCCTAACTATTTTTTCCATGGCGGACATATTTGTTTACTTATTTGTTTGAAACTTAGCAGAATAGTGGATTTGTTGCCACTCTAAAGAAACTAAGCTTCGCAGTAGCAACGATAACGGCTTCTTTTATTATTGCGCATTAAATGATGCTTAATCCATTCTGGAATTTATTCGAGGAAATAAGTGTTTAAGATTTACTTCGTAATTTTTGATACAGATATTTTGAGTTTTATGTACTTTTGTCCTGTCGCAAAGTGAGAACTGAATTAATTGAATGAGAAATACTGAATCGTCTGTGAAAAAGTTTTTTTTGTTTTTTTTTTAATTTCCTTTACGCATCGTTTTAGGTTTTTTATACGTAGTATTTGAATAGATGTGGCCACAATTACGTAATTCTCCAGATGAAACACATAATTTTTGTGCATTCTGATGAGTTATAAAATGAATGAGATGTAACGCTGTTAAGTGAATGCAGCGCCAGAGTGTCGCTATAGTAAAAAAAATATAGTGAATTTTAAAAAGTGCGTCTATTCTATTGCGGTTTATGCGCTATCGACGAAGTAGGTTTAATTCAATCCAATAAGTTTAAATGAAATGCAAAACGCGTATAAGTTAATATTTCGTACAAGGAAGTCATGTAGTGGATACATCAGATTTTTTATTTTGAAAACGGCAATCATTTAAAGCACATTTTAAGAAATGCTTTTATTAGCATTTGCTTTTTATCAGCTTCTTTTAATTTAATGAGCAATAAATAAAAAATATTTCTGAATATTAATAAAATAACGATTTTTCAATAATTACAATAAATGCTCTTGTATTTCCTAAGGTCTTTGCGAATTTTTTAAACTACGAAGCATTTACTGAAAAGATATATTTCGCAGATTTCCATTTAGATAAAATACACTTTTGTTCGCTTTTGCTTTATGTTTGTTTTACGCTGTGAATGTTATGCAAATATTGATACATATATTTAAAAGAGGAGACATTGCAGCAGCGTTAGTGAAAAGTATTTTTTCTTTCATATGCGATATAAATTTATTTTCTGAAGCCTGGATTCTTTATTCAATTTGCAAGTATCGTGATAAGGAAGAAAAAAATAGTATTAAATCACGGATATAACGATGACCTATTAAATCAGCTCGTGCTAGATATAGATTCAATTTCCGTGATAGCGTAATATTACAAATGGGTGAAAATTAGAAAAAAACATTGTTTGCATAAAATTGACTGTTTCTTCCTTGTTCTTGATAGACTTGAATTGTTTGTTTACACTTGCAATAAAGCCAACGGTGATGCCTTGAAGGTTTAATACCTACTTTTTGCCCTACAAAATATTGTGTTGTAACATTCAAAATTCTATTTTTTATAACAGAACACAGCAGTTTATGAACTACTACTTTACACCATTTGTGTAATGGACTTGGCTAGATTCTTTGGCTTGTTAATCATTTCAAATCGTGATTACAAATTCTAATTTTTATCATCGTTCAGCACACAGAGTAGTTTTCTGTTTTTCATTTTCTTCTTGAAAACGTCACTTTGATTCTTAATGGAAAGATGATTATAATGGATATTGAACGAAACACTGGTGTTTAATCCACAATTGTGGAAATGAGGTCTCACAGACCGCTAAGGGTGGTTTTCTTATCATTTCTAATCTAATTTGGGCACAATTGAATACACTCAATCTGTAGCTTCTTCCGTAACATTGCCTGCTCCTACAATTTTCTCGAAATTTTGGCATCTGCTTTTTTTCGCATTCCAGCTATTTGTTACTAACGGCATCTCCCTCTTAGAGTTCTGATTTTATAAAAATCTTAGAAAATGGCGCTGAAATATGGTACTCAGAATCGAAGCAGAATTCCACATGCTTCGTTTAGAGTTTCATTTCGTTTCGTGATTTCAGTGTAAGAACATGCAAAAACAGTTAAATTTACCCGTTGTCAGTTTTTTAATTTAATGATTACTTTTTATATTCGGTTAATTTCACCGTGTATTTTTATAAGACAGAATCAAATATGATTTGAAAAAATAACTAATTTTTATGTTTCTTTTTAGAATATTATTCAGTGCAAGCAGTATTTTATATCAAGAAAACCATCTACAAAATACATAAGCAAAATTTCGTGCTGGTACTTTTATTAGAGAATTTTATTTGAATTTAAATTGAATCTGGTATCACAGACAGCATCTCCCCCTGTTACGTTCAAATATATGACCTATCCAAGTTAGGGTTAATTAAATAGGTGCGTAAAAACAAAAGAAAAAATTCAGATGTGTTCACCATATGACTTCCTTGTACAGAATATAAAATTATATGCAGTTTTCATGCTTTTTATTTAAACTTATTTCCTCAAATTTCATTAGAGGTATATTTCTTACTCAATTAATTCAATTCTCACTTCGCGACAAGGCAAAAATACATGAAACCTCAAAATACTTTTATTGAAAATTAAAAAATATAGAAAAATATAAAGCATAAGTACAGTTAAAACAATTTAAAGAAGAACGTTTACAATTAAAATTAGAGTTTCTACGCAAAAATTCGGCCAGAGGGTAAGAAGGCAGATTTTTCGGTGCACAAAACTGAAAGTTTACTTTTGTTCTCACTCGGCAAAAATACACTGAAGGCGTAGTAAGTGACTTAATTTGGACGCTATGCTGAGTCAATATATGAGATAATTTAATATCTTAAATGATAATTCCAGAATTGATTAAGTGTGATTTAATTCGCAATAATAAAAGAAGACATTATCTTTGTTGTTGCGAAGCTTAGTTTCTGTAGATTGGCAACAAATCCACTCTTCTACTAAGTTTCAAATATAAACAATTACGGCTGCTACAATATAATTGCAATTGTTGAAAATTCTACAATTATTGCATTGAAATACTGTAATCGGAAATTTTCGTGATTACAATACTTTCTTTACTTCGAACAAGGAATTAAAAAAAAGGAATCTGTTGCAAAACAACATTTTTACTAGACGGAGAAATGCAAGATTTTCAAAATAGCCCCAAACAATTTTCGCGGATTGTCGTTTGGAAATGGAGCGACTTATACCCTTCGTACTACCCCTCTTTCACAAGAAACGTTCAAAGCATTTGTAAAGAGTGACACAAGTTACAAAATCTTGGCATGCAATAAAATTACCTTTGATTGACGGTTCTTGAACTGTACGCAAATCTCGTTGTTAACCAATGCATCGGGGTAAATTCCGGCTTTTTTTTAATGAAAGAAAAATGGTTACAAAAACCTTGCTTTATCATCATCCCACATTAAACATTCACTTTCGGGCTGTCTTGCTTCAACTCCCTTGTGACGTTACTCACATTATTGTATATTAACAAACAACAAAACAAATTGTTGGAGGAAAGCTTTCATATACGTGCAGTAACACCGCAATAAGTTACAGCACTAGCACTAACGGGGGAAAGTGAAAGTATTTTGTGGACACCTCGTATACTCTGCTAATACATTTTAAAAAGGTTTCATATTTGATTTCATTTCTTTTATTTTCTTCAAAATTAGGTAATAAAATGTAATTTAGTGTTTAAATGTATTAAAGCCGAGTTTTTAATTTAGGGGTTTAGATGATACACTTTCCTTTAAAATATGGGAAGGATAGAAAATACATTTTTGATCAGAAATGAAAATTTTTATTCCTCGTATTTAATTCCCTGAATTGTACATAAGTGTCACACTTATAAAGCTGTTAGTTTATGTCGTTAAATATATTATATATCACAGTTTTGACATATTTGACATTATAAATGTGTTGTTGTGAATCGTTGACTTCTCTGAGAGACATCAGAATATGACCCGAGCTTTATCGTGGGGACTTTATCGTGCAGAACTGCTTCTATTGTTGGTATGGGTATTTTATAGAGGAGAGTTAAATTTTATCCAGTAACGTCTTAGGTTTGAAAGAAAAACCCGTAGGTCCAAGAGTTACTAACTTCTCTTCACCTACCTCCCGATCTCTCGAGAAGATTTCCGGCTCGCCGTGTATTTGATGCGACCCATGCCGCAGAGACTCTATACACTCACAAACTCCCAAGCCTTCTCTGGGATTCTAATCCATATCTGAAAGACAGCAAGGCTAACCACTATTGCGATCCGGGCTGTTTATTTTAAATATACGTTACTTCTTAATTGACTGGGAAAAGAAAAGATTGTGGAGACCGATAAATTTTATGCGCAAAATAAAGTACAATACAAATAGAAAAACGTAGTGCACGATATTTCAGAAACTTTGTTTAGCATATGACACATTTGAATTTCTTAACAATATTTTTAACTCGCATGATTATTCAGCACACAACAATGTCCGAATGGGTCAAGTACCTGTTCATATTTGCTTCACTTGTGGGAGGTATAATTGACTTGCTTTGCCTTGAGTTTGTGATTTTTTTCTTTTTAATATAATAAGCCTCCTTGAAACAGATATCTTTTGAATGCTTTGTAGAGCCATTAGGTTTGTTTTGAAGCAGGAGTCATGAAAAATGAGCAATGCACTCGCTGGGGTTCGAACCTCGGACCTCTCGAATTCGTGCCGAATTTGCTGACCATTACATCACGTAGGCATGCTAAGAACGCGGGATAAATATCTTATATACTCCACCTTTTAAAGGACTCAGTCTCCAAATCCTGGTGGTGGAGAATCGTCATCCACCACATCTCTTAGTTCGGGCGCCGCTGTAGAGACATTAGGTTATTTTGATACTGCAAACTTGAAAAATGAACAATGCCCTCGTCGTATCTCGAACCTCGGACCTCTCGAATACACGCCAAGTGTGTTGACATTACACCACGAAGGCCTGCTAAGAAGGCTGGAGAAATACCTTATAGTTTGACATAGTTAATTAATCAGTTAACCATCATTCATTGTCAGATATAACCAGATTCATGTCAATGTTTCAAATACTATGAAACAAATCAACATGGTATCTTTTTTCAAAACCCTCAAGGGAGTACTTACAGTAAAACCTTCACTGGCATAATAAATAATATGCAATATTATGTATTAATTTTCCCTTAGTATTTTAAAACAATTTATCCTTATTTTTCTCAAGCTTAGTTTGTTTAGGTGTAGAAACCAAGCCTGATGTATGGCCGTCGAACAATTACTCTGATAAAAGCACAAACTATTAAAGTTATTGATCATCTTTAATATCAAGTGTCAAGTAAAACCATCTTTGAAGTATAAGCATTCGAAGTATAATCATCTTTAAAGTATCATTAAGTGTAATCATCTTTAGCGATTCTTTGTTAATTACAATAGCTCTGAAGAAATAGTTAATAAATTTACGCATATATCAGGTAGTATGTCACCAATGATATTAATTACATGCATTATATTAGATCGAGACATTACCGAAAATAAAATAAGATCGTAATTATTTATGTACATAACATCGCATCTAAATCGTTCAATTAGTTAAATAATGCGTAATTAATTTAAAAAATAATAAGTACAAACTTTATGCCACATTGAATGACAATATCTGTGAATACTACAGTTTTCTGGATAAATAATTTTACGTCTAATGGAATAGAAACTATGGATGTCAGCTTCGTAGAATAATCTTGTAGCATAGCATACCGTAACATAAAATAACGTAACAAGACTACAAAATGAGAAGATTAAGGTACGGATTTTCTAGGTTGTGGAGATTCATTTAATTTATCTAATAGTTCATTTTTATTTTAAAGCAACTTTCCTTTGATTCTTATCTTTCAAGAGACCCTTTCTTGCCAGAATATTAATAAGCTAGCTCTCGTGTCTGCTAATGAGGTAATAAGGAGTAGCATTTAAAGGAAGCTCTCGGAAGGTGATTTTAGAGCATGTCTTCTATGCCTGCTTGAAGACCACGCTGCTATCTTGAATTTCTGACGAGCGGATTTCCATGGCTTGAGCGCTTCTAGCCATTAGGCTTGCTTGCACCGACTTTTACGAGTCAGAGCCTTCCAGCGTGTTAAATTATTCTGTGAGCTGTTAGGCTAAACTTACTAAATTTAAGTTCATCATTACCTGTTTGAGTTATGACAGAAGTATTGGCTTTTATATACTCCCACGTGGGGCCGACTGTTAGCTTATATTGAGTTAATAAAGGAGTTTTTACATCCTTCTCTGGAGTTTGCCGTATATGAGACCTGAGAATTTAAGACCTCACACAGTCTTCTAGGTCTCGTTAGTTTATGAACAATTTTTAATATTCTTGGGGCACCATAGTAAAATGTTAAAGTTCAGATAACATGATTCATCACAATGCCTAAATAATAGAGTCCTAAATAATCTCTAATAATTGGGAGTAATATTGACTTCTCGAATGAAATACAGAATACGTTGATGAAAGAAAATGATTACAAACTGAAAATATTTTTATTCAAGTATCTAAAATTAGTTAGTATTAGTTAAGTATCCAAAATTAACTATTAATTCGTACTGTTTATTAACACATACTCTGTTTCATTCTCGTTACTTATAATTAAACTGTGAAATTGTGAAACCGGCTGTTATCGAATTAATAATTTCTGCAATTCGTAAACAGAAGGTATACATTTAACTCTTGAATTCTAAAGCATGACTTAGGAGAAATCGAAAATGAAAACAAATTAAAAGGAACACACGTAAACATGGATTTTAAAATCGCATAAG
This sequence comes from Stegodyphus mimosarum, assembly GCA_000611955.2. NCBI lineage: Eukaryota > Metazoa > Arthropoda > Arachnida > Araneae > Eresidae > Stegodyphus > Stegodyphus mimosarum. Next base: position 174,046 of record KK119789.1, read on the forward strand.
TAAAAATATAAAATTAATTTTAATGACCCAGTTATCTATTTTATAGATAAAATAAATCTTATATACATAAAAAGACGCGTATAAAAGACCCGTTCGTCTACGAACAAACTCCTTAATATTTAGTTAAAAATCAATTTTGAATTGATAAAATATTCTACGATTTAGAAAAACTATACATTAAAATTAAAAGTATAAAATTAGGCTAGAAATAGTTGTTTATATATTACTAGAAAAAATTATGATATCAAATATTAAACCCTAAGAATTATAACTGAAATATTTTATAATTCAATTTTCTCTTTTAAAAAGATATTGTAAATTACATTTTTATGATTCAGGAGAACTCAGAGTTTTCAATTAAAATTAAATTAAATTTTTGTATTTATAAAGAGGCATTTACAAATGAAGGTATACAGTTGGAAAAGAATGATCTGGAATATGCATTACAGTGGTAAAACCTAAATTTGAATCTTTAATCTTTAAAACCTTTAAAATTTTTCAAGACTTGAGAAACAATAGAAATGAAATGCTTCAGAGTAATTATTCATGAATATTGCGCAGATGATCACTGAAACGTTTTTTTAAAGTTAGCTGCGAATGTTCATACATCCACATAACAACTTGTGTCATAAATAAACTACTCTCTACAGAGATAAGATCGTAAGTATTTATGACACGGCTCTTTAAGGAAAGTAGAACATAGATATTTGAGGCACGATCGCTTGAGGCAAAAGTTAGACTATATATTATGGAAACATTATCTAATGATATGGAACTAACAATTTAAGATAAATAAAACCGCTAAGCAAAGCAATAATAACAAATGAAAAATTAATGGGATATGGAATTTTAGCATACATAATTGCAAATTAGTAATTGGAAAAATATCTAACTAAATACTCTTTTCTGTTTAGTTTTCCTTATACCTACGAAGATTCTTATGACCATCCAAACCGAACAGCTACCAAGAAGGATGCGTATCTGAGAATAAACGGAATTCTTGTTCATTTATTTTCCCCTTCAGTTCGAATAAATAATATTTAAGTTTTTGCATTTAGAGTAAAGGGCATAAATATTTGGAAAACAATATGAATTGCAAATTTTCAAATATTTTAGCATTTACTGGCAGTATTAAAAAGAGAAAGTGTGATCGTTTCAGACTGCGAGAGAACAAATACATATTTTCATGAATGCTGTGTAAAGAACAACAGGGGTATTTATTTATTCTTTAACATATATAGTAATCCGCCTCTTTTTAAAAAAACAGAAATACAAAATTTATTATATTTCTTCATTTATGGAAACAGTAATGTTTCGCAAGTAAATAATTTATGGTATTGGTTTGAGTTTTATAAAAACTGAAAATGCACTTAGTTATTATGTGGAAACTGATAGTTGTAACAATATATTTTTATTTTTTTAGTAAAATTAAAGCGTGTCGCATTTTATTCGGCTGCAGTTACGTGAAGTATTTTTTTCCAATTATTACAAAAAATGCCACTGAACTCATCAAGAAATAATAATTGATTCAGTAATTTATGAACGTTTATGACCCTAATATTAATACTAGGCTTAATAAATATTTCATGCTATCTGAAAATTTTCAAGTTACAACTATTGTTCTTTTTATACTAGCCTAACTATAAATTACCCTCAAGTTCTAATTTTCATTAAATTGTTTCTAATAGATAAAATCCAATGTTATTTCGTAGATTCTCACGTTGGGCCTATTTTATGAATATAAAGACTGAACCAAAAATAGAACTTCTGATTCCTTGTGAATAATGCGAAGCTATCAGTGCATTTCAATGTATTTTCAGTAGTCTGGGCTGCTTTTCAAACAGCATTTTATACTTACGAATCAGGCCCAAAGTAGTGCTAACATTTTATTAACTTGTATTAAGATGATACTGTATTAAAAAGACAATAGGTACCGGCCCATTCATAGAAACTCCAAGGCTGAATGAAGGTGACCGGTTTCTTTCAATGGGCCAGTGGCTCCTATTTTTATTTCTTTTTATATTTACTGAACATTTCATAATTATAATATCTATTCCCATATATGTATACTGTGGACAGATATATTTACATTAACATGTAAAAGTCTGTGAAATTATCAAATTTGACAATTTAAAGGATCATTTTGTAAAAGTGGCTCATCATTTTTAAAAGTAGCCCATCGTTTAACATTTGTGTTCATATTCTTAAGTAGTGTTTATCTAAATATAGAGTCATGCAAAAAGGGAATGAAATTAATGAGACAGAATAAATTTTTGAGAGGAGAACTTTAGCTGGTTACTGTATAACAACCTAAAGGTTTATCTTGGAGGTCTTCCATTCAGTACTGCTCATGTGTTTCCTTCAGCATTCGTGTCATCAGGGATCTATCCGTAAGATCGACATTGATCATACGGTGGTTACTTCTAGCTTCTGCTTTCCTCAATTGCAAATATATCATGTTAAAGTAACTATGAGTTTATTTAAATTTTAAGAGTTTTATTCTATTTAATAGTATTCTAAGTAAGATTTAATATTATCATGAATTGTGTAGCGATAATCATAAAAATTTGAGAATACAAAATTTTTATTTAAGTCTATTATTCTATGAAGTGTTGATAATACTCTGAAGAGTTTTTCGGTTTTTACAATAAAAAAAATATGTTTTAACTATTGTAAAAATATTTTGAGAAAAGTACACATTTTTGTTCTCAAGAAAATTTTGAAGTTTTCAGTTACAATGTCGACAAATCAGGGACCCGTTAATCGTGACGATTCACTAAACGTAAATCAACATACAATAGATCTAAATATCATTCCATTTGAAGATTCTAAGGACAGTGACATAATTTCTTGGTTAGTTTATTTTAACAAAGTCTGCCAAAATAAGGACGCGGATTGGAAACTTAAAAATATTTCTCGTTACCTTAAGGGAAAAGCCCTCTGGCTCTATATTAAAAATTGCCATGAGCTAAAAAATTACTCAGAATTTCAACAACTATTAAAAGAAAATTTTATCGATCTCACCTTAACTACTTTTGGCGACTTCGCTAATTTAAAATATAACGCCAGAGAAGATATCACAAATTATTTTCGAAAGGAAACGGAAATCCGTAGACAGCTTAATTTGGATAAATCAATGATTTTAGAAGGTTTGAAAGACGGTTTTGCCAATGAACTAAAAATGTTTGATGATTATTCAAAGTCCCCGCTGATCCGAGAACTTGGCTAGAAGAAGCCCACAAACTTCGACAAATTCATGAATTTAAAGATGAAAATTCACAAAATTATAACAGAGATAGGAATAGTCAACAATTCAGACAGGCTAATTTTCGAAATAATAATCTTCAGTTTGCTGATAATAGACCCAATGCATCTAATTACGAACCTAATAGTTTTCAACAAATTGGAAATAAATCTAACAGAATTATCAACAACGGAAAGAAAGTTGTAAGTCACCATACTAATAATAATTTTGACGGTATAGCCCCATCACATTGTAGAATATGTACCAAAAAAGGGATACCAAATTGTTATCATTGGGTTCAAATCTGCCCATTCTGAAATGAGAACAACGAAATTGAAACTAATTCTAATGTGGAAAACAAAAATTCGGGGCCCGATTCTTCGGGAGATTGACAATTAAGAATTAAGGGATTTTTATCCCATGGTACATCAGTCGACTGTGTCGTGGACACTGGCGCGACATTGTCTGTCATCTCAGAAAAATCTGCGAAAAATTTACAGTTAAAAATTCAAAAGGTAAAAGGAATTAAAATTAGGCAAACTAAAGGAAAATTTTCTATTGATAAAATGTGTAAATTACAAATGAAAATTGGAAATATTATTAAACTAATTAACTTGTTTGTGTTAGATACTAATTTATTTAGGTTATGTTCCTTTGGGTTTAAATGAATGTAAATTATTTGAATTAAAAATTAATTGTAGTAATTTAGTGGTAACTCAAAGAAATGAAAACATTTCAAACTCTGTGAATGTAAATAACAGAGGTTTTTTGCATGTATAATTTGATCAAGTACTTGAAAATAAACAGTAATGTAATGCCATCACTTAAGACAAAACCTAGAAGTAATATCTCTAATCTAATAGGTGTTGATGAAAATAATATATCTAATAAAAAAATGTGTCTAAACGTATAATAGTTAATAAAGGTAATAAGTCTAATATTATGCAGTTTAATGATGATAAGATGTCAAAGTTAACAAGAGTTAATGTAAATAATGAAAGTAATGTAAAACTAAAATTTCAAAAACGTGATGTGAAAAAACAAAGTAATGACGTAACAATAGATTCAGAGAGTATGGAGGAAGAAAACCCTGAATTAATTAAATTGTTAAATAAATATAATAATGTGTTTTCCAAAAAACAAATATGATGTAGGTAAAATTAACATTGAACCACAAAGACTTATGATTTGCCTGTTACTTTAAAACCTTATCGAACTTCTCCTAACGAAGAAGAAGAAATTAGACAGCAAATTGATCAATTATTAAAAACTGGAACAATTAAAGAAAGTTGTAGTCCTTATGCATCCCCAGTAATCTTAGTATTAAAACGCAAGGAAGGCAAAAAAAACAGAATGTGTATTGATTATCGTAAGCTGAATGCTGTGGCAAAGACTGATGCTCATCCCCTGCCCCGGATAGACTTTTTATTAGACGAATTAAGTAATGCAAATGTTTTTTCTACAATAGATCTAAGATCAAGGTTTTGGCACATTCCCATTCACCCTGATGATACAGAAAAATTGGCTTTTATTACAAATTGTGGACTGTATGAATGGCTAAGACTCCCTTTTGGCTTCAAAAATGCACCGGCTATCTTTAACAGAGTTATTAAACGCATCCTCACTAAAAATAAAATCCAAATTGCTTGTAGTTATTTTGATGATATAATTGTTCACTCTTCTTCCAAAGAACAACATCTAAAGCATTTGAGTGATTTATTTGAAATATTTATTCAAGAAGGTATTACATTGAATCAGAGTAAATGTGTCTTTGCCAAAGATAAAATAAATTTTCTAGGTTATGAAATCAGAAAGGGTAAAGTTACCCCAGATAACCAAAATATTGAAAGTATTAAAAATTTGAAATACCCAAGTAATGTAAAAGAACTACAAAGAGTGTTAGGCAGTGTAAATGTTTATCATAGATTCATACCTAATTATGCTAAATTAAGATCTCTAAATAAATTACTGAAAAAAGATTTATCATGGCATTGGGATGATCAATGTAAAACTGCTTTTGACGAACTGAAAAATATTCTTCTTTCTAAACCAGTCTTGCAATTTTATGATGCAAATAAACCTTGTCATGTTTTTGTTGATGCATTACAGATTGCTGAGGGGGCTGTTTTGTAAGAACTGGATGAAAGTAATGTACTACACTCAGTTTCCTACAATTCTAGAGCTTTAAAAGATTACGAAAAAAATTATGCAATTACAGAACTTGAATGTTTAGCTATTGTTGATGCTTTAGATAAATTTTATTACTATCTTCACAGTCAAAAATTTACAATCCATACTGAACATGCAGCCCTTGTTTGGCTTAGAAATGTTAAAAATTTATGAGGCAGATTATTCCGTTGGTCACTCCGACTCAGTATGTTGGATTACGAAGTTTAATATCAAAAAGGCTCTATAAACGTTATTGGAAATTTCGTGAAACATTGCCATGTTTGTCAAATTAATAAAAACAAAAAAATGGACTTATGGCAAGAAATACCCCCAACTGATAAACCTTTTGAATGTCTTTCTATTGATACAGTAGCGGTTTTAATGATTATAATCCTACAAAAAATATTTACAACTTGTGATCGATCATGCCACAAGATATGGCTGGGCGTTTCCATCTAAAAGTGCTACTACAGAAACTTATGCTAGTATTTTGAAACAAATTTTCCAAATTCAAGTCCCCGAAAAAATCCTTAGTGACTGCAATGCCGCATTCACCTGCAATAGATTCAAAACATTTCTTAGAAATTGTAATGTAAAACAACTTCTAACTATTGCCCATCAACCCCAGACAAATGGTAAAGTAGAGCGCGTGAACCAAACTCTAGTAACCCGTTTAAGATGTAAAGTAAATTCTACATCATCGAAAATTCCATGGACGAAAATTTTAGAGGACGTTATTCGTGAATATAATAATCCCCCTCATTCGGTAACTAAATTCAGGCCTGCGTATCTTTTACTCGGAAAACTTCCTTTCGATTCTCCCCTAGATCAAACTACTTACCCTCCGAAATTATTTAATGTCTAATTTTGTGTGTTGTAAATTTTTGGTGTTTTGTTTTGTATCTTTGTATCTATTTTGTATCTATGTGTCAATTTTTGCCAATGACATAAATGACAAAAATATTTTAAAATACTATTGAAGTTGAAAGTTGTGTTGAACGACAATGTAATATATGACATAATTGTCATTGTCGATAGTAAAATGTAAAATACGATAAAAATTATTGTGTAAAATGAGAATGAGAATTATCAAAATAAGTGTTTTGTTTAAATAAGTAGTCAAAATGAAATACTGTAAACAAACTAAAAGTCAAAGGAATTATGTAAACAAATTAAAACTCAAAAGGAACTATGCTAAAAAATTAGTTAAGTATTGCAATTGTCAATGATATGAAGAATAATAAACAATAATTCCTAATAGAGGAATACCTCACCTCAAAATAAAATTTTTAATGATAAAGCCACGGCGAACTGGAAATAAAAAATTTGTAAAGTACGAACTGCTCTAATATTTTGCAGCAATCTCTAAAGACCTGGATCCAGAATTGAAACTGTTCTCGAGAAATGTTTTCCCAATACTGCATACATAATGTTATTTTCCTTATTTTCTATAAAAGTCAATATATTAAGGTATATTATTTACAATTTTATGTATTGATATTATTATTGATTGTGTTATAGTAAGAGTGTCTATTTCAGATTAATATTATTGTAACTCGAATTCTAGATGCGAGTTCTTCAAAAATTAAGCAATTAATTAAGATAATTCCCAGCTGTTGTCGCGCATTTTACTACCTGGAATGTCTTGTAGTCGAGGCGCCCGGCTTCAAGCCTTTTCAGATGGGGGGTCTTTTCATTAATGTAAAGATGGAGTAAACTTCAATATAAAAAGTTATTAGTTGTTCTTTTTTTATTTACTCCGGGAATCTGATTTTTGTTACTGCTGTTTTTCATGGAAATTAATAAATGGAGCCTGTTTTTTCTTTAAACTTATCGTCTGACACTTTGAGCTACTACTACATTTGGTACATCATACATATATATATATATATATATATATATATCATGTTATGGAAAAATACGAGTGCTACTCAATAATATTTATTTACAGAAGCAATCAACAAATTAACGCGACTTTTTTGCATTACATAATTTTTGCCATTAATCTGCAGGGCAAATTTTGCATTTAAATTCTCCTAAATATTTAAATAGTTCAAAAAAGGTTTTTGCATTCAAAAATGTCTCTGTAGCCACTATAATCTTGGTATGTAACACATGACTTTAATTAAATGTTTAAATACTTATCATTTCGAATGATAGTGAAGCTATTAGGGGTTAATAAATTTCTTTACATGATTTATTAATCATCGAAATAGATTTACTAAAAGCTAAATTCTCTTTTCGCAGTAATTTTAAATCAATAAAATGAGCTGAATCAATGAAATTTCAATGAAATCAATGAAACTGAAGAGGAAAGTGTTGCGAAAAATTATATGTTCATTTATAATAGAAAGATACTTTTCTTACTTAGACTCCCTGATTCAAACATGAAAGCAGACTACGGAGTTAGATACGTAACTGAAGAATAACAACACCTAGGGTTCAACAAACTCATTAAAACTTATGTAGCACTATACATAAATTTGCAGAACGACGTTTAGAAATTCTTTAAAATTCATGAAAATGGTATAGTTATAAGTAACAAAGTGCATGGAAAGCTCAAATTGATGGACACAGTGTAAATATGTTAAATCCTTATCAACAATAATATAAATCTACGAAATTATTTGATGTAAAATTGAAATTTGGAAATTTCAGCTTCAAATCATAAAGTACACATTAAAGTAATTTCAAATCATCGGAGTTCATAAACTCCAATGGTTTTACCTCATAATATAGTTATATAGGGTGTCCCAAAATTAACGCAAGATTCGAATTAAATAAAAAGCATAGTTTTTTTGCTTTAAATTGTTATTTTTTTATTGAATCATAAAGTACAAAGGATAGGGTTAAGAATGGAATAACACATCGGAAAAATGGTCTCCACGGCGTTAGTGGCACATACGCAACCTTTTGTCGAAATTTTCCATGCCCATTTTGCGTAAATGTGGCTGAATTTCGTTGATGCTGCGTTGAATTTAATCTTGCAATGCACGCGTGCTTGTGGGTTTGTTAGCACAGACTTTTGATCGATAAGTAACCGATAAAAAGAAATTCAATGGCGCTAAATCACACGATCTAAGGAGCCAGTTCTCATCATAGAGACACACCAGGAAACACCAGGAAGAGTTCACACCAGGAACTGTCACATGCAATAATTGAATTGTTTCACGGGCTGTATGGCATGTGGCGCCGTCTTGAAAACCACATGTTGTCCACATCAACATCATCCAATTTAGGCAGAAAGGACTGTGTTATCATGTCGCGGTATCGAGCTCGAAATCGCCCCGAACAGTGACACGTTGAGGATGCATTGCTTTTTGACAATCACATGTAGGTTCTTGGAACCTCAAATGCGGCAATATTGACGATTAACAAAGCCATCAAGGGGAAAATGTGCTTCATAGCTGAAATCGATTTTGTTCGAAAAATCGGTATCCGCTTCTTGATGTTCAATAATCTATTCAACGAACTCTCTTCGTTGTGTATAGTCTTTAGGCTTCAATTCTTCTGTCAATTGAACTTCGTAAGCATGGAGACGCAGATCTTCAAAGAGTATATATACGCTTCTTGAAATTTTCAGCTCTTGTCCACGACGTCGAACTTATGTTCCTGGACGTTTACCAACACTCTCACGTACTGCTTACATATTGACATTTGAACGGCTTGCTTTTGGATGACCAGTGTGTTTAGCATCACCAATTGATCCAGTCTGCCTGTATTTTTCAATTACGTTTTTCATAACTGACGAAATTAAATCACTATTCCAATCATATTTTTCGAACTGTGGACGTCAGGTTTTCATTATTTTTGAAATATTGTTCAACAATGAAAACACGTTGTTCTATCGTGTAACGCTTCATTTCTACTAGCCCTAAACTATCAGACGTCAAACTGTTTTTAAAATATTTTTGTCAACGCTTTCCTGAACGAATCTTCGCAAATTCAAATCTTGCGTTAATTTTGGGACAACTTTTAGTTATTTTTCAAATTCCTGACAACTGAATCATAATTAATTCCTATTAGTTAGTATATTTATTCACTTAACGAGATTTGGCTTAGCGTGCATTATTTTATAAATAGCATTAAAAGGCGTTTTCTTATAAGTCTATGAAAGTAAAATATCAGCTTTTCAGAATATGCTTTAAGCTCAAAATAAAATTAAGGAAAAAATGGCTTCTTTCTTAACGTTATGCTTAGGAATAAACAGATTCTGAAAAGCAGTATTTTATTTTCATTAAATAAAATAAATAACACTTTTTATTATTTTATATGCGGTAAATGGAAATCTTGAGGGATAGTTATGAGCGTTTTGTTGAAACGTAATTGTTTTAAGTTGCCAGCTAAATGATGTCAGTTTTAGTATAATACAGCCAGAAAACATCATATATATATATATATATATTCCAGGACTATCATGGAAAAAAATTACAACTTTATTCTTCAGATATGCCTGGATGTGGAAGAGGGTAAGTTATTTATTATGAACAAAGCAACACAGGAAGGTTCCCTGTGTTAATTAAGATGTCTTCATAGATGTCACTTATGGTCCATCAATTATGATCAGCTCTATCATTACTGGTCTTTAGTTTCAATTCCCATCTTTTTTTTCACACTAAAGGCAATTATTTTGCCAGTCAATTCACTTAGCAAAGGATCGATCTCGAGATAAGAAGCAACATTTAATTGCTTTATTCAATATGACAGTAGGGGAAAATTTTAAAAGAAATAGCTTCTAATGAAGTTAAATTTACGAATATTTTAAGATATGTTTTTCAGTAATGTGTTGACAAGACAACAAAAATTCTAAGCATTCTCTTCGCACTTACCTTACACTTTTCTCTTTATTAACGAATTATGCTTATTCTTTCTCCTTTGAAGAGCGTTAATGTTTCTGTTATGATTGCGAGAAAAGCTCCTTGACCTGAAACTCTTGACGTTGTTCCGAGTCTGATGATTAAAATTTCTCTTGACTTTGTCACTGAGAACAAACACTTTCCAACTAAGATAACTTAAATTTTCCCTCTAATCCTTTTATCTGAAGCTGAGTTGTATACTTTATTAAGATAGTATTATTATGACAAGAATACTGGTACTTTATTTTTTCTTCCATGAGAATCTGCATATTTATAATTACAGCTTGAATAACAGTGATAAAATGGTAATTTTCTTTTCAGTAAGTTTTAATTAATTTAAAATCATATATCATTTTACTTTGTTAATTCAAGATAAAATGCACAGTGGAGTAGCATGTTTTAATAAAGTACGTTTTAATTAAGAAAAAGATTTAATTAAGTAAGTATACAAACATGTTTTTAACCGTAATTAAAGATTAGAAACCATTAAAATACGTTTCTCGAGATTCGTCTGCCTTAAGTTACCTTTCTGTGTATTAAGTAGTGGTTCTTTATGAATAGTCTTAATTAATTTTTAATTGTTCAAAGTTGGTATGCTGTTTTTCGCTTTGCATTAAGGTATGAAATTTAATCAACAAGTACTAATTTATAAAGTAATTTTATTTTTTTGCCTCTCTTTGTTAAACTGTTTTGTTAGAATAGCTAAATAAAAACTTTTATCTTACATAAAAAATACAAAATAAGGTGTCAATTTTGTAGCTTTTTGAATAAATTGGTTTATATAGAAATCATCTATGATTATAAACTGAAAGTATAAATTGAGTGTATTAGAAAGAACAGTCTCAAGAACAAATGTTGAAGATAGCAATAATTACACCGATATTTAATAGAAATAGAGCATTTGAATAAAGCTACACGTTAATGTTTTGAACAATTTAACACTTCAAGGTTTTGCTTTACTACTGGTTTCATTACATGTTTCGGAAAAAGGATGATTTATGTATTGTGAAGGTTGAAAATTCGTCAAAGAACATTTATAGAGATGGCTTATTTTTCTTCATCATTTTGAAAACTACTCATGAAGCTAAGAAATGTTTCTGCTTCTTAACGCCACGCAGTTGTTGGTTTACGTTACCTTTGATGGTTGGCTTCTTTACTTATACAAGCTGCATGCTAAAAAACTCGATGTACAGTTCTTTTGTTTTTCTTTAGCCCAAAGGAGCATTAGCTTAGAAGGGCTAGTCTCCAAACGAGATTTGGGGTTGAATCACTTTTCAAACTGCTGTCACCAAATATAATCGCACTGTATTATATTTAACGAAATTAAATAAAGGAGAATATGCAGGAATGTATGCATGTTTTTCGCATTTTGAAAATACGACGGCACTTAGAGCCATGAAATTTGGAATAACGTAATCCTCCACCCGAAGACGGGCAAGTGGTAGCCCACATTTTGATTTGGAATTCGTTTTATTATCTATTTCACATTTTGTATAACTTTAAAGAAGTTTTTATTAACAAACTCAACGATTTCAAAGCCAGAAATGGCAAAGCAGTGAAGAAAAAAAAAAGACATTTTATCTCCAGCAGGCAAGACCGTCTATTGTAAATTCTAAAGATATGTTGCTTTTAAATATTTTGTGATTTTTTTGTTGAACTGAACTTTATTTGCTTTAAATGCGAAGAACATGATATTTGATAAATAAAGGTAACACATAGAACTTCAAAAAACGCCCCTTTAGGTTTAACATAAAATCAGAAAACTTTCAGATATTTTTTAATATTTATTATTTTTTTTAAATCTTAGATCTTATTCTCCTGACATAGCATCAAACCGTAAGACTAGAGGGAAAAACAGTCTGTTTCAAACTTGACTTTAAAAAAAATCATCAATTTTCTTAAACACATTTGGCATTCTGAATAGTAATAGTGATATCCTAAAATGATATTTGAAACTAACGGAGTGATAATTTGAATATTTTTAATCCAATGTTAGTTTCTAAAGTTGTGACTTCTTAAGATAATTGATGAAAGGCAATTTGTCTCTTTAAATAAATAAAATTGTTTTCAGTACTAATTTTCTATTTCAAATTATTCATAAGTTTGCTTAGACTTTTCTCAGTTGCTTCTTTGCGAAAGTGAAAGAAACCTTACAGTTAGTTACAAGGTGATTTAGCATAATAATTAACGCAAGATTCGAATTAAATAAAAAGCATTGTTTTTTTGCTTTAAATTGTTATTTTTTTATTGAATCATAAAGTACAAAGGATAGGGTTAAGAATGGAATAACACATCGGAAAAATGGTCTCCACGGCGTTAGTGGCACATACGCAACCTTTTGTCGAAATTTTCCATGCCCATTTTGCGTAAATGTGGCTGAATTTCGTTGATGCTGCGTTGAATTTAATCTTGCAATGCACGCGCGTTTGTGGGTTTGTTAGCACAGACTTTTGATCGATAAGTAACCGATAAAAAGAAATTCAATGGCGCTAAATCACACGATCTAAGGAGCCAGTTCTCATCATAGAGACACACCAGGAAACACCAGGAAGAGTTCACACCAGGAACTGTCACATGCAATAATTGAATTGTTTCACGGGCTGTATGGCATGTGGCGCCGTCTTGAAAACCACACTATAAAATTTATGGTCTTACAGAATATAAGAATGAGAATGCAGGTGTATTTAATGCCAATTATTCTGTATTATTCTTCCAATTACTGTTTATGTTTTCGAAAACAATATTGATTTTATAGGGGATCGCTCGCTTTGAGAGTTTTCACTCTATCGAAATATATGCTGTATTATTACCAATTATTACTAATTATGCGCAGTTTAGCTATGGCAACTCAGACTTAAAAAAAAAACTTTTGAAGACAATTGATGCTCAATAAATATTCGAGTAATAATTGATGCTATGATAAGAAAAAAGATACAGGATAAAGAAAGTTGCCCACCTCCAAAACAAGTAAACAGCTTTTAGAAATAAATAATTTTAATTAAATCAGTAAATTAACAAATTTAGATAAATGACCTTTAGATAAATATTTTATGTATACATACAGGAGGTTAAACTTTTAGATTTGATTAAGCAAATAATAAAATATAATTCAGGCTACGCACTGCATGCTTATAAGTTGAATTGCCTTGCTTATAAGTTGCATTTACAGAAGAAATGTGTATGTTTCCCTCATAAACAAATTCTATTCTAAAATTAAGTTATAGTTAAGGTTCATGCTCGGAGTTTATATTTCATTCCTGTCTGCAATGTAACTGAAAAGTGGCGCTAACATTACAAAGGTAAGCTTAATAGGAGGATCCACTTTGTAAAGACCAACAACCTGCATGAAAAAAGGCCGTATGCAAGGAAACATAGGTTTTATATCCTATTAACTAGAGCTTCAAAATGCATCTGGTTAGAGTGGTCAGAAATCATTGCCTACCATGAAATGAATCCCAATCCCCTCTACTCACGAGTCCCGTTTTTGTTTAGGAAGTGATTCGAGATCTCTTGTAATTTGGAGAGAGTAAACCCATATCACCAACCAAAAAATGTTATGAAATCCAGGAGTACAAAGGTAATGGAATCATGGTATAATAGATCATCAGTTTGAATGGCCTCACATACTTACACATTTTACACCAGTGCGATTATGAATACAAACATATATAGAAATGAGGGTGTGCCTCCTTACGCCAAGTTGCTTAGCGACGCAATCGGTAACATCTCGTTTTAATAGACAATAATTCTCATCCTTATCACTTTGCACGGATGACCGATTACCTTGACTGCTATCGAATTCAGCGGATGGGTAGGTCGCATATTCTCCGGATTTAGATCCAATTGAACATGTGTTGAACACACTAGGGCGCCAGTTTATATCTTTGTAGCATTGTGTGTGTTTATATCACTATTAGATGGGACATCTAAAACTCCTTAAGAACTTCAAGACGATATTAATCGTGAATACATATCTTTCACTCAGGAATTCGTAGGCAGTCTGAAGCACTGCACGAAAAATCGTCGTAAGCTTGCAGTTTGATGAAAGGTGACGTTTACATCATTTTGAAGTTATGTCTGCCATGACAAAATAAGAATCTTATTTACGTTACTGTTCTTAGCTGCAAATTCTTTGACGTTGCATGAGTTTTTATAATTGATTTGTTGAGTTTTCAAATTAGTATGTATTAGCAAATATTGTTAAAAGGGCTTGAAAAATGCTATTTTGTCCATATTTCCAGTTCAGTTTCAGTTACCGTTACATTCTATATGTCAAACAGCCTACAAATCAATGTATTACGTAATGCATACAAGCAAACAAAAATCCATATATTCAAAATTAAGGACGTACACAAAAATAAACGTACATTTACAATATGAAATGAACAGAATAAATACATAAATAAAAACAAGAACATAACAAAGCCAAAATATGCAAAACAACCAAATTACAATTAAATAAACAAAAATATTGACATAAAGTTTCGATAAAATCTTTTCGTTCTAATTTGATATCAATTAGATACAGCTGTATTATTTCGTGTAAAGAGAGTTTCAGTTATCGAAATTATAGCTGTGCATTTATTTCTGTGGACTGCTCACTTGCAACAAATATTTCCCTTAATAAGAATAACTTCCTACTATTCCAGGACATGGAATGTGTCAAATGAAATAATATGAGAAGCAAATTTCAAAATACTTCAGTATATATAGAGACTAAATAAACAACAATATTAACATAAATTTTGCAGCAATACATTAGTTGGTTTCATTTCCTAGTAAATATATTTCTGTACATTAAAGTTAGTTGATTTCTGTGAAGAAAATAAACTGGTAACAAAAGCAAAGCCAAATCGAGAAATTGGTGGACTATTATTAGTAGGTAAGAGAAATAAATGTTTAGAATAATAATAAAAGGAAATTTTTACTAAAAGAGAAAAACGCACGTGCTATTAAAAGAAAATTCAAGAAACTTCAGAAAATTCCCGTCTATTGAAATTGGAATATATATTTACTGAATCTAGAAAGGTTTATGCTTTATTCTATGCATTGGCATGTTCATTTATTAACGATAAATATCTAAATTATTTAAATTTACTCTAAAATTGATTTGATGTATAAAATTGCTTTCTGAATTATGTTGTACTCTGTTAGATAAGATTCGAGATTAGAATGGATATTTATTTCGTTGGTTCACTCTGGATTCTTTAGCCTGCTATGGAGGTGAAAGAAACAATAAATGAAAGAAGAAAGGTGAGCCGAAAAAGAGAAGCAATTTCGTTAAGAGGATTAATCTTCTTGTGGAGAACTAAGTTAGATGAAACCAATCGAAAAATAAAACAGAGGAAAAACTCTCAAAATAAGTGACTTGTAGAAATTAGTAGACTAGTAAAATAAAGCATAATTCACATAATAAGGTGTTAAACGTCTATTTCAAATTTAGTATTACTCTTATTTGTGAATCATCCCCTTATAAATAATGGAATAAATTTCTTTTTAATTGTTTCGCTCATTAAAAATATGTGGTCAAAATTTCATGCGCATACAATAATCATTTAGTATTTTTCGTTTAAGCATTGCGTTCTTAAAAACCTTTGAGCAGACACAATTTTGTCTTTGATCATTGATATCTAAAACTATTTTCACCAACTTTTGCAAACACTGTTGAAGTCATGTTCTCGTTTCAAAGATGGTAAAAATTGCAATTTGCTATAGCATTAAGCATTGAGCATCCTGCCATAAGACTAAGGACTTCACCTCTCATTTTGTACGTACCTCCAGTAATAAAAATGGTTTAAAAGACGCACGAATCCTGTTTTTGAAAAGATGGTAAAAACTGCAATTTGCCATAGCATTAAGCATTGAGCATCCTGCCATAAGACTAAGGACTTCACCTCCACCAGACCGTTTTAAAAATCATATCATTTTGAGGACAGACTTTTTCTATGGAAATGTTTTGGAAAGTTTGCACAGAGCTTCTCTAAGGTGCTTCACTGGGTCAGTAGCATTATGGTACAGTACTTATATCACCAGAAGGTACCTCCTCTCTATGACGCATTTGTTTGTATAATTATCAGAACATATTCGGCATACAAAAATGTTTCTTATATTTTCCCACGAATTCTGAAATTGTCGTTTTTGATTATCAGGGATGGTCAATAAAGTAATACACAACTTGTTTCATATCTTAATAAATTTAGGTGTATTTATTTAGATATGCAACAAATAATTTACTTCGCCCAAGCGTAACAGGTGTATAGTTCATTCTTCTAGATAATTTTAACAACGCACAGAAACCATATTTGGAATTATTATTGCTTAAAACAAATATGCCAAATTCCAAAATTTAATATATAAATTCACGTATAACTTCCGAAACTTTGAATGAAATATTCAAATTTTTTGCAGGTGTGCCTAGAAATATATCTACTTTAAGATGATGGAAATTATTTCATAGGTTAGAATTCAAAATTTGTTTTGGAAAAATATATAAAAATTACTAATAAGCAAAAATTTTAAAAACAAATCAGAAAATAGCTGCTAATTTTATTTGAATTGAACTTAAATTCGAACTGTGAAAGAAGAAATCCAGTAAGTTTAATAAAAAAGAGAAATGAATAAATATACAATTTTCAATTAATATTAAGGATCTAAAGATTTGATATCGTATATTTTAAAAACTATTCGTGCGAGTTTTATAAAACTTAGTATTTTGGCTAATTTCAATCGTAGAATCAAATTATGGAAAAATCGTTATGCCATTTCAGAATTTCCATTTTGTGTCAATAAATTATGTTAGAAAAATGCTATATATAAATGTAACAATCTCCTAAGTCGCGCTTTGGTGACGCGAAAAATGCACGTTAAACTACGTCCTCGGCCCTTTAGAACAGGAAATGTACAACTGTGCTATTTTGTACGTACTTACAGTAATAAAAATGGTTTAAAAGATGCACTAATCGCGTTTTGGTATACCAAAATTTAAAAAATTAGTTTTGAAAAATAAATGAAATCTATTTCTTTTGTATGTTTCCCCAATCAATAAACCTTACTTTTAGGAAATTTTTACATTTATTATTTACACTTATTATGGGAATAAAATTTACAAAATATGCGAGTCTTGTACGACAAGAAATGGTCAAGTCTTTTCAGTTTATTGTTGGGGATCATATTCAGGCGTCTTACACAAACAGATGAGTGAAATGTTTGCTTTATTACCTACCTAAAAATTACATCACTTTAAAAAGATTTTCTGGTATTAATACAATAATTGGTGAGTATTTTGTTTCAGGCTGACGTAAATAATTTGGAACAATGTAATTTTTCTAAAAAAAGAATTAGAAATGTTTAGAATTCGTATTCTAGAAATCACATGCAAGCTTCAGTATTGCCACTTAACAAATCATAGCATTATTGATTTAAAATAATTTTAGTTTAATGAATTTAATGTAGGATTATTAAATTGCAATTCAAATGCAGCAAAATTTCATAAGGATACTAATATGTATTTTAAGCATCTGGAAGCCTTACAAACTGCTGAGAAAATTCTTTTGGCATAAAACATTTTAAGAAAATTAAATCATGTAAATCTGAGAAAGTTAATTTGGTAGTTGTGGTTATTTGATGCATATCAATACACAGTTAACAGAAATGGAAATGAATTAATTTGAAGTGGCTCATGTATACGGAATATCCTCGCTAACATTATTAATGTTACGAAACGCTGATTTTAGTCTAATGAAAAAGGATGTGAAACCTGTGAGGTTTATTTATTTATTTTTAACTAATAGCTCATTTTAAGTTGAAAGGCCTTTCCTATCACTCTCGTTTCACACGCGCTTTTCATGCCAAAATGTAAATGAGCTAACAAGAGTTTATTTAGATTAAGGTAGTGCTATTTAAGCAAGAGTTTCGGAAGTTAGTTTTAGAGCACGTCTGCCTATTCCAGGTCACTTTGTGCTGTGATTGTTAGCAACTTGCGTTAGCGACGTTGATGTGTTCTCGTCTTTAGGCTTGTCTCGCCGGTTACTACATACCAGAGCTCTTTCTGTGCGTTTAAGTATTCTGTGAACCGCTAGGTTAACCTACCATACCTTGAGATTATTATATGTTAAGCCAGAAGTGTTGGATTCCTATAATCCAAGTTGGGTCAATTGTTAATTCAGATTTGAGCCTTCTCTATGAATGTTGTAGAAGCGAATAAGTTTCCGTTAATAACCTATTCTTGAAGTGGGCGCCAGTGGTAAAGTGATAAAGTCGCTGAACACTGGTAGATTTACTCAGCGGACGAACTTGCTGTTCCGGAGAACGTCCTCTACAAAAGCTTCGCTTTCCTTAGACAGACAGCCCTAATATGTTTTGCAGTAATTTATTAAATCCAAATCCCGTAGTGAAATATTACGGAGTTTCCCCTGACATATTGCATCATAACAAAGAATAAACATCCAAACGAGGCTGTACATAAAAGTGTTAATGACGCTTTTATGTACAGTCGCTACAGTTAATGACGCTTTCCTGTACGCGTTTAAGAAGACAAATAAATTTAAACAAAACAATACTTAATTGTTACCCAAAGATTGTAATATCAACTGTTTGATAATTGTTTAAACAATTTTAATATGCGTAACTCATGTGATTACTCACCTTGCCTTTTGAAATTTTTAGACTATGTTTTTCATGGAGAACTCTCATTACAAGTTTATAAAAGAGATTAATTAAATAATGACCTTTAATATTTAAGTATACAAATTCAAAATTCTATAACCTGCGTAACATTAAGCACGTGCTCGTATAAAGCATTAATTTTCTACTCATTTTCAGCTGTCGAATGCAAATGTTTCGTTCTTGCTTTTTTAGCAAAACAAAATTATTAATGAATTCAAAAATATGAAATATAGAGTAGAAATATTCCTCATAATGATTGGTAAGTGCTAGTAAGCGCTTACCAATCATTATGCCAGTACGCATTTGCATTTTTGAACACCTTTATTTTTGATGTTTTGTACCATGTTGTTTTAAAACTGTGATGTCTTTCCCTTGCTTTCTTTTCTTCCACGATGTATTCTACGACGAAATTTTCGCTTTGCGATGTTTTCTCCGTAACGTTTTCGTCTGCGATGTCTTTGCCTGAATGTTTTCGGTGGACACTAAATTTTGGATCATGAAACTCAATTTCCAGGAACGACATACAGCTCACGTGAACTGTGAAACCTGAAGCAGTCATGCATTGTGGAGCTGAAAGAGCTAATTAAAAATCCTCATTCGCCGTTATGGATCTTGGTCGATCTTGACAAGGTTCTCTCGATATGAATCCAGTGTCCTGAAACTGTTTCCAGAAATTGAAGACGACACTGGCCATTACACTGAGCTCTGCAGCTGCTTGCCTTGAGAATGATTTGCTGCGAATCAATCTGCCGGCAATTTTGCATCTCATACCATCATCCATACGTTTGCAGCTACTCATTTTACTTGATACCATATAAAATTTACCCAAATCTTGTGACAGACACGGTGAATGTCGTAAAGGAATACGAGAACACAAATCGCCGAAAAAGCCTGGTGTGCTTATATCTCCTTCACAGTCACAGTTCCTCACACACGCAAGTGTATCTTAAGTATTTGACTCTAAATATTTACATGATTCCTCGGATGCATTTGTAGCACCTTTGATTTAATACTTTTGTAGATATAGACGTAATCTAGAAATTTTCTTAATTTACACACGAATCTTTATTATAAAGAGAGCCCGATTTTTGTTTCTGTATGTGTAATAAATAGAAATCTATAATTTTATTTCGATCTTGATGAAATTTCACACAGTTGAGCTTCAAAACAAGAGGAAGATTATTTGTAGCACTCAAGACACCCATCTTACGTAGACATTACACATCTCAATTTCACGTCACGGTTGTTGCGTTCGCGCTATCAGTGGAAGTCTTACTTGTTAAACAAGCAATTGATAATTTTTTTCTAAAAACGTAAATTTTATTATGCCTACATAGTTTCAATTTTAGAATCATGTCACCTATCTTAGGTTCACGTCTTCTTGTTGCGTTCCTGCTAACAGCCCCTCTAAAAGTATTAGATGGTGCAGTGTTCGTTTACGTTTGCGAAGAATGTAGAAGTTTCCAGAAGAGTTTAGAAACTTTAAAGAAAAATTTAAATGAGCTCTGTATAGTTTTTTTCCGAATATTTCAAAAGCGGTGAAGAAATCAGCCAAAATAAATGGTAATATTCCGAAAAAAAAAAATAACCGCACCTTTACAGTAGAATTTTAAATGCGCTCTGTCAGCTAATACTTCGAAAATTGGATTTCGAGAAGTTAACCTTCATCTAAATGAAGTCTCTTCCCTCTGCGTAAAGCCCAGGTAATACCGAATATTTCAGCTAGTATTAAATAATTGCCTATTTCACATATAATATCATTACTGGAAGTTGAACAACACATGATTCTAAAGGATGGTCTCGGATAGAATTCTAAATATTTCTTGCTTATTTCAATCAAAGCTATAGAAAAATTGACAAGTTCATCCACTTACAAAAAAATTAACATAGTTAAACTACTCATTTAAAATATGCGTTTTACATAATAAAATCCCATTTCATAGTTAATATCATTTCCACAAGTTGGAGTTCGTTCAATAATTATGCAGGATGATATAATATTGAATATAAGGACATTTTTCTGTTTTCAGTGTCCACCAGCAGCCGAGTGGTAAATATTGCTATCCTTATTAGTTTGATTTGTTTTATACCTTGTGAATGGCTGGCTGGAAAGGCCTTTCTTGGTTTTTCCCAATGCAATCTGAGTAACAGCCAGTTTCCTGTTGAAAGACTTCCACAAAAGCATCTCTCTCCTTAGACACATACCCTTTGTGCGCTTTGCCCTAATCCATATAATGTAACCAACTGCTAGAACAGTCATCTACAGACACGTAACTTCTCTCACTATCAAGTGGTATTATTAAACTCATGCAGTTCATCATTCATTATTCCTCGGTTAATTCTTTGAATTCTTCTTTTTCTATATCTGAAAATCATTCATTGTCAATTACTTTTCGCAGTTTATAACATTACTTTGGCTTAATTTTCAATCAACTGAAATGCATTAATATTGATTATAATTTCTGGCCAGAGCTGATACCAGCAAGCATTCAGCGGTGGTGAATAAATGTTGAACCGCGTATGAATAAAATTTCAGCTTTGGACAAATTAAGTAGACAAAATTAGCATAACGTGTAGACTCGAAATTACGGTTCGTGATTGCTTATTCGGCAAGGGTTTACTGAACTGTCACTTACTGTTATTTTCAATTATGATTACTATTTCCCTAAGCTATGTAACTGAAATTCCGGGCGATTACGTTCATAATTACGTAATTATAATTACCTACTGCAATAATAATTAAAATTATGATGGAATTGCAATTTTAATCACAGTTACACTTTAAATATAATTAGATTAAATTATTGAAATCCCATTGTCATTGTAATTAGATTATAGGGATTTATATTTGTTTTAAATAAACCAGTCAAATTTAATTTGAAACGCTTTCCTATAAACCTTTTCATTCCCCTAAGTGTCAGTGCCAGAATATTTAAATTTGGTAGTGCGCGTAAGGAACGCAAATTCTACCAGTGGAAGAAAAAGTTTAAATATCGAGTTCTAGAAAAAGAGTCTGGAAAAACTGTGCGTGTTTATAACGCAAGCTTCGGCTTAGCATTTATTGCTGGCTAGACGTGGCTTAACAGCTGTTATTTTCATGCCATTAGACACATCAACACGCTGTAGGATACTGGATTGTATGAGCCCTGTAGTTTAGTTCTACTATTTGTTAATATCTTGATTCTTGAGGTTTGATTCCACTGTTTCAATTACCGCCCAAGCAAAGGCGCAGTAAGTTAGCGTCTAGTCTACGCATTGTAAATAATTTAAAGATTTTAATAAAGGGTTGTTTTAAGCCCTCCTCTGTGCAGTCACTATTTTTCAGATTTCACACAAGTGTTAGACAGAAGAACTCTACATCTAGCGGGGCGAACATTCTACTCGGATCTAATGGCAAATAATCGGGACGGACAATCATCCTTACAGGAGGCAGAAGTCGTAGGCCCGATAGCGACAAGCACATTGGACGGATTTGGCTTTTTAATACAGACGATGAGAGCAGCAATTAAACCAGCACTGGTGTTCGACGGTGAAAACTCCGTCACTTCATTCCTGGATTCCCTTGAGACGCACTTTCAGTTGTATCCGATACCCAAAAGACAAAAAGTAGACATTGCCTCAAATGCTCTCCGAGGACAGGCGGAGTCTTAGTGGAAAGGAACTGGAAAATTCTTACTCGGGGAAGTCCGAAGCCTAATGTACAATTTTGAAAATTCCAAAGC
>KK119789.1:196720-255863 GCA_000611955.2 Stegodyphus mimosarum
TACAATTTTGAAAATTTCAAAGAGGCACTCCCAAGGGCCTTCCCGATTGTGAAAGATCGTGCCAAATTTGAAGCCGAACTGTACAGCTTTTATCAACGGAAAGTTGAATATCTTACCGAAATTATCCCGCGCAAAGTCAAACTAGTGAATATGGTATATGGATGAAAGTCCGATAGCGAAGTTATTGAGATTATATTAACAAGATTATTACCCACAGTACAAGATTTCGTGGAACTCAGAAACCCAACAGCGTTAAGAACTATTCGAATTAGCCGTCAAGTTCCAGAATCGGCGGTTAGAAGACAGTTCGAGGTTTCCTATCCAGGGACACTATCAGTAGTTCTCCCGACAGCCGGCCGCAGAAAGAAGCAAATACAAAGCAGGGAAACATTTTCTAAGCACGCTGTCAATTAGCAAGAATGAAAACGGTAAAGCCAAAGACGGCCTACGCACCCAGAAAACATCAGGAGGAAAGAAGATTTTAAACGAATAGAGAGGACTTAAAAATTGAGGGTTCAGACCCCCTGTACATCGCAAAATCATTCCAAGCTGTATGTAAATACCGTGGTAGTCAGGAATTCCCAACTACCGCTAATCCAGATTCTTGCAAACGACGCACCCGTAGAAGCCCTTGTGGACACCGGTGTGGAAGGAAATTTTTTAAGCCAAAAGTTTTACTCTAAAAATTTCGAAGAATACGATTGTTTACAAACAGTAGCACAGTAATCGCTGCCGCACAAGGAAAAGTTTGTGAATGTGTCGGGAAGCTATCGCTTAACGTTCAGGTAAAAAACCAAGTTTTGAAAGTCGTATTTTTTGTTGTTTAACTTTGCAAAATAATGTTATTCTAGGTACGTAGTTACTTAGGACGGCGAACGCCACAGTAAACTTTGCGAAAAACTCCATTTTTTTGGATGTGGTGCCAAAAATGGTGGAAGAGGTAAATGTTGCTGAAATCGATCTCCAGCATCTAAAACAAGATGAAAGAGCCAAGCTGGAAAAACTCGTAAGTTAAATTTAATACGTTATTTTCCCAGAAGCCAAGGAATATGCAATTGTTACCCATGCGATAGTACTAAAATCAAGCGAACCTTGTAAAGCAAAATCTTATTGTATGATAAGGAGAAAGAAGCAATAATAGAACAAAGGTAAAATAATTACTCCTATCAATAATGAATATACTAGGCCAATTGTGCTACGCAGCAGGAGAAATAACCTGCCCCCATCGGATATAAAAGCTTATTGCTTTGCGATCGATTATCTAAAACTTAATAGCATGACAAAATTCCCTATTTACGCATTACAGGTAATAGAAGAAATAATACGGAAAATTATGTCTACAAAATTTATGACCACTCTTGATATTACTTCAGGCTGCTTTCAAATAGTCATGAAACCAGAAGACGTGAATAAAACGGCCTTCATTATAAAATTCTGGACTTATGCATTTTTACGCATGCCGTTTGGGCTTTGCTGGGCCCCGTCAACATTTAAAAGCGCTTTGGACATTATTCTACGTAAATCGACTTTGATTTATCTCCCCGACATCATCATAACTAGTGATAATATTAAACAACACGTGGAAGATCTCCACGAAGTTTTTTTCATTATTAAAAGAAGCAAGTTTAACTATTAATGCCGCAAAATGTAAATTTACAAGAAACGAATTGCGATATTTAGGGTACAGAATCTCAGCTAAGGGTATCAAGACTGAGGATTCTGAAATAAAAGCAATTAAAATTATCCTCCGCCAAGTACAGCGAAGAAACTTTCATCTTTTATTGGAATGTGCTCATATTATCGTTCGTTTATCCAAAATTTTTCCCATATTGTCGAACCTCTGTTAGTTTTAAAACGAAAGA
This sequence comes from Stegodyphus mimosarum, assembly GCA_000611955.2. Classification (NCBI taxonomy): domain Eukaryota; kingdom Metazoa; phylum Arthropoda; class Arachnida; order Araneae; family Eresidae; genus Stegodyphus; species Stegodyphus mimosarum. Next base: position 198,583 of record KK119789.1, read on the forward strand.
AATCCAAGTTCGCATGGACAGCGGAGGCAAACGCCACTTTTGAACAATTGAAAACAGCTCCAATTAATGCCCCAGTGTTAAAATTCCCAGAAGGGGACGAAAACGTGCAGATCGCGGCTAATGTTTCAGATTATGCCGTGGGTACACTTTCAAATCAAAAAGGGCACCCCTTGGCATTTCTCAGCAAAACTTCAGATCAGACGCAAAGGAACTACACAGCGACAGAAAGGGAAATGTTAACAGTGTTAATCGCAGTTTAGAAATTTAGGGTCTATTTTGGAAAAGCTCCAGTTACAATCTGCTCAGATCATACGGCCGTAAGTAGATTATATTTAGGAAAGAATTTAACTCCTAGACTAATTAGATGGGCCATAAAGTTACAAGAATACAACTTAATAATTAAGCACAATCCCGGCAAGGAAAATACAGTGGCCGACGCCTTGTCAAGAATTAAACTGGATTAAAATGGTGACCAAATAAAACGCGCGATGTTAACTTCTAAAGTTTTAGATTCTCGGGAAACAGTTATTGCTGAATTGCTGAGAGATCCAGAATTCGGTAATATCTATGTTTATTTAAAGGATTAAACATGCATATTATTTTAAACATGCATATCTTGCTGCAATTAGAAATAGAGCCCGAAATTATGGAATCATTGATAATATGTTGTTCTATATTAAACCGACAAATGAAAACCACGAACTGAAACCAGCTATCCCGCCACACTACGGTTGAGTATTTTGCAGGAACTTCATGTTAGCCCCTTAGCTGGTCACTTATGGGTGAGGAAAAAAGTGCGTAGAGTACGCGAGGCGATGTATTTTGCGCAACTGCAGAAAGTAGTAACAGCGTATGTGAGGTCCTGTAAGTTACGTCAATTAATTAACAACGTTAATTATAGCCGGCCGAGTATATAAATACTATTCGCGCGACTGTTCATAACGAGATCCTTGAAATAGACCATCTTGGTCCATTTCCTCAAACTGTGTTAAATAAAAACCGATATCTTTTGGTGATTGCAGACCATTTTTTTAAGTGGGTAAAAATAATTCCTTAAAGCGAAATAGTTGACAGCCGTTTTTACATAAGTATATTTTAAAATGCGCTGCATTGTTTAAAGTAATAAGCGATAGCTGCAGGCAATTCGTTATTCAAATTTTAGAGAACCTGCATAAAGGGCTTGACATAAGGCATATGAAAATGGTCCCGTACAGACTACAACCAAACATAGCGGAAAGAGTTAACATTGTTAAAATAATTAAAATTGACGTTAAAAATTTCTATAAACGCTGGATGGCTGTGTTGATGAACTAGCCTATGCTTTAATGACTGGCAAGCATGATACAACGAGTAAAACGCCACCACAGCCGGTCACCTATGGGTGAGAAAAACGGTGCGTAGAGTACGCGAGGCGGTGTGTTTTCCGCAACTGCAGAAGGTAGTAACAGCGTATGTCAGGTCCTTTAAGTTGTGTCAGTTAATTAACGACGTGAATTATATCTAAATAATATTCGCGAGACTTTTCCTAACGAGGTCCTTAGAATAGACCATCATGGCCCTTTTCTCCAAAGCTAGTTAAATAAAAACCGATATCTTTGGTGATTGCAGACCATTTTTTGAAGTGGGTAGAAATAACTCCTTTAAAGCTAGCGGTGGCTAAAATAATTGCAGATGCATTCTTCCACAAGTATATTTTAAAATACGGTGCACCTTTAAAAGTAATAAGCGAAAACGGTAGACAGTTCTTTACTCAAATTTTAGAAAACCTGTGTAAAGAGCTTGATATACGGCATATGAAAATGGTCCGGTACACACTACAAGCAAACATCGCTGAAGGAGTTAATAAAAACATTGTTAAAATAATTAGAAGTTACATTAAAAATTATCATAAACGCTGGATGGCTGCTTTGATGAACTAGCCTATGCTTTAAGAACTGCCAAGCATGATACAGCGGGTAAAACGCCGGCTGAATTATTTCTGGGTAATAAGATTTTTACTCCTCTAGACAACCGTTTCTTTACCCAAGAGCAAGACCCCGAATTTAAACAGGCAAATATTCAGAAGCAGATCGATGAAGCTTTGAAAAATTCAGATGTAGCAAGAGAACGGCAGAAACTTTACTATGACAAAAAACGCCGTGGATCAAATTTTAAAGTGGAGGATGAGGTGTAGAAAAGAAAATTCACTTTGTCTACTGCACCAGAGAATGTCGTATCAAAATTCTCCCATAAATTTGAAGGGCCGTATATTATACATCAGATCATTGGGGCTGTGATTTACATACAATCAGATTCGGGAAAAAGAATAACGGCTAGTCCGGATCAATTGAAGAGATATTACGAAAGTAAAGATTTCGATGTGTTAAATGATTTCTTCCAGGCTTCCGAATCAGAAGAGGTGACTTCCTCGGGGATACATTTGACCCCACTACAACTTCCACCACCCACGAAGAAACAAAGAACCAGCCAAATTACAAAGTCTTCGATAAGCAGAAGAATTCCTCAATATGTGGAAGATCCAGCGAAGAAAAAATTTAAAGGTGAAAGAAACGTCCCGGCTAGAAACAAGGATCGCCGTGTTATGACAAGCTCTCGCAGTAGACAATTTTCAGGATACATCAAGGGTGTGGCGTACACAAAGAATAGTACAAACAAGACCACTAGTCGGTAAAAGGAAGAAGAGACCTGACGGAGTTGAAGGCACAGAGCAAAGATCGAAACAACCTAGAGTTTACAACCCGTCCTCGGAGTCCGATGAGCAAAGAACCAGTTTTCCGGCCAATAACAGGAAAAGACGTAACGTTCCGCCAGTTTCCTAAAAGACCACTCATCAGTGATCAAAAGAGGAAAGGTCAGTTCTCACCAGCGGACAAGAAGCAGAGACGGAAAGTCTCGAACATGAACTAACTGACTTGGACGCAGTTCTGCAACAAAAGAATGGTTGAATACCAACCGTCGAAAACAGAGATAAGTGAATTTTTCTATAAATCTTTTCCGTTATGTAAAGTTGCATGAAAATGTTTCAAGTACGAAGTTACATTGTAAAAGCTATTGGTTTGATTGTGGACCAAAGTAGCTTTATTTGGCGAAAGCACAAAGTATAGTGCATTGTAGAAATGTTATGGTAATGTAAAGAGCTAGTAGTTTGGTTTTGTTTGTCGAAAGACTATTTATGTTAAAACGCCAAAAGATCTGAGCTCATGCAAGCAGCTTCGTATTAGTCCTTGTTAATAAAAATTTAGAATAGAAGAGAAACATGTCAATATGACAATCAAATTCGCTGAAAGAACCTTGTATTTGGCGTACATTTACTATAATGCAGTTTGTTAACGTCGAGTCCACTGATTGTAATAATAAAAATTTGTTTTAGGTTCGCACATTTGGCGAGAAAAAAATCATTCAAATAAAATTTTCATTTTATTCTCTCTTGCCTTAAAAGTACATGTTTGTAAAATGTTGAATTTTAATTAAATCAAATCATGCGATTTTGAGCGAAAGCTTGCATGCGTTTAAGCTGAATGCAGAAAATAATTTGGTATGCATGTGTTTTGTAGGGCTCTCCGCCGACACCCTAGTAAATTTTCATGTTTATTAGCTCATGGAGAATCTTGAAGTGAATTTAGGGTGTGTCTAAGAAGGTTATTATGTGCTAACAAGTCGATGTGCGTTTAGGTGGAGATTTTGTTTAAGGTAACACATTACACTTGCGTTTTCACCACACTTTGTGGAAAGCAAAAAGAGGATTAAAGTTTAAATTTTAAGTATGAATGTGACTGAATAATTGTGGCGTTAACACCGAAATGCTCGAAAAAGCTGAGAAAGCTACGCTAAATTCAAAAAGGTTAGAAACTTAATAAAAGATTGCCTTGCGAATTTAAAGTGTTATTCAGAAATCTGTATTCTTGAGTATTTCTTCCAGATGACTCGAAGGATATGACTGAATGACACCTGAAAGATGATGAAAGAAGTGCAGTAGAACTATTATGTAAAGATATCTTTCTGTTATAATTGAAAATTTTAAATCTGAATGTAAACGGAGCTCAGGTCTTGTTAGTTGTAGAATTTATCAGTTTGTAACAGGTATTTAAGAACCTTCATCCAAGTCTGTTAAATTCCGGCATGGACTAGTGTAGGGATTTAAATATTTTTAAATAACCATTTAAATTTGATTTGAAACTCTTCCCTATAAGCCTTCATTCTCAAAGTGTCAGTGCCGGAATATTTAAATTTGGTAGAGCGCGTAAATAATGCAAATTCTACCAGTGGGAGAAAAAGTTTAAATGTCGAGTTCTAGAAGGGAAAGATAGAGTCTGGGAAACTCTGTGCGTGTTTGTAACGCAAGCTTCGGCTTAGTATTTATTGCTGGTTAGACGTGGCTTAACAGCTATTATCTTGCTGCTACTAGACTTATCTACACGCTGTAGAATACTGGATTGTATGAGCCCTGTAGGTTAATTCTACTACTTTTTAATATCTTGAATTCTTGAGTTTTGATTCTGCTGTTTCAGTTACCTCTCAAGCAGAGGTGTTGTATCCTAGCGTCAAGTTGACGCATTGTAAATAATTTAAAGAGTTTAATAAAGGGTAGTTTTAACCTTTCTTCTGTGCAGTCACTATTTTCCAGATTTCACACAAGAGTTAGATAGAAGAACTTTACAAGATTATATGATTGCTTTGTAATTACAATTACAATGTAATTTCAGTTACAATGTAATTATAATTTTGATTGTACTTATATTTTGCGCAACTCTGTCTAACGTCAATTAACAAAATGAATTGAAATAATGAAAATATAACAAAAATGTGATAATATCAGTCATGTACCGGTCGTTTCGTCTATCCATCTTATTAAGTGAACATAAAAAAATTCATCGACATTCCTTTGTTATTTCAATAACGTTTTACATTAAATAAACATTTAATTTTATTTATTACGTTATTTGTCTTTTATGAATGGTAACTTGCTTGCATCGTATTTTCAAAGCCACAAAACACTTTTATAAGTATAATTAAATGGAATAAACGTTTTTACTGCATAAATAACTTTTGCTAAAAAAAACTGAATTTTATGTCATTATTATATTTTATTCAATGCAGTTTTCGCAAAACGCTCTGCGGTGAACATTTGCAGTGATCATTTCCACAGCTGTCACAGAACGTTTTGTTAGTTTCATCGCATGTTGCGCTGATGTTTTTGAGCTTCTTCTCAATGTTTTAATTTTGTAAAAGCCTTCTTTTCTTACAAAGATCTTAGTTTGTATTTTAGCTAGCTTGGCAGCTTGCTGCATTTAAACCTGTAGAAATGAATGCGCAAATGGAAAACAGATTACGAGTAGTGCATTTGACGTTTTAATGGATTTAAGCAATGTTTACCTTTTAAGTTGCATTAAATAACATAAACTAAAAGTGGTACAAGAGTCCCCGTCAGTGATGGTTCACTAAAATTTATATTAAAGATCGTGATTTTTTTTTTGTTGTGCCAATGGCTTATTCTATCCGTATTTTGTGATATTTGTCACTATTACCTGCAGAGAAATTAGGTTTACGAGTATAAAATGCAGATATTTTGCTTAAATTGAGTTAGTTGTTTTTTCAAAATTAAACATTTCTGGAAAATTCCTCTTAAAAAATTAAGACTCTAGACTTCTTAATTTTTTAAGAACTCTAGAGTCCAATTACTCTAGAGTACTTCTTAATTAAAAATGCTAATTAAAAAATTAAGACTCTAGAGTCCTTAATTTTTTAAGAGTTGTATAAGTTTATAAGGTCTATATGCTTAACTAAATGTTAAATAAAACAGTCGAGGGAATTTTTTATCCTCTCATGATGCGCAATATGTCTTGTTATAAGTTTATTTGCAATTTTATGTTTTACTTCTTTATATGTGCAGATCTTTAAAATAAAACGTTATTTTCATGCTATTATTTATGCTTATTCTCAATGTATATTTAATTCGTGAATTCTTTTAATTCAGTTCAACTAGTAAATTAATCAGTTTCATTCAGTTGGTTCCATATGGTTCAATTTCATTTTTTATTTATAACATTACTTGCTTATTCTTTCTAATAATATGAGTTTCTGTACTATATAAAAATTAAACACGCATTAAACGTTCCTTACATAATACATTTTTATATACTGAAGAAATTCATATTATTAAAAAGATAAATAAAAAATTAAGTACGCAGTTCATTGCAAAGAAATGTAGATAAATTTCAATCTAAGCATTTTATAAAAATCGCAAAAAAGGCGCGTGTGTAACACTTGTTATACACGCGCTCGTAATAATGTGTAAGTATGTTGCGGAAAACACAGAGATAAGTAAATCGTGTGTGCGGTCTCCGCAAGTCACCGCTTCCAAGCTTTTAAGATGTGTCAGATGACATGTTTCTGACAACGCAGACGCTATAATTAGCTCCAGTTGATAGTACAGGAGTCATAACCTCCCGACTAGTGTCAGGAGATTTTAGCGTTCTGTACCGTGTCTAAGTCCGCAAAAGTCTTTTGACTTCAGAAGGGGGGGACGAACCAATTTTCTGATATTTCACCTCATGTTTCCAGCTATAACCAATTAGAGAATCTAAAATACTACTAAAAATTTAGGAGGGGTGGCTTATTCATTCGGAAGATTTTTGCCATCGGAGTAACACATCAGAAAGCTCCAGAGACACTCGTTAGCAGACTCCTCACACTACGAGGTGTGTAATTCATTTTAATAACTGTCTGCATTATCCTTGAATATATATTTGTGAACAGCTTCTCATAAAATAAGTATGTTTTAAATTCAATAATGCATTAAGAATAGCGCAGCCTCAGAAACGTACCCAATCATTCTTCCTGCCGCCACTCAACAACAATGGTAACCTGGCACTTCCACAGTAGTGAGCAAGTGTAATCGGTGGTCGCTTACCTGATACAATATTGAAACATTTAATTTGTGATCTGTAGCGACATTGTTTCTATACGTTACTTACAATGAATTAATTAGTTGGCTCTTCACTACCAGGTATTGACAATAAGTTTCACTAATTCTTCAGTCATCTGGATGATCCTGATGAAGCGGGACCTGTAACTGTCCGCCCTCATCGATAGAGTTTAGCTTAAAATTTAGGCTAAACGCAAGGTTGTTGGTTTACTATAGCGTGTATTTTCTTTTCGCTTCACACTTTACATGCGTACAAAATATATTTGTACATATATTTGTATATTTGTACGTTCGTAAAAAGCATATTTATACACATATTTTTATATTTTTACATATGTTGAAAATATATTTGCACATATGAACAAATATACAGATACAAAATATGTACAACATATGATAAGTGCACTTTTTAATATTTATATTGTATCACATTTCTAGTTTCACATGAAGAAGAACCAACTTTAAATGACGCCTATTTGTTTGCAATTACTTGATAGACAACCAGGCGACATAACATTCTGGCGCCTTTCCGAAGTTGTGTTATGCATGAGTACCGAGTTCTCTCTTTAGATCCGGTTGAAAGTTTGGGTAATATCTATTCCTACTAAAAGGGGTTAATTGACCAAAACGGTCGCAGTGTGTTAATTCTATCTTATCTCACTCATTCCTTTAACTACCATGAGTCTCATCCTAGTTATTTAGAAGATATTTAAATCTTGAAGCATCACGTATATTATTATATTCTATAATTTATATCTGGGTGAAAATACATACCCTCCTCTCATATAGTTATTATTTCCGTGTACTTTTATTAGCCATTTAAAGCGGAAGGATGGTGGCATGTAACATACTCTACTTTTATTTAAAGTATTCGTAAATTAATCTTAGTGCAGGTCATACCTTTCCAAATATTCTTCACTGTATTATTTAATTTTGCATATTATATGCACAAATTTTATATAAAAAACTACTAAATGTTTATTTCAGACTCTTAAGTTGAATGAGTGTAATTGCTATGCATTTTAAATGACATAAATTATGTCATTTAAAATGCATAGCAAATAAGTATAAGTTAAATAGTAATTTCTGTAATATATACATAAAGTGTTTCTCTTATAATTAAATTTAAGTTCTAATGTGAAAGTATAAATTCTAAATTCGGAAGTACAAGCAGTACTTAAACCTTCATATCCAATTTACGAAGACTATGAGATTAAGACCTTTGAATGCTAATTGTTCCACCAAGGTACGAGTCTCGATGAAAGGGCCAGTTGCATGATTGATTTTTGTGGTTATCTCCATGCGTAACATCAATGAGAGCCAGGTTTCCTTCGCGAATTCTCCATGAAAAATCCCCTTCCTAAGGCAGATAAATCACGCCTGTTTTGTATCATATACAAATAAACAAATCAAAGTACAAAGGAAGAATTTAAATTTAGTGCTTCTTGAATGCATCATGAAATAGAGGCTTCGGAGAAAATCTTGTTTTTGTTGCTAATCCTCGGGTCCAGCTTCTGCTAGTCGAGATAAAATGTGCCGGAGAAGCCTGCTCATTATTACATTTGGGACGAATTGGGTGGGTCTTTTAACCACCCTGGAATACAGGGTTTCTTAAATGGCCACTACGAAATCGTGAGAGTGCCGTCTGGATTCATCTGTCACAGTTCATAGCGAGGAATCCACCAGAGGATAGAACACGGTACCAAATATGTGTCCAGAGGGACAATTCAAGTCCTTTTATCAAGTATATCATTTTTATCGTTTTATTCAAGTATATTTTCTGGTAGAATACAACTCAAGGTAAGTCAGACAATTAGAAATGACCACAACCTCATCGGCGCCCTTCTTCGCAAGGGCATCCGCCTCTTCATTTCCCGAAATATTCACATATGAGGGCATGCACTGAATATGCACTTCACAAGAAAGTGAGAATTGTTTTAATTTAGTGAGAATTGAAGTTCCAGTTTGGTATCCAACGTTACACCAGTTTGACAAATGTTGTATGGCACTACGACTATCAGTCATAATTCAGATGGCTTTAGGGTCTAGAAAACGCATTATATAGCTCAGTCCCTCATTGATCCAAAGTGGGAATCCTCATTTTTGCTACCATCAGTGTACATAAGAGTAGTGCTTTTTGGGATGTTATTTATAATTTCAAGGGCAAATTGTCGAAGCCAAATCCGCGCATCATTTTTCTTTGTGACCTTTGACAATCGTAGCTCTACAGTTTGTTGGAATACTTCACTAGGCTCAAGTTCCTTCTAAGAATCTGGAGAAAATATTACTTCTTACCGAATTTCGTGAGTGACTTTCTTCAAATTATGAAAATCCTGGGAACAAATCATGAACAGCGTTTACGAATTTGTGGATTGACGATGAAAGTTTTCTTAAAATTTACGGATTTTTATATTGCGAATATATATTTATTAATTGAGGTTTATTTTAATCACAGTACCTCTTTAACGCCAAATGGCTAGTTTATAAAAAAAAATTTCTGAGACATCTGCATGCATATATACTGAAAATTATTTTAAGAAATTTCACTCAAATATACAAATCTTAAAACCCGTTGTTTTCTCAATTTAAGGAACAGTGTATGCACCATTTAGTATTCAGAAAATTAAGCTGTATGTTAATTATTATCATTTAGGAAGATAGTTATAAAATTTATAAGTTGATCTCATAGCTACATACGAGGGTTATTTTTTTTTTCAACCTCCGATCGTACAGTATAATGGCCAGGCATATGGCAGGTGGTTGGGGTGCGTAGTAGGCGACTGCGCATCTCCCCCCCCACACGCTCTGTCAATGGCGAGTTTAACACGCCATTTTCTGTTGAGTTGCAGTCACGTAAACATGGCTATCGCTATTGATTCTCCCGCCAAGTGTGAATTGCGAGCTGTTATTCGTTTCTTGTAGGCAGAAGGGAATAGTGCAGCGGAAATTCATCGAAGAATGAGTCGAGTGTATGGAGACAGCTTTATGAGTGATAGCGTTGTTCGTGAATGGTGTCGAAAGTTTAAAGATGGCCGAACTGATGTGCATGATGAAGGGGATCAAGGACGATGAAGATCAAGGATGATGAAGATCAAGGATGATGAAGATCAAGGATGATGAAGACGGTCAAGGATGATGAAGGGGGTGCATGATGAAGGGGGCCCAAACTGATGTAGAGCTCAAAGAAACCGTCACAACTCACTTCCAATCACTGGCGGGAACATTTTACGAAGAAAAGTTTGCGCTCGCTGGGTCCCCCAGATGTTGACTGACGACCACAAAGCTCGTTGAATGGCTGCAGCGTTGGAGTTTCTTGACCGTTACAATACTGACGGAGAAGAGTTTTCGAAATCCATTGTGACGGGTGATGAGACATATGTTCAATATGACACGCCTGAAACGAAACGACAATCACAACAATGGATGCACACAAATTCTCCAAGGAGACCCACAAAATTCAAACGAACCTTCAACAACCGTAAGGTTTTGGCAACTGTTTTTTTTACCAAAAGGGAGTGTTGCTTGTGGAGTTTATGCAGCCTGGAACAACAATTAATGCAGATTCATATTGCGAAACTTTGCAACGCTATTCAAAACAAACGAAGAGGCATGTTGAGTTCTGGAATTGTTCTGATCCACGACAATGCCTGTCCTCACAGCGTTCGTGTAACCCAACGGCTCCTTCAGCAATTTCAGTGGAACATTTTCGAACACCCGCCATATAGTCCCAACCTAGCGGCGAGTGACTTTCATTTTTTCCCTGAACTGAAGCAGTGGCTTGGGGAGCAGCGTTTCCAAAATGATGTAGAGCTCAAAGAAACCGTGACAACTCACTTCCAATCACTGGCGGGAACATTTTACGAAGAGGGTATATTGCAAAGCTTGTTCACAAATATGACAAATGCCTCAATCGTCAAGGCGATTATGCGGAGAAATAACCTGTATTGTACTTTACTTTTGGTAATAAAATCTTTTTCATATATTCACCTGTCTTTTCTTTATAGCCCATCGGAGGTTGAAAAAAATAGCCTACGTATTTTCGGGGGAATTTTATTTACAGTTTTTAAAATAATTTTAAGCATTATGATCTTCTTATTAAGAACTCACTGTATATTAAAATAATCTTTAAAGGCAAACATATAGACTTGTGCAAAATGGAGCAAATTATTCGTCGCGTTTGATATAATAAGTAGCAAAGAATTGTTAGCTTTAGAATGCCTATTTTGTTCTTTTAAAAAACAATCCCAAAGAAGCATTAGCCCAAAAGGAGTATTAGTTTCGAAAGGGCATTTTGCGACGAATCACTATAAACATCTGCATCACTTTTCAAATTATGTTATCCAAATATTATCGTTCTGTATTATGTTTAAAGAAATTAAATAGTGAATAATCTGCATGAATGTATGTATGTTTCTAGCACTGTGATAAAACAACAGTACCTATAGACGTCAGATTTTGAATAACATAGTCCTACTCCCGAATTGAATTTCGAACTTGTTTTATTGTCTATTTCATGTTTTTTAAACTATAACGAATTTTTGATTAAGAAACTCAACAATTTTTTCCTGCTATTCTATCCTTCTTAAATTCAAATAGAACCCTCTCTTCAGAACGTACTCTGTTCTTCTACCTTATTACATCGCATAATGTAAATTTTACTACTGAGAATACGTACTAAAAGATGATTACGAAAATGAAAGCTAACCGAAAATATTTTTTGGCTTGTTTAATACTGTTAAATATATAATATACTAATTTGCTTGTTAATTAAACCTGAAGCTATAATTTTATGCGTATTTAAGCAATTTGAATAGATAACTTAATGTGCTTAATTCTTACTCCAACAACCTGTCATACATGAAATTACTTTACATGACCAGGAGACTGAGGTATGGAGGACAGTATCTACAAGAATAATTCACGCAATACACTTCAGAGAAATATACACATAAAATTCTTCACAGAAGCAATAAATTCAAAACGTTATTTTATAATCATACACCAGGTCATGAGAAAGTTAATCGAGGACAACAGTAATAATGCTTCAATTTAAAAAGACAGTGCGCCCACGCATACAGTAGGAAATTCATGTAGTTGCATATGACGTTTTTGGAGACCAAATCATTTCTAAAATCTTACGGCCACGCTGCTCTGAGAAGTTATTATTGCTGGATTTTCACTTTCGGTATTATGCAAAAATTTCTTTCTCTTAAGGAAACTCTGATAAGTTTCAGTAATAGCAGCCTGGTATTCGTGATTGCATCAATAATATTTCATATGAGAATCGAGAGCAAGAAGAAAGAGGCAGAGATATGACTGGGTGTTCATGCTTAGAGACATTAAGTTATTTCGAAGCAGGAGAGATGAAACATGAGCAATGCCCTCACCGGGACTCGAACCCCCGTCGTCTCGAATACGTGCCGAGTATGCTGACCACTACACCACGAAGGCATGCCAAGGAGGCGGGAGAAATACCTTATGTATGGAGGTCATTTACAACCATTCATGTACGGAGAAGTCGATGTAATGCGCTATGGTACTAGTACATAAGAGATGCATGGTTATTTTTCTCAGCAGTTTATAATGGTTTCTTATACTACATATGTATTCAAAGGTTTTCAATGGTAAACTGATTTTCAATACACTTTATAAGGTATATATCATTATACTTTTAGTAAGGGAATACTGTAGTTGGACGAAGGTGAGGATAATAAAATTATTGAAAATTATACAGAATATTATTAACATATAATTCGAAGAAGAATTTGTACGTTTTCAAGAGAAGAACACAGATGAAAATTATATAGAATATTGTTAGCATATAACCCGAAGAAGTATCTCTATATTTTGGCATTTACGATCCGGTCTTGTTATTTTCAGTTCAAAGGGTATTACGTATTTGCATATGATATTGTTATTTATTTTTCCTGCAGTGGAAGCTTTAGTTCATTGTCGTGGAAATGTTTTGAATAGCACAGCATTTTGAAGGTTATTCAACAATTTAAATTCGATATGATGAAAATAAATATATGTCCTTCATCTGTAGAATCATTCGTTGATCTTTTAAAACATTCTTTCGCTTTAACGAACCTGTATGTGGGCAATCGTAAAGTAAGTAAACAGTTTCGCAGTTTGGGAGTAGTTTGTTTACATCTTTCCTATTTCTGATCACTGAAAATTTTACGGTGTTGCGTATCTTTGGATTTGAAAGAGGGTAAAGGGTTTGAGTTATTTTGAGCTTAAAGATGGAAAATTATATTTAACTATATATCTGAATTTGTGCATCAGGTATATCTAATCTTTTCCGCTAAAACAAATATTAATTTCATTAGACGAAGATGTTATATGTGTATTGATTTTCTTTTCCTGATGAAAAAGAAATGCCTGCAGAATAAAGAACTACTTGACACTTATTTTACTCACTAGCTTGTGGTACTAATATTTACTGAATTTCTCCTGTAGATCTTTTTATCACAGTACCACCATTATGATAATTTTTGCAATTGTATAGTTCATTAATCCACTTCTCACAATGCAGCCCACTTATAGAGATTTCTGTGATTGTGTTAGTTTCATAATGAATACAAACATATAATTTACACACATATAAATGGGAATTAAAAATATTAAAATTATATTAAACAACTTTTAAAATTATTATCTTCTAGTTTCTTTAAACGAGTAATTAAATTTTATGTATTTATTTCGCAAATTAATTTTCTTTTAGTCTGTCTATTTTTATAACTAAATAGTTTTGTATGATTAGCTCGGATTCGGGATCAACATTATCTTTAATGGCATTTGTAGTAAAATTTGTACTGAACCGTGATTATTGTGACCTTTAGGAAGTAATTTGCTTTTTGGAAAAACGTCTTTGCTATTGACAGCTTTTATTTCATTGTTGGTTGTGTGTTAAAATTTACAGAAGTTCAAATTTCTGGATTTTATTTGATTGACTTTATAGTGCTCTTCCTGTAATCACGACAACCTAAAACCCTTTATTTCTGATATCTTTTTTTATAAATTTAGATTTTTCTTGGTAATTCGTTTATAGTACAGAACAAGAAGAAGTGAAATATATTCAGAATTTCACTACTTTTAGTATAGATATAGTTCCACTACACTAACTGAAGAGTTACGCTCCAGTTTTGACGAAGGCTATTTCGGCGGGGAAAGACGATTTTTCGAGTGCCATCCATCCCTCTTTCCTTACCACCAGGCTACTCGAGAGGACTATTTGCTTCAGTATTTGAGATGCAGCATGCCGCGCAGATAATATGCACGTACAAACAGCCATGTGTGCCCAAGATTTGGACTTAACAGTACAGTAGCCAGATCGCTAACCGCTATAGCGTTTTAACCGGAATGTTTTGCAGACTGAAGCAAGATCTGCACCAGTGCGTTTCCGTAGGTATATTAAATATCTTCCAGCTTTCTAACTGTTAAGCTTTTGCCCCAGTTTAGTGGGAAAATACTTCAATGTATTTATAAATACAGTGATTGGAACATATAGTATAACACTAAAGGTAACATAAAAGGCGGCGCTAAGATAGTCAGACGATTTCCAGACTTCTCTTAAACTTTTAAGTAAAATAATACCACTTCACAAGAAGGAAGTTTCTTTATTGAATCGTCAGCCGGAAGGCTACACAATCTACCTAAAAATAGAAAACAGTCTCTGCACCTTACTAGAAAACAGAACAAATGTTAAAATTTAAATTAAAGTATTAAATGACAAGGTAAAGCATACCTACCTTCGTAGCTACAGAAAACAGAAAATTCACTAGAAAATTTCTTAAAGATTTACCAAAGGAAGATCACAAAAGTTATTAGAAATTTCCGAAATCGCTTAAAATTCTTTTTAAATCGCACCAGCATAGTACAGCTTATTTTTATGGCATTTTGTTTAACAAGTAAAATGGTTATTCCAAAATTTACTGCTAAATACTCAGTTCAGCTCAATCCAGAAATATTAGGCTATATAAGGTGTAAAGTTAATTTGCAGATTAACGTTTCTTTCCCAGTGGAACATATTTTTATTTAGCCTTTTACAGAAGTACAAACCAGAATTCGAGATTACTCATTAAGCTTCTATATAATGGAGTTTGAAGATATTTGCTGTAACAAAAGAGATTTCGCTTTGACTGATGGAAGTCTTCGTCGTTTACTTTCTCTGTCACTCAGCTATTACATTTTAGCTTGGAGATAATTTAAATTGCCTTAAATGGATTTAATTTAGTCCATCAATTGTAATGGAGCTTGAAGCGTGAGATTTTCTAGGAGGCATAATAAACGCCTAGCATTTAAAACAATATATATATATATATATATATATATATACATATATGTGTGTGTATCTGTGCGCGTGTATTTTAATTCAAAGAATATACTTTGTTTTGCATTTCGTAACTGACGCATTTTAATAGAACTTTACTTTAATATCTATCTCTAGTTTAATGCAACTTAAGGAATGGCTTAACATTTTCCAATATTCGCAGGAATCTAATCAATGAAAAGTAACTTGTTGTTTTAATTAAAATTGAAGTTCAGCGCTCCAGAGTGGATTACTTTAAATTTCTCAGTAGAGATTTAAATCAGTTCAGAAAATTGAAATGAACATTGGTTGTAAATTTTCCTAGTTGCTCTAATTTTACAAGAAGCCGTGCAATTGAAATAATATACATCCTCTCTTTCTGTTCATTTGTTAGTAAGTGAGGGATGATTCTTGCATGAAGTTTCCATTTCCCTAAATTTTTGCATGAAGTCTTATGACACACATCACGATTTGTAATAAATTCTTCTGATATCATACCCACAGTTACACGATGGTCTTCTTGCAATAACTGCCTTACACGCTGCACATTTTCATCGGTTGCTATAGACGGGTGACAAGTTCTGGGATCGTCTTGCACTGAATCCCTGCCTTCACCAAAGTTTTTGTTCCACTCGAAAACACGGCTTCTTGAAAGTGCCTCGCCTACATATGCTTGCTTAATCACATTTCACTAGGAGTTTTCACGAGCTTAACGCAGAACTTAATGTTTACTCTTTGCTCACAATCAGCATCTATTGCGTCACTTTAACGAATGCGACAACAATCCGAACAGTGTGTTGCTAAGCTAGTAAGTTGCTAAGCTACCACCTAGCAAGTTGGCGTAGAAACACGGCCAAGGTCTTCTGAAGTAAGGATACATACTGAATAACATAAAAGGAAAACTTGTACCTTTTTAGTATTGTAAACTCAGAAATAAAAAAATATCCTGGAACGTTTCTGACAAAGCATGCATTGAATAAAATATAGACGGTGTTTATTCAATGAAATATACACTTTATTCCATGATATATTTTAAATAAACTGTAGAGTCTACTTACTTATCTGCTGTGTGAAAACTGGAAGAGTAATGACTGCACAGAAGAAGGGTTGAAAGTACCCTTTATTACGCTCTTTAATTATTTAAAATGCGACAATCGACGCTAACAAATTACGCCTCTGTTTGGGCGGTTACTGAAATCAGTAAGAACTAAACTCAAAATTTTCAGATATTAACAAGTAGTAAAATTAGACTGTTACGCCACGTTAACCAGCAATAAATGCTAAGCAGAAGCTCACACTACAACAAGCAGAAACTGCTTACACTCTCTCTCATTTTCCCTTCTAGAACTTAGTATTTAAACCTTTTCTCCCACTGGTAGAATTTGTATTACTTCATTCGAGCTACCAAATTTAAATATTCTGGCATTGACAATTAAGGAGATGAAGGCTTATAGGAAAGAACGTAAACTTAAATTTAAGAACGTAAACTTAATATTTAAAATAAATATAAAACCCTACAAACCTTTAAGAAATTTTCCTGAAATTTTCAACATGCACAGAAATCTAGCCAAAGAGAAGCAAATTGTACTTTCAAATAGGATATAAAAAAGCTAGAATTATAAGACAAAATTAATTACAAATTAAAAAAAAATGATTATTAATCTTCATAATAATTGCATATCTTACATTTGTTATAGAAAACAAAAGAACCATTTTAAGATTAACTATTAATTTACTGCATTCTTGGAGCACAAGCAGAATAATATTTTCAAATTAATCTTTTAATCAAACAAACGCATATAATATGTAAATGGAAATACACAATTTTATAAAAGATAAATTTTATTCAAAAGTTAAAGACAATACATCTTAATACTGAACCTTATCGTGACAGTTACAGTTACTCTCTGGTAGACGAAGAATTAATTTATTGAAAGGAATAAAAGAAGGACAATAGATTCTATAATTATTATTACTTCACTAATGGATTTAATTATAACTATAAAAGCTTTTCCGAAGGAATTCCTTTGTACACTTTACCCCACTTTTATTTGTTCATTCTAGTTATAAACAGTTAAAGGTATCCTTCAGTGCCTGGGTTAGCGAATGGTGCAACAACTTCTCTAATTGCGTTTCCATAGAAATAATAATGATAAAACAACCAAAAGAGCATTTGTTAGAACGTAATTCGAGAAAACACTTTTGCAGACATGGAACATTTATTATTTAGGCAGCTGCTCTGTTCACACTCTGAACCTCCTTTGTTAATTAAAATCGGTATCGATTAACGGCACTTCATTCTTCCTCCACAGCCAGATACGATTACTAATTTGGATACATCCGGTATGTTTGAACAACTAAACAGTAATTTATGTTTCCCAGCTGGTAAACATTTTAAGAAATCGCCCATAAATGAAGTTTAAGCGATGCTTTATACGGAAATGCATACAATACTTTGCAAACTGAAAGCTAAAAGAATATGCTTTATGATAAATACGTTTTAAGAAATAAATTTGTTTAATACAGAACTATATGAGGACGAACGTAGCGTAAGAGCTTTAAGTCAAGAATTCTTTCTTATCTGTAGAAATGAAGAACTATAAAAGAAATTAGTGGTGTCATGCATCATTAATTTATATATACACAGACATACACACACATATATATATATAGGCATTTTTGCGATTTAGTTTTTCCTTAACTGTGTTTAAAGCAAAGAGGACTGAAAATTCTATAATTTTTTTTTTAAATTCTAAAAATACCTTTTCAATAAAGTTTTTAAATTGAATTTCCGTTGCTTGCAGATGCAATATGGAGAGTTTTCTTTTTATAATTTATAGTGAATTATATATATATGTAGTAAAATGATTTAAAAGATCTACTTTTTAAGTACATGAAAGAGAAATAATAGCATAGGTATGTTAGGATATCATGAGTGTATATGGTACACTGCGAAAAAAAAAGAACACTCCTATATCTGCCGTTCTGCTAGGCCGATTGACAAAATTCAACTTGCGTTTTTCATGTCTCGCAAGCGCGACTTATGCTATGTATTATATTTATATATAGCATTGTTCTAATATAGACATTTTGACACAAAATCACACTTTTTCTAAAATGACATGCCAATTGTTTTCCATATTTCGATTCTACGACTTAAATTATGCCAAACTGTCAAATTTTATAAAAATCCCACGAGTGGTTTTTAAAAAATTAGCTCTTAAAATTTTAACTCCTGTATGTTAATTGAATTTGGTATATATTAGTTAATATCTCTTTTTTATTAAACTTATTTGATTTTTCATTTCACATTTCGAAACTTAGGTTCATTCCAAAAAAATCGCCGATTTTTCATGATTTATGTTTTTAATTTGCATGTTTAAATGAGTTTTATAAATTTTTAGAAAAATATATTGAATTATAAACTATAAAAATTTTAACATCATCTTAAAGTAGATGTATTTTTAGACACACTTGCAAAAAACTAGAATTGTTTTATTCAAAATTTTCTAAGCTATACATGAATTTACATACTGGCGCGTTTGTAAATTTGGCATATTTTTTAGAAGCCATAATAACGTGAAATGTGGTTTATGCACTTTGTTAAAATTATTTGAGAGCGTGAACAACAACATTTTTCGGTTCGTCTGCAATGAAAAAAAGGAAAAGGAAATAGGTTGCTATAAATTAAGAAGTTCGCCAAGTGGCGCCATTCTTGGAGCAAACTGAAAAAATTGCGCCGAGACAAATGTTTGAATTTCTCCGTAAATTTCGCACCACATTTTACAAAATTTAATATTTAGGTATAATTTGAGTCGTAGATTCGAAATTTGGAAAACAAAGTGGCATGTCATTTTAGAAAAAGTCCGATTTTTTGTCGAAATACCTATGGTAGAACTATGCTAAATGTAAATCTAATATATATCCTCAGTCGCACTTTCGAGACATGAAAAATGCAGTTTGAATTTCGTCAATTGGCCCTGTAGAACGGTCCCTTTTGTTTTTGCGCAGTGTGCAAAGGAGTTTTTAACACATGAAATGACACATTTTATAACTATTATCTTACACAGATTACAAGCACTGCATGTGGACTAAAGTTCGTGTAAAACATAAGTGCAACACTTATGTTTACAAGGTTTATGTTTATGCTTTAAGGAGATTCAAGGTTTGTTAGACACTTTCCAAACCAGATCAAATACCGTATCTGCAAAATGCTTGTCTTATAAGATATTTATTTGTTTTTAAATGTGTAAAATTATATTTGTGAAATATACTGTTAGACTAAAAAATAATATTCATCTTTAGTAATATTATTTTTACTTTCATAAGAAGTGTTGTGGTGTAGATTGTGGATACATTTCGTCGATAAGAAATTTTATATATGTTTTAGACCACATCAGTGATTTTTAATATGTTTTCAGCATCTCCTCTTTTTACATAATTCCATTATGATATTTTCTCATTTCCAAGAATTTCTTTACTCAAAAGTGAGTTTAAAATAACAGGTTATAACATATTTTTTGTTACAAAATTAGAGGAAAGGATATTTCGGGGCCATGATAAAGACAATAAGGTATGACGAAACACACTTTATTCACGAAACTACACAGGCATCAATATAAAACTAATTATCGTGTTGCTACATTGCTTTCACAAGCCGTCCAGCTGATGTTTTCATATCTGGCCACATAACCTGTAGCAGGAAAGTTTTATGGGCGAGTCACAATTGTTTGCGCATCACTTGACGCTAGCAGATGTTGTTTTCCAGGTGTTCTCAACTGGGAAGGAATGTAACCAACCTTTTTAGCTGTTAATTATTAACATTTAGTTCATGACTATGAAAAAATACTTTTATTCAGGTTTGGAGTTTTGCCAATATGTTCTATACTCTTTGTTGTTTAGTTTATAAAATACATAAGAACAAAAAACAAATCTAAAAAGTAGGGAAAAAAATTGAAAGATTTCAGTTTTTAACGGTCGCCTGAAAGGGTTTATTAAGGTTTTTTTACGATGCTACTGTCCTCGCAGTCTATAAATCTGCATTCACACTCATTTCTACTAACCTACCTTTTTTTATCCTTTTAGCTTTATTATTAAGCACAATTTTCTTCGCACTTACGCCATATACAATTCAACAGCAAAATAAAAAAAAATTGAAATCAGCATATCAGTATACTTGTAGAATTCCCATGCATCCTTAAGTATTGCCATTCATTTTTTCAGTTTTATTTTTCAGCTTTTCTACAGTTCATCAAATCAATGTTCAATTTCTTACTAACAAGGTTTTACCAAACTTTATTTTGGTATTTTTATTTCTACCATTTTGTGCGTTTACTTTATTTATTAAATATCACGTTCTTGGTGTTTCATCCACATTAAATTCGATTCAACAACAAAATCACAAATTATGTAAAAACAGCATTTCTTACGAGTTTCCGATAGACAGTCTCGCATGCTGGAGATAAAAATGTTTCATTTCGTACAGTGTGACCACTGCTCGCTTTGAAATCGTTGAGCTTGCTAACACAAAATTTCTTAAAGTTTTAAAAATATGTAAAAAGAATAATAAAACAAATTCGAAATTCAAAGCTCGGGTTCCCAGGTTCCCATGTTCTGGTGAAGGACTACATTATTCAAAATTTTATTGCTCTATGTGCAGTTGTTTTTTCACAGTGTGAGAAAACGTGCATACATTCATACCGATTCTTTATTATTTAATTTCTTTAAATATAATACAAGACGATAATACTTTGTGGCAACAATCTGAAAGGTGATACGCCGTTTCTAGTCATTCAAAGTAAAATTCCGTTTCGAGACTAATACAAGGGTCATTTTGAAATTGTTTAGATAGGTATATATTATTTAACTTAAGAAATTTCAGGACTGTTCAAAGTAGTCTCCTCCAACATCAATGCACTATTCACTTCTTCGAATCGATGGAAAAATGCATTTACAGCCTGATCAATCTCATCTTCGGAATGAAAAAGACGTCCACGTAAGTTCTGTTTTAGATTAAAAAATAGCCAAAACTCAAGCATAGGTACATCGGATTAACAGCGTCGATGTTCCATCATTTTAATGTGTTTTTGTCCAAGAATCTATACTGTCAATCTTGCTAAATGAGCAGATGCATTATCATGATGAAGCATGATTTCTCTAACATTCACTGCTGGAAGACACTTAGTGGACTATCTGGAAAGACTATCTGAAAGACACTTAGTGGTATACCAGTTAGCTGTGATTTTCTTCTGTCCTTCCAACTTGATGACTTTGACTAGTTCTGTACTTCTGAAGAAAATGAAATACATTTCTTTTTTTCATGACGCGTTTACTTTTTACCCTTTTATGTGTGGAATCAACTTCAAATACCCGCATTTTACTTTCTTGACTTGTTGAAATGTCAAAATATGGTACGTAAGTTTCATCATCATTTTCGATTTTAGAACTAATGAGGTGGCCACCATCTTTAAGTAATTTAAGTGTTTCTTTACTGATTCTGACACGTTCCTCTTTTTGATGCTTAGTTAAATTATGGAGAACCCAAAAGGAAACTAGTTTTATGATACGCAGTTCCTCGTGAAGAATTTTATGTATGGCGGCGGAACGAATGTTAGTTCCTTTTGTATCATTTCGTAGGCGCAATGATTATCATTGATTACCATTTGCCGTACGGCAAACACATTATCCGGGACTACTGCTGACAACGTTCTTTTTGTGTATTCGTGAATTGGAAGAAAGTTGCGACCTCTGTGCAATTCTGTAAACCATCTGAGTACTAAGTGAAGCACGAGATGCATCTTAATTTTCAAATGTTAATTGTAGTCTTTGAATGCCTTCTTCGTTATTTAAGCTTACTTTAAAATCATAGAAGATCATAGCGTGATAATCTTTTCATCTAAACTCCATATTTTCTTCTGCCTAAGATTTATTCTACGCTAAACTAATTGCAATTGACCAATGAAACTTTGTGTGCTAGGCTAAAATAATTTATATTTTCAAATCTAACTATTATTATTTTTCTGTCACTTACCATCTGTGCGTATCTAAAAAATTTCAGAGTGACCTCTGTATCCGATTTTGGACTAGCTTCCCATTTGGACTAATAAAGGTATATTTTTCAAGTTTTGGAAAGGAGGAGGAATGATTAAAAGGCTGCATGGGGCAAAAAAATTTGAGAACCACTGCTCTATTAGGATATTGCATCACTGCATCTCTTATAAACATATTTCACTATGTAAATTAGAAAATTTTAAATATTTTATTTTGGTATGTTTTAAAAGTGTCTGTAAATTTACTTCGATTAAATAAAAGTTTCCGTAACATTTAAAGTAATAAATGTTACATTTACTTTTAAGAAAGCCTTACAGATATTTTACATGGCAGACTAAACTTAATTAGCAAACGGAAAAGCACAAAAAATGCTTCACGTTGCAAAAAAAACTTGATAAAAAACTGCGATTGCTTTCCTTTTACCGAAATTGGGATACATAGAGAAATATTTGAAAGGTTAGGATTCAGGTCGTTTTCAGTCTTCGATCTGTCTTCCTGCTTAGATCTCTTTCCCAAGGGAAAAATCTTGGTTTATAAAACATATTGACACAAAAGGAAGAAGGATTCTCAGACAGTTCTTTCTTAAAAGTTTGGGTAGAATCCACTTATTCATTACAAACCCTAAGACCGATTTGTCACACAACGTATCTGTTACTCCGGAATAATTCATTAGCCGTGTTCATCTTAAAAATCTTAAGAAAAAACATTTAAAAAAGTTATTCTTGGAAAGTTATTATTTGATATCATAAGAAAATATTTATTTGGAAACTTGAGCAAATTTTTCCCTAAATTTAAGATATCATCACCGAGTTCAGGTGGCTGCTGCCTGCATTTGTTCCTGATGCTTAATAATTTGGTGACGTTTTATTTTCTGAATTAAAATGAATTTTAGCACTATCATCAATATCAGCAACCTCAAACATTGAGATTTTTAATATTGATCTTCCTTTTCATAGCTTGCAGCAGTTTTCAAGTAATAGAAAATCTTAAGTTACTTTTATTTCACTTTGAAGATTCAATTTATTGAGCTGCTCAAATTATTCAGCCTGGCTGGCGCAGCTTTCGATCCATCCTTCTAATCCATCTTATGTTCAACTAGAAGGAAATTCCATTGTATCCAGTGCTATAAAAGCTTCTAAGAAATAAGGAGCTTATTTCTTAGTTGCAACATTCTTCAATTTCATTTTCTGTTGGCAGACTTGACGGACTACATCCATAATGATAGTTATTTACTTCGGGTATCGTAAGGATTATTTCTCTACCAAGATTTGCATTTTGAAAGATTTGATTTAAAAACTTTGCCGTGTAAATGGTAAATGCTTGGCTAATGTTTGTCGTTGTGACTTTCGCTAATAAGATTTCTAAGTTTAAAAAAACAAACTTTCTTTTACGTATAGCTGCCCATCTAAGCAGCATCCACAGATATTTTTCCAAAAAAGATAAAAAAGATTATATCTTTTTGTTGAAAGCAGATGTTTAATTTAAAGAAATGTACAATTTTGGTTACATTTCTGAATCTTCATTAGCGGTTGTCAAAGCATACCAGCATAAAAATAATCACATTAAATGGCTATAAATCTATCTGTCATTTACTCATGAAGGCAGGAAAGACTCAGACAGGCAGATCAATCTATCTGTATATCTTAAACTCTCTCCGTCTGTCCCTCTTTCTAATTTGTCTGTATGACTATCTGTTTCTGTACGTGTCTATCTTGTCTATCTTGATGTCTACTTATCCTTCTGCTTGCCTAATTACCAGTCTAGCTGTCTGTCTTTCTACCTTTCTATCCGTATGACTACTTGTCTGTCTCATTCTGTCTCAAACCTATTATTAAACTGTTTTTAGTCAGTACTTTTTGATTTCATATTACACAAACACTCATTCCGAATAATTATGCGCTGTCGCTAAGGTTATTAAAGGTAATTTGTAAATTTAAACAAATATATAAGCAGAACCAGAGCAATTTAGTCTCTTAAAATCCGAGCAATTTCGAATACTCTACCGCTGAATGTTAAGAACACGAAAGCTATAGCGAGTGGTAGGCAGTAGATTAAATTTTGCAGTTACATAATCATAGGAAAATTAGTTAATATGTTTTGCCTGTACTCATAACTTCAGTGCATTCTATATTAAGCTTTCAAACCAAGAAGTTCTTTTTTGTTGTTGCACTAGAAGTAATGAATTTTACTCGAACAGCAGAATGCAGTTGTGCTACAGTAGAGTGCTCTTTCGCTTTAGTTAAAGACTCTGTAGTTAGGGTTTATAATCATCTCAATCGTTGTGTTCTCACTTTGACCTTAAAAACCTTTACATTTATTACACTACATTGAAACTTCAAACTGCAAACAATTAGTATTAGAAATTCAGAGTTAATTATGTTTTCATTACATGTGCAGATATATGCATATATTTTGAAACTTCGATAAAGAATGTTTTTACATTGTTCAAACGATTGTTTTTACATTGTTCAAACGAAATAAGACCAGACAATGTAAGAAATCTGAAATTCTTGGACTACACCTCCGTCTATAGATATACTTAAGATATTGAAAAAGTTTACCGTGTGCTTATTAAGGCTTTGTTTAGAACATGATTAAACATTTTGAGCAGACGCTGCAAACATATGCCAGGTCTACCACTTTCTTGATGGTTTCATCTTTCTTGCCATATTATAAAGCAGTGGTTCGCAACCTATTGACTACACGTACAAGCTATGCAGGAACTGAAAATCTTTAGTACAACAGCTACATTTTACAGTGATTATTTTTCAATTTTTCAATAGAAATATTTAAAAAAAATAAAATCTGCCATTTGCACAACCTATTGGCTATTTGTATTAAATATGCACATATAAAAATTTTAGATTAAAAATTAGTTATCATTTTAATTAGTAAAATTAAGTTATAATACTTTACTTCTAAAATTTATTGCGACGTTTGGGCTTGTTTAAGAGAGATAAATCTCTTTGTGTCTGGTCTTATTTCACTTACGTTTAACCGAAAATTAGGATCCACCTTTAATTTTGTTCTGTATTTATTTTTTAAATGCAACATGCAAGAAAATTCTTGTTCGCATAAATAGATTGCGCAAAAAAGAAATAAAAACTTAATAGCTTTGTTTGAAATGCCTTTAAATTCTTTTTTTCGGTTCAGCCTAAAGTTAACAAGTGTGTTATTTTTTAAATCTCCAGTCAGAGTTCAATCAGAGGGAATTTCTATCAATTGTTCCTTTTCTTGAGAGATAAAATTTCAGGTACATTTGAACAAAATGGATTTCTGATTCAGTTTTCTCTTTCTTAATCCCCGGAAAAATACTTGTTGAAATTATTTGTCAATGAAAAACAATAATTTTTAATGTCGGATTCTAATCCTTCTTTTATTTTCAAATTATTTTCTGTTAGAAAACTTTTTAAAAGTGGTGAAAAGGTAAAAATATTATTATCCGATTATTTGGTTATTAGCTCGAGTTCTTTTACCATTGTATTTATTTTATCACTAATAGTAAACAAATTTATACTGTTTACTCGTAATCCTAAATTTAATTCTTTTAACTTTACCAAAATATCAGCTAAAATTGCTAAGCTAGCCGAACATAATCCACTAAATAAACATTTTTGCACTTCAAATTTTGAATCACAGATGAAAATTTGAATTTCTGATCGAAAATCTTAAAAATCGATGTTCAGAAAAACGATTTAAAACCTTGCCTCTGGATAACCACTATCTTTCTTCGGAATATAACAAAAGCGTTTTCATATCTTGACATAAAATCGTAAATATTCTTTAATTTAAAGATCGGCGTTTAAAAATATTAACAATTTTCACAGCTTGATTCAAAACGATTTTTAGGTTTCGGCGATTGTTTTGGCCACTGATGCTTCGCGATGAATCGAACAGTGAGTAAATTCAGTTTCAGGTCCTACTTTTTTATTTGAGAAAAAACACCGAAGTGGTATCCTGATAAAGCCCGAGTTCCATCACTGCATACGGCAATGCACTTATTCCATGCAATATCATTCTCAGACATAAAATTTTCAATTACTTTGAAAATTTCATTTGCAATTGCTCTGTCATGGAGAGATTCACAAATGAAATACTCTTAAGCAATTTGTTTATCTTCTTAGAAAAGTACTATAATAAAGTAATAATTCTATAAAGTCGTTATGTCCGTACTTTCATCCAATTGCAATGCGAAATGCCCGTTATGTTTTATTTTTTGAATAAATGTCTCTTTTATGAAATTTGCCATTTCATGAATTTCCCGACTTACTGAATCATTTCAAATCGGAATATTATTATGTTCATTAGCCGCTTTTTCTTCGAATAATGTTAAAATGGAATCTTAAGCTGATGGAAATGTAAGGTTTTCTCTAATAATGTGAGCTTGCCTAGTCTTGGTATTTCGCATGCTTACTTGATAATTAGCTCCCAAAGCTTTTTCAACTGAAGTAACAAAACGTTTCATGACTTGTTTACCATTTTTGATTTGTTCAAAAATAGTTTAACTATCTGTTCGATAATTTCCTTTTAAAATAATTTGAAGATTTATCTTTTAAATTAGCATGATTACCCAAATGATAAATAACATTCATTATATTCCAATATCCATTTCTATTACTCATTTTAGAAGCATCATTAATTAGGACAAAGTTTGTTATGTGTATGGCTAAAAGAATGTTTTTGAAAATAAAAACGGATTATTTTCCTAAACTAGGCCACCCAGATAGTGGTTAGGGGAGCCTGACTGTGTTATGTATCACTTATTTCAGTTGTGATTTAAATTGTTTTAATGGTAATGTTTAACTTATTTTGCTTCAGACTTAAAGTTTAATTTGTTTTAATTTTTGTAGTTGAGCTTAAGTTCTTTGGTTTGTTTAAAAGTAATTGTAGTCATTTAATTTGTTCTCTTGACAGTTTTGGTTAACGCTGATTTTAAGTTGCTTGTGTAATTAAATTTTTCTTCCTTACTTTTGGTGGTTAATTATTTAAATTCTGTTTAGTTAATTTATTTTTCTTAACTTTGGTTGTTAATGTTAATCTCTTGATAAGTTGATCCTTAAGGTCAATCTTTTCCTTTTAAAGTTTGTTACACAAGTTGGTGTTTAAAGTTAATTTAAGTTTTTATTTTATGCCCCCTTTTCTGCTAAATTTTGGGATCCATATTTTCTGACTATGGTGGTCGTTTTGGTGTTGTGGAGAATATATAAAATTTTCATACTTGATTATTATATTTAACTGAAGTTTTTATTATTTCTTACTATGGTGGTCGTGTTTGGTGTCTGAATAAACCCAAGAAAATTATCTGTGAAATTATTATATTTTCATTTAAGTATCTATCAGTATTGAAGTTAAATTGTTGTAAAATCAATTTTTTTTCACGTATCCCTTCAAAACTTACAAATTCAGTCCGTTGCCCTTCCAAATTATTTATCACTTTGTTTTCGATTTCTTCGCCCGTTAGACGGTCGTCTGTGAAACCTCTGTCATCGTTAGTTACTTTTGCACCCTGCGGAGAGGCTAGTTTTTTACATTACTAACTCTACCGTAGGGTCTGGTTGGCGCGATGTTTTGCTTACTTGCAGGTTATGCATATGTTGGATTGGGACCCCTTGACGAGGCTAACAGCGATTCGTCGCCAGATCAGGGAGCTCTTTCTACCCTGGACTGCCCCTTCCTGCGTGGTTCTTCCCGAGGGTTGCCGAGCTGTTGGCGGTTTTACTACCATCAAAAATCGCCAATCAAGCGGACTTGGCGTTTCGAGTAAAAAGCCCGGGAGCTGAGGCTGACGAGAGGTTTGACGGGAGATTGACATGCAGCCATATTTTTGAAGGAAGGAGACGGAGCTGAAAGCGTCAGCGTTATCTGAGAAACCTCGATGTCGGACGAAATAGACGTGAGCAGGATGCTGTGGAGGGCGACGATAATGTACATCTGAACTAATATATATATTTTTTTTTCTCCTTTCTAGAAATGAAGGAAAAGATATCTTCAATGTATTACACCCTGTAATCTTCACTGTTGGAACGAAAAATCTCGGCGATGTTGGCCGAGGAGTGTTATCATCAGAATCTTCAATGTTAAATTCCCTGTTTGAACTGGTATGATAATTTTGATAAATTCTGTTTACACATCACCGCCACCAATGTAACTATTTGTATTTAATTCAAAGTATCTTAAATAAATGCTATATTTAATTTTAACTTCTTGTAATGTTTTCACTTTAAATTTAAAACACTGGACCTGATTTTAAGACACAACGCAAATATTTAATTAATCTGTTGGAGTACTTTGTAACTATTTACGATTGTATTGAACACTATTTTTACCATATATATATTGAGTTATCATGTGTGTCACAAACTTCACCTATTCATGTAATTTAGAATGATTATCCAAATTTTGATATCTTATGGTATTGAACTTAAAACCTATACACAAACTCTTGATAAATTAAAAAGCTCCAACAACTGCGATACCAAAGGGGTTCGGATTTGAATCCTGGAAGAAGGCATGTATGTGAAATTGTCTGTCCCTTCATAGGAGCAACGGTGGCCGCCTATTAGGTGCCTCCACAATGAAATGGCCACCACTCGTGGCCTTAGTAATGGCCAATGACGTTATAGGTAAGTGCTCGCCATTGGGGAAAAATTTCCTAAGATCTATGAGCGGCTATGGACCTTGAACAGCTTTTGAAATTCCTAGTTAAAAATACTTTGTTTCTTTGCGTACCACCTATTTTGCTCTTGGCGTACCACTGGCTGAAAATCGCTGTTATGAAAGATTTAAAAAATGTGTCAACTTCCATTTTGGACGCTAGTAGATGATAAATCACATTAGTACGTATGATTGAATTTGATGATGTGCCAGCTTCTGCATACTTAGTATTTCTATGTCACGTGATCAAATTTATATAAAGGGACTTTGTTTGAGAAGGTTAGGTTAACCTACGCAAGAACACTGTTTGTTGGAATAGTGTCTAATTAATACGCTTCGGCTAAAATTTTGACTGGATCTTGTGGAGCCCTTATACAACCTAGCCATAAAATGACCTCATTTAATGCAGATTATTCCGCTTGGTTAAAGAGTAGCTGCATGATTTAATATTTTTTGCATGCATTGTAGAGCTTAGTTTTTGGATTACGAATGCAGTGCGAAAGTTATCGTTTAGGCTCGGAACTATCAGTAATAATTATGGTTCCTTGGAAATAGCTTATGGTATTCAATTTCAAAACCTGAAGAATGATGATGAGAGAATTCTGTAACCCCCTACTTTAAGTCAGTGGTGGGTATAAATGTAACTAAATAAATTGTTTTTCACATTTTAATTCATCATAGCCTTTGGTGGATATAATAAGATCATCCAGGATTATAGGATTCATTTACAATAAGTCCACCTATAAAATTTTGATTCATAATGAACTTTTAAATTTAAAGGCAATACTCCTTCACAGATACCTAAGGCCGCAACTGACAGTGTAGAGTATCATTTTGTAATAATTAAAAATGCTCCTCTTTTAAATTGAGATTTATATCATTATTCCCCCCATACCGGACAATCAAAGAGAAACACTCTCTTTATTGTTATAAGATAGAGTCAATTTTAATATTTTTCTTTGGAGTTCCATGTACGCGGCTTAGTTCTTATAAAGGTTGTTGATTATGATGTATCTTCTACTCTTGCTCTTCAGGATAACACCTAGGTATGTTTAAGTGCCTTCATTTCTAAAGTGGAAGTTTATGAGATTATAAGCTAGCGTTGCAGCATTTTGTAAAGCCCTGGAAAAATTATTATTTTTGTTTCACTTGCTAAATTTTACTTGTATACTTGATTCTAAATATTTAGGTCGTATAATGCAATTTGTGCCTAATCACAGGAATTATCAGTATACGTCATCAATGAAGAGAAATCATCAATACACCTCTGGATATACGCATGTCCTTAAAAATCTGTTTGCAGAGAGCTATTTACTTTGGTAGTCTACACAGCTGGGCCAATACAATATAGCTTTGGCACTCCCTTATAATATAATCTCTTATATATTTGTAATGCATTTTTCCATCGCGATTAAAAATAATTAATCCATTACTTAGAAAACCTTTAACAATAAGATAGATATTCTTTGCAAAGTTTCATTAATTCCAATAAGAAACTCTGTCGCAAAGATGATTTAAATCGGATTGAGAGGGTAAAAATAGGCACAAACGTTAAGCACAAACGTTTACGTATGGTTTTGCAGGGTTTCGGAAAATAGCCTTTATCCAGACAGATTAAGAAGGTTTAACATTGTATTAGCGGGCACTGTTCAAAATTCTTTCACTATGTCGAGGGATGATTAATCTAACAACACTAGAGCGTTTCATTTTTTCTCTACTATGAAAATCTATTTTAACCTACTTAGCAAGACAAGAGGATAGTATACCATGAGTAAAACATTGTTAAGAATTTTGAGAATTCGGCCATACATTGTTAATTCTCCTTCTTCATTATCTTGAAGAATGCATTACGAAATAATATATTTCTTCTGTTGCGAAAGTATGGGATCCGTCATTTTTTTAGCTTTGCATAGCTGGAAAGTAGCTAGACGGTTTACTTCGTTCAAATGTAATTAATCTAATTGTGTTTAATTGATGGAAGAAACTGTAGTAGTCATAAATAAATGGTATTTGGCTTTATACATTTCTCTGCTATTTTATCTTGCATTTAACTAGTGAGAATGGAAACTTGATGTTAATTCACCAAACAATGCCTCAGATTTTTTATATTTATTGACTGGCAGACTTCAGATTTTCGAGAAATCACTCTACTTATAATTCTAAGCAGTTTTTTCTGAGTGAAAATAAGATTTGATATTTCATAAATTTTAATCTACTTTAATGATTTAAAGACATTCAATGACAATTCAATGGCAATTCAATGACATTCAATGCGAATTCATTTTTTGAGTAACAACCCAGTTTAGGTTGAATCGTTCCCCAGTTTCCCTAATTTCCCTAATTCCTAGAGTGAAGCCGATGAAAAGTCTTTCGGTATAACTGCTTTAGTTTCTGATTTTATCTTTCGGTATAACTGCTTTAGTTTCTGATTTTATCTTTCGATATAACTTCTTCAGTTTCTATTTTTCTTCATGATATACAAAATGATGACAACGAGTTAAACTGTTTATTATGGTTCTTCGAAAAAACTTAATTATTAATAATTAAATGAGAAAATGTACCAGAGTTTACCTTATAAGCTATTTCTTCCGCGCTCTTCGCATGCCTTCGTGGTGTAGTGGTCAGCACGCTCGGCGCGTATTCGAGAGATTCATGGTTTCGAGAGGCATTCCTCATTTTCTGTTTCTCCTGCTTTCAAAAAATATCTTATGTCTCTACAAATATTTGTTCGATACTTCACTGTAGCTTCTTCTTTTAATATAGGTTCTCGAGCATATGAGTGGGAAAAGTAACTGAAACCTGGTAGTACATTCTATGTCAGATCCCAGTAAGTGGTAAGCTGCTTGGCCAATTTCGTGGTTTTCCCAAAAAAACAAATACGTGCCAGTTTCGAATATAAATTCCTTCAGAATGGGACACTTCAGTTTAGGATTAAACTTTTTGATCTTGGCAAAGCGAACTGGTGTTAACTGCAAAGCGAATTGGGCAAACTGGCAATTACGCTTTCTTAGAAAACCTGGATTGCACCCATGTTAAGCGGAATAAACCAGTAAACCAAACATGTAACCATCCCGCCCAACGGGATTAACACCAGATCGAACTAACTAGTTTTCATCGATTTTACCATTCTGCTCTGGTGGTTACGGGACACGGGAGAAGCATTGGACATAATTTCTTCGAGGGTTGTTTGTCATGAAGTTTCGAGGATTGTTTATCTTCAAGGATTTTTTATCACGCAATTCATTCATACATCAGATTTTAACTACACAATCGTTGGTGGTCTACTCTTTTTCAGATAGATAGTCCTAGTGTTTTTGCCATAAAATTATACATACGCTAACGCAATTTACTTAACGCAAGAATTGCATGTCCTTTATATAAATAATTACACATTCTTCATTAACTTATTTTAAAGACTTTCATTGCGAGAGTTACAGAAATGTCAATAAAAAAAGTTCAATCATATTAAAACTAGTGAAATATTTGCATATGAAAATAAAATTTAAATGACCTGTATGAAGCTCCAAAATCTGGAAGAATTTTTAATTCTAAAATGCCAGTTATTGGGACTCTAAACTGGTACAAAGGTAATATCAGTTTAATCTAACGTTGCAGATGAAAGTAATACATTTGTAAAATGAGGGACCTACAGAATATTATTTATAAATGGGAATCCGTTTAGAAGTTTTATCAGTATAGCAGATTTGTCGTGATTTATTCTCAGCCTTTTAAACTTTTACAGGCCTATGTTTCTTTTTTGTAACATCATGTTTAATATTTTTTTAAAAATAAACTATCACATCTGTCAGTTTGAAATAAATTACTGTTTATTATAGAAGATATGATTGACTTTTTGACATAAAATATATTTTTCAAAGATGAATATCTTAGGGTAGAAAAGTTCCTAAACACCGGCTTGTTTTACAATTTTTACAGTAGTTCAGAAAACAATTGTGTAAAATTCCTAAAAATTCCAAATCCACCCAAATATTTCTCCATCGTACTTGCAAAAGACAAATTTAATGAGTTAATAAAAGAAATTGAAATAATAAAAGAAATATTCAATCACAATTGCGTAAAACAGCAATGTTCCAAAACGGAAACATTGGCATGTAACGATATACAAAATCAGTGATATCACACGTATATTTTTCTTTTTCACATTTAAATAAATTCAGTGCTCATATCTCGTAAATACTGCCTTTTTCAGTTGCTTTAACTATTTGTCATTTATTTCTAAAGAAAGGAAGGGTGAGAGGACTGGACGGGAGTCTAATCTCTCTCTTTAAGAGCGGGTGTAATTATTTTCAGCTGTATTTCCCTGTTTTGAGCTCCGATAGTTGCTTGTTTCTTTTGTTGTAAATTACCATCTGTGCTTTACATCTCTCCCCTTTATGAAGAGATTGGAAAAAAAATTTCGTCATTTTGGATTTTTTCATGAAAATCTGAGTATCGATGAATCCAATGTTCCGTATTATCGACATCATTCTGCTAAGATGTTCATACGTGAAAAACCAATTCGCTTTCATTTCAAAGTTTGGGTGATCTGCTCAGCAAACGGCCTTACGCTATGTCTATCTGCATTGGAAAAAGTTCGAAAAATGAAAATTTGCGCTTATCAAAAG
The DNA here is from genome assembly GCA_000611955.2 of Stegodyphus mimosarum. NCBI lineage: Eukaryota > Metazoa > Arthropoda > Arachnida > Araneae > Eresidae > Stegodyphus > Stegodyphus mimosarum. The sequence continues at coordinate 232,151 of KK119789.1, forward strand.
TTGTCTCTGAACAATTGTCTTTTATTGGCAATACAGAGAAACGCAAAGTATTATTTGATAACTTTTTTACATCGCACAATCTGCTGATAGATTTATCTAACAAAGGCTTTAAGAGCACAGTACGAGAAATTCTAGAATGAAACAATGTCCTCTTAAAACAGCAAAAGAAATGTCGAATTGTCAAGATTGAGGATTTGATTACCGATGCGATGAAGAAGTTTATGTGTGTCGTTCGAAAGATATATCTGTTGTAACTATTGCATCAGATTTTATCACTAGCGAACCATTGAGAAGAGCAAAAAGATATGGCTGATCTCAAAAAAATATATCAATATTTAAGTTAATGTTACCTGATCTTACATTATAAAATTATATAATGAAGGAATGGATAGAGTAGACCTGTTGAACCGATATCTTAAAAGTTTTCGACCAAACTTTTGCAGCAAAAAATGGTACTCGAACTTATTTATCAATGCACCGAATATCGCTGTGGCTGCTGGGTGAAATTTACGCACAAATACCGCATTAGAAATGACTCGTGTGAATTGTAGAAGAGAAATTACTTTGAATTTGCTTCAAACGAAACATAAAATTTACGTTATACCTGGACCCCGTGCCTATCAGTTGACATCTGCAAGAAAATCTGATGCACATTATATAGCTGCATCATCACAAGGACGTTGTGCAGCATGCCAAAAACACTACAAACATGTATTCTGAATGCAAAAACAGGCTTCACGTACATTACTTCCCACAATATCATGGACACTCAGAAACTGCTAAAATGGATTCCAAAAAATTAGTGTTTTAGAATGTTTTATATTTTTTGTGCTACTAGTAATGAGTTTTACTTAAATTTCATTAATTTCATATCAGATTGTTCAGCAAACTGTTACTACAGTATAAAATTTTAAAAGATTCTTCATACACCACTTTGTTTTCATGAAGTGAAAAAAAAAAAGAAAAAAGACAGCGTTACATGCCTATGTTAAGAAAAATGAACATAAGTGATATAATGCACAAAATTATTTTTAAGGCCGTTTTTTACAGTGTTTATGGATGTATTCTAATGTGAATTTCATGAATAAGTTGTGTAGTTTATTCCGGGATGACAGTGCAGCGTGTAAAAGGTTAACAACGAAACGGAATAATGGGAAATATCTTGGCTGAAAGATATTTATCCAATAGTTTAGTGATGCCATTTTCATCGAGAACTAATAAGGGACACACACACACACACATATATATATATATATGTGTGTGTGTGTGTGTGTGTGTGTGTGTGTGTGTATGTGTGTGTGTGTGTATGTGTGTGTGTGTGTGTATATATATATATATATATATAAAGGCTTTGTTCATTTTTACGTCTTCTACTCTATTTTACTTCTCCTCTATAAATCCAGTGTAAATACCAGAAGCAAGATGTGTTTTGAAAGCTTAACTTTTATTTAGCAATGACAAAAATTGATGCATTTCCTTTCATTCTAACTGTGTTTTCTAGATAAATTGTGTAAGCAGAATCTATGTCAAAAAAAATGTGTTAGACTATTTATCCCAGCACTTTTCTAATAAACATTCAATTTTCGATTTAATTTAGCAAGCGATATAAAATACTCGAATTCATTGCTGATGTGGTTTAGCATTTCTTTACCTATTTAAATAAAAAAATAGATTAACTTATATTTTTACCAATTTATGATGGTTATTTTTAACTGAATACTTAGATCATCAGTTGAAAAACTTTGAGCATTCTTTCAAACCATTGAAAAATTTATTTCTCTTGCGGGCCACTTCTCTGATGTAAGGCATCGAAAATGATGTTTTAAAGTAAAATGATTTGCATTTATTTTGCATATTTGCATTAATGTCAAAAATCCATTGGTCTTTCAGACACTGAATCTGAAAAAAACCAATTACCTCAGTTTAGTGGCTTAGCTAATGGGCCATTAAATGATTCGGGTATTGGAAAATATTAAATAGAAATATGAATAATTTCTCCTGAAAGTTAGCTCATTTTTAACTGATATAAATTTAATTACTTACATTTTTAACTGATATAAATAACTATGGATTTAATTACTTGCAAGTGAACGGAATATGTTTGAGAGGTATTAAAGTAGCATTTTAAAAGAGGCAGTACAATCTTTTTAAAAGGATAACTGAGATATATTTTATATAAGCAGCGATAAAGCTTCTAAATTATCTCAGGTTATTTTTTATGCTTTTACTACTTGTTCCTTTTCTTCCAAAAACTTCCATAAAATTTTGTCATAATGGAGAATGGTAGTTGAAAATACTTTTTCAAAAATCTGATGTGTACACCACATGATCTCCTTGTACAGCATATTAAATTATACACATTTTGCCTTTCATTTAAACTTATTGGATTAAATTAAATCTACTTCGTCGATAGTGCATAAGCCATAATAGAATAAATGCATTCTTTAAAATTCACTATATTTGTTTGCCATATCGACACTCCGGCGCAACGTTCACTTAACAGCGTTACATCTGATTCATTTTATAACTCAAAATGCACAAAAATTATCTATATCATCTGAAGAATTACCTAATCGTTGCCATATGTTCTATTCAAATACTATAATAAATCTAAAACGATACAGAAAAGAAATTAATGTTGGATAGTGCCTTTTAGTAAGACACCACAAAACAAAGTAAAAAAATTTTGCCTCAAACTAACTAACCTAATCTAAACATCGCGTTGTATAAATTTTTAACCCGATTAACCCTACGAACCTTGATACTAGTGAATTTAAGATAGTTCATGGAAATATAAATATGTAGCTTAAAGATAACAAAAATACAATAAACATTTTTAAATTTTAAGTAACGTTAGAACTTCTTTTTCAATCAGATCATTTATGTATGAATCAATATGTATTAAATCATTTAAGTCGACCCTCCGGAGAGTAAAACAAATGCTAACGTTAACAACGAAACAGATTATTTAACAAGCATATGGATTTTTTAAAATCGTAATCATTTCTTTAAGAATCATTATTTCTAGAAACAATTTTCATTTCTTTAACAAATTAATTATTCAAAAACATAACTATTTCATTTCTTGACAAATTAATAATTTATGAACAAAACTATTTCATTTCTTAACAAATTATATTTTAACCCAACTTACTATCGCACAGAAAAATGAATTCTGCTATTTAGATTAATCAATAAATTTTTCGTCATAAATTTTAATTAAACAGGGTTGCAACTGAGACCACCCATTTTAGGTAAGTTACGGGTATTAAAAACTTTAAGAAATTAATTACATATTCCAATTTCTTCAACCTCAGCAAGTAAAGTATGCTCAACAAGAAAACAAAATTTTAAATACATCAGCATTTCAGAAAAAAAAATCATTCTAAATTAAGCTAGTAAAATTTTATATTTTAAAAAAGGGAAAACCGTTTTTAAGCCAGAATCGATCTGGTAGTTAATTGCGTAATGGTAAAATTTACAGTATCCTGTTTTGCTTAAGTAATGAACAAATCAAGTAAGAGAAAACTAAGCAACCGAAAAGAAAAAAAAAATTTTCTCTGAGAAATCTGGACAGCCTGTCCCTCTTTTAGAAAAATGGAGCCGCAGATGTTAAGTTAACTGGAATGTCCACACACTTTTACGATGTTGGAAAAATACTTTGGAGACAAATTGAACTCTCGGGTATGGTGAAGAAGAGAATAGCCGGTGAAATCTTCATCTGATAACTTCATAACCAGGACTACTGGACTCCAGGGCAAGCTCTAGAACGAAAGGCAAGATGGAAATTATTGGTAGTATCTCCGGTATAACTCATCCAGATTATCCTTCAAAAAGGTTGGGAGTAGAAAAAAGTAAACAGGAATCGTAGACTTTCTTTTACGGCCAAGTTCCAAGTTATAGCCAAATTTTCTTTAAAATCATAATCAAATTAAAGTGGATTAGAAGATCGTACATAATGGCAGATATCTCGGAAATGGGATTCCCCCCAAGGCGGCCAGCAAACAAAATTTTAGGTTTCGTACATTATATCTCCAAAGAATGAGCAATAAACCCCACTTCAAATTCTACGAGCTTCCCTCAGGACTGCATGGGACAAAGAGTGCAAAAAAAGAGCCCGAGCGACTCCTGCAACGCGTTTTTGTTACGAAAGGAGTGCTAGAAATCGCCGACCCCCACAGAAACTGTGAAAAAGCGTGTTCTGCACACCCTGCCTTACGCCCTTTAAAATTTCACACGTTTCTAAATGTCAGTTCAACCATTAATTCTACGCCCGCTAAGAAAAAACCGCTAAATCACACCTGGGGAAACAGCTGAAAGCAAACTTACACTTCCTCGCCGAAAATGCACTTATCAGTGCGAAAAATGCAGCTAAAATCGTACTCAGAACGTAATTCCCTCTCCTTTCCTTTGAAATCGCTAGAAACTGCAAAAATTAATTAAATAAATAGCCATAACTCAAAAACTAATTTAGCTATAAATTCGAAAGTAGTCTCAATTTGAAGATCAAATTTTTCTGCTTAGTAGTATAAATCATAAATATGTGAACACAAATTAAGTATTTTTTTAAATTCAAATATTATGTGGAAAATATACAAAGTCCCACTGTCTGCCGTTTATAAGTTTCGCGAATATTGAAAGCTAAGAATGTAGAAACTTAAGTATGAAACCCCAATTAAGATAAAACAAAATTACACAGAAATTAAGTAAAACATATGTTATGTAGCATAACTAACTTATTAATTACTTAATTAACTTAATATTGCTACACAACATTAAACAAACAAAAAAGAATAAACGGCCTTTCACAGATGATTCAGTATTTCTCATACTATTAATTCAGTTCTCACTTCGAGATAATACAGAAATACATGAAAACACAAAATATCTATGTTAAAAATTACAAAATAAATCTTAAATACTTATTTCCTCGAATAAATTCCAGAATACATTAAGCATAATTTAATTCGCAATAATAAAAGAAGGCGTTATCTTTGTTCTTGCGAAGCTTAGTTTCTCTAGATTTGCAACAAATCCACTATTCTCCTATGTTTAAAATATAAACAAATATGGTAGCTATATGAAAAATGATTACACTTAGCCGCACTTAAACAACTTTTAAATTGTTGATAATTCTACAAATCTTGCATGCAGACTTACTAAAGGCATAAAATCCAATATATACATAAAGTTGCATAACTTTGGTGCGGACGATTGCAACCAAAATTAGAGGTGCACATCTAAATGTTATAGCAGTCTCATATACGAAATTTCGACGTTCTGAGTCTACTCGTTTTTTTGAGTTATGCGATATACATACATACATACGCACGTAAATACGCACAGACGCCACGAAAAACTCTCTTCAGAATCCATTTTAAATTAGTTTCATAACTTTTTTGGGTGGAAAAGAGTGCTTTATTCGGTCCTTACGTTCAGATATAACGCAAAAAACATCATTAAATTGCATTCGATAGCTGTCAAAACGGATATTTTCATTGAAATACGATACAAGAAATTTTTCGCAATTTCAAACATCCTTTTTACTTCGTACATGTAAGTAAAAATGTTTACTTTAATACAATGTATTTCAAAGTAATACAACTCCCTTCCTGTCACGAAAATTATATATTCACTCAAAAATAAATCCTTACCGAACACAAGTAGGAAAACGAGTTCTTTGTTTTTGATCTAAACATAAATTTTAGAGAAGAATTTGATTTACTTCGGTACAAAACTTAAGTAGTTCTCCATTTGTTTTCAATAACTATTTAGATAGTTAGAACTATAGTAAATGTTTCCTTCCATTTTAGTTTCATCAAATATTATTAAAGATTCATTTAATTTGACCATTTATTACACTAATTAATTTCAGTATAGAATAATTTTTATACTTTAAAAAACGGAAGACAGCTAGATGTCTTAATTTTTCTAGAAATAAATTAGAAATGCAGACAAAAAAGAAAAATATAAAGGCGTTATTGTGCAAGCTGTAAATGTTAGTGTGCAAGCTGTAAATGGAAACGGAAATTATGTGTAAAATTATTATATGTGTTAAGAAATATTTAAAGCAATTTTATCAACTATTGTTTCCAGTTCGCTTTCTTATATTTCTATAAACGTGTAAAAACCTTACTATGTGACATCAAAACTCGTGAAGATCTCTTTAAATCCATAAAACTGGGTAATCGTTTCTTCTATAAACTATATTTCATGCTAGCAAAGTCAGGGAAGCAATTATTTTTTTCGTTTTTTACATTTTATTTCAAAAGTTCACAGAGTTCACACGGATTCTTGTTTCCGCGGAAGAGAGCGGAAAACACAGTTTTTAGGACTAACTCCCAAGATGAAATTATTTATTACTTATATAGTCCCTGCTGCTATAGAAATTTTGTTTTTATTTTTGTGGAACATATAAGGAATTATCGCCATTCTCTGCGTGAGCTCTCTTCGAGGACAAGCATCATCTGCAGGTAACAGGAGGATTCATAGTCCAAATAAAAATGAAGGTACAAATTATTTTTCTCGTTTCCTTCTTAAAAAAGCCCTAATGCTTTACGTATGGCACCGTATTCTCTCGTTTATAAGCTGCACTTTTTTACCTCAAAGAACAAAAAATCAGGGTTCCGCTTTATGCATTCGAATGATTAGAAATAGATGCAAACAAACAGCTCTAACCTACTTTGCCTTAATCTCAATAAACCAATCCAACACAACTTGAGATTTATAGAATAAATTCAGAAAATTTGTTTTTAGGTAACAAAAATAACAGATAGGCAGGATATGATATAAATAAACACTGAGAACGCAATGTGATAGTGAACTGTGCTAATAATATTAAGTGTATACGGGGTTAAATCGTTTGAGTAACGTCAAAATAATCGTGAGAATAACGTCAAAAACACTATGAGGTAAGAATCGGACACCTCAGGAACTTGGTGACAGCTGACAGCAGACAAAGACACTATCATTCTATCAATAGGTTAGGTGGTATTCTCCGCGTTTTCGCATATTCAGGAGATGCTTCAAACAAAATTGTAACAAGTAGAGACATTAGGTATTTTTTGAAAGGAGGAGAGATGAAAAATGAGCAATGCCCTCGCCGGGATTCGAACCACGGACACATGCCGAGCGTGCTGAGCACTACACCATGAAGGCATGCGGAGAAGGCGGGAGAAATATCTTATAAACATATTGTATATCTTATAAATTACATAATTATTACATTACTTCAGATACTCAAATTACTTGCGCAGTACTGTGGAGAAGGGGCTGTGTAATGTTATATTATAATTTAATGAAGGTGTCGAGTACAGAGGTGTGAAGCTCGTATTTGGAATTAAATTATATGTACGGCTTCCCAGTGAAGCATTATTCCCCAAATCCTGAGAATATTTTGAAGCAAGTTGTTTTAGTCGGTATTTGAAATTTGATCTGCTATGGAAGGATTATTTCAGTACCATTTTGATTAAGAGCTGCTTCTTTAGCTAATTCGTCTGCCTGATCATTACTAAAGTGACCACTATGTCTTTTGATCCATTAAATTTTAATTTTGTAGTTTGGAAGCAAGAAAAGGGTTCAAAGTTTTCGGAAACTACTTGAGAGGAGGAGAAGAAATAATTAATCGCTAAAATATCTGCTTTGGAGATTTATCCTAGGAAATTTTTTTATTAGACGTATAAAGTTTGGTATGTTTCGCAAACATTAATTAACTTTCAAATCCTTGGTAGACGTTAAGGGAATTATAGCTAAGTCTAAAATAACAATTGAGCATTGAGAAGGATTTAAAAGACCCTATATTTAAATTTAAAGAAAAGAAAGCCTACCTCAGCTTGCAACTCAGCCGGAGCTTTTAGCGGGATAACTTCGGTAACAGTAGGTTCAAATGAAATATTTTAATTTAAATAATCTAGTACCCCAAAGGCTTTCCAGATCAATTTAACGCGAAGCTGGCTGGAACCCTAACCGACGTAGGTATTAAAATATCATATAGTGATGAACAACACTGCTATTTCTAAAGCAATGTGTTTAACAGAACATTTTGATTATGCGCAACTTAATCGGCTGCAGTTATAAGAACCTAAGAATGAAATCTAATTGCACCGGATTTTTAAAATGCATTATTTGATTAAGGTATTCAAGGAGTGTAGTTTACGCTTGGTTCCAGTTTTATTCAGGAACTTGTAAGAAAGTGTAATCCAAAGGATTTGCTTCCTTTTCCTCTGTTACCAGTCTCTTGGACACTGAACATATTATGCTTGCATTTTAATGTTCATTTTTAATGTTCTTAAGATGCTGCATTAAAAAATTGGAAAAATATGACTTTTTGGAAAAAATGCACAACTTTGGACTTATGAAATATTGTTATTCAGTATTAGGATTATGCTTAATGCTAAATAATTAGGAACAAGCCTCATTCTCGGCACAATTAAGTTGGAAAGATTTATTGATGAAGAAATGATAACACTAAAAACCTATTGAAACTATTTCTTACTGTCAAGGGATTAAAGTATAGGTTAGAAAGTATTAAAATACGGATACCGAAATAGGAGAATGATGCAAGATATGGGATTTTATCAGACCAAAACTACTGATGAAGAAATAATAACACTAAACCTATTGAAAGAATTTTTTATTTTCAAGAGATTAGAAGCATACAGTGAGAAAGCGCAGAAGTGCAGACAGTAAAACACAAGTGCTGAGGGCAATGGAATTTTAATATATTAAGATATTTTACTGAATTGACTCAAGAAGAAAGGAAATATAATATGAATAAATATGAAACTGGAGTAATAAGAGCGACCATACTGGACAGTGGAATCTATGGAAACGGCATTAGACTATCTGGCCGAGTTAGAATAGTATGTATCGTGTTAGAAGGTAACAACATCAAAGCGTTATGATGTGCTATTAGGCAAAAGGATGTCAGTATGGTTCCAGAGAAAACATATGCATAGTCAAACCTGATATAACGAACTCAGCTTACAGTCAGCTCCAGTATCATATCATGAAAACATATCATGAAAGAACCTTATGCTCAGTAACATATCATGAAAGAACCTTATGGTTGTTGCAGTTCCCTATTCGAAAGTTATATTATACTGTTATAGCGAACCTCCAAGAGTATGAAAATCAGGTATAAACGTTTATTATGCATATATTTCATTAGCTGTTTTTGATTTTTTCATTTTTTTCTCAGATTTTCTGCAAGTTTTAACAAAAATATCACTAACCTTAAAAATAGTCGTCGTTTAGAACATTAAAGTTCACATTCCATCCCTCAAGGAAAACACTTTTACGTTGTTTTTGTTTTATCCTTACCCCCAGTTTTTTCGGTGTTCTAAAAATAGTTATGTGAGTAAGTGTGGCATCCAACTATAGAACAAGTAGGATGAAGTAAGCATGCATTATGAAATCATACGATGTGCATGACCACTGGACCAAGAAACGTGAATAGGTTCTGTAATTCCATTCACGTTATAAAAACGAGTGCTATTCGAGACAGAATTTTACTGAAGGCTCTTCTAATGGAAAATTTTGAAGTTTCTGGTATTCGGGGCAAAAGGAACTAATGAATCATATAAGCTCGAGTTTTTACGGTTGATTGTCTGCCAGAAATACAATTTATCCAAAACTATAAATTATACTGAACGAAAAAATAGAAAGTCCAAAACTTCTGCTCATGGAATAAATTTGGATACTAGAAGAAAGTTGAAAAACGCAGAGCATAGGAATGTTGAAAAAGAAATACTGAATTGATTCGCCATTCAAAGAACTCTCTGGAGAGACTGGAAAAGAATAACCAGTTGAGAGTAATAGTAATTGTAATTAAATATAACTATGATTTCTGTAATTAGATTTATTTATGACTTTTGTGGGAAGAGATTAGAAAATGTTAAACAAATGTTTTGTTATTCATTGAATTTTTACACGTTTTTCTGAGAAAATTCCAAATACACATTTTTGAGAATCTGCATATTTATATAACGAATCGAATATAGTTAACGAAAGTTCCGATTCTTGAAATTCGTTATAACAGGGTCCGACTGTAACAAACTTTGCTCGGAATGAAACGTGAAACTCTATAGGTAATTTCATAATGTAATTAATTAATAATGTAATTAAACACTCATATTTCATCATTTCATAATGTAATTAAACACTCACAATGCAAAGACTTCTTTGATCTGTTTAATTACTGATGGTAATCAGGTTGTAGTGTCCTTGTTAAAATAAACTGATTCAATTGCTAGAACCTAGGAGAACTGTCAGTGACCATTCCCTAAGTTTTTGTGAAAAGTAACAACTCAAAAGAAGGGATAAAATATCCTTTTTATTTTAAATCAAATATCTTTCACAGACGACCCCTCTTGGGCTTACAGAAAGCCAGCACTTAGAGGTTGAACTTGCAAACTTTAAACTAATATAATGCTAAGTAGAATAATCAGCCTAACAGAGGTGTTTAACTCGTAATTGGCTCTTAGCTAAATCACCAACGTAGACGAACATACACGTAATAAGCACAACCGTGAAATAGCAAGCTTTAACTCGTAACAACAACGTGTCAGAAAGGGAGATTATACTCAGACCTCAGCTAAAATAGTAGTTTCTAGCCTGTTTTGCACAAAGCGGAAAACTGTAGGCAGGAAGACTTAGTTAGGAAAATAAGTAAGGAAACGAAAGGTATTTGCAACTAAAAATGAACTGTTAAAAAAATAACGTAAAGCTATCCAAGGTAGTGTTGTAAAACAGCTCATTCGGCTAAACTAGAGCTGCTTATAGATATCTAATAAAGCATGACACCCACCTCTAGTAATTTTTGTATTTGCTGACGATTTCCTTTCTACTGGCTAAACTACTTTTCGTTCTGTTCCGAAAAACATGCTTATACACTTAACATTTTAAGGGCAAAATCGGTCTTAAGAGAAACTGATAAATAGATTAAAAATTAAATCTATGAAAATACATACGTAACTTATTCCTTATGAGTGATTATATCGAGCTTCTGATAACAATAAAATAACTTCTTCTTTTCTTTTTATACAAGGAGAATTATTTTTAATCATGATTTTCGTTTTTCTATGAGTAATAAACCAGTTCTTACAAGAATATCGCCGTCTATGAAATTTTTGTTACATTCATATATCACAACTTTTCTCACTAAAGTTAAAAACCATAGAACATTTTTGGTAGGAATCCTCGAGCAGGAAAAGAACAAATCTGTAAGGTACAAGAAAGCTTAAAGAAAGAAAACCCATCAAAGAACACAGTTTTACTCGGGAAGAAAAATGTTTGAGTCAACTTTTCCGTATAAATCAAAGCTTATCTATTTTCAGATAGTTTTTGCTTTCTTTGTCCACGCGTATGACGATTCATCATCGCATTTTTATTTCTTCCCATTTTTTAAACTTCCGGGTTTGTAGATATTAAGTAATACAGTGAGTTCTTTTAGCAATGTTCTAATGCAAAAATAGCATTCAAATTTCGCTAAAAAAGTGCCTTACTTTAGCAATGAATTATTACTTTCTCTTAATCTGTTAATTAATGTTCTAATTACTTTAATTTTTTGTGGTTTCTAGATAAAATAATAATGAAGGTGATCTAGCGTATGTATTAAAGTAGAGTCAATTCAATTTAATTTCTGTTATGTATAAAAAATCATTAAGAAAGATCACTCCAAAGAGTTAAAAAAGAAAGCAATTAAAAATATCTTTTCTGCAATTTTTTGCTTCTTTCTTTTAGAAAGATATCGTACAAAAAGTGATTAATGTCAAAAGTAAAGTTTGGGAAATGCTAATACATTTAATTCATTTTGTTCAAAGTTTTTTAGAAATCTCATAAATTAGAAAAATCGTTCGCATTGAGATATTTAAGAGATGTATTCATACTTTAAGAGTACTTATTCTCCACGCTCAGAAAATCTTGTCATTAAGCACTTCATTCGATAGGAAATTTCGTGCAAATGAAGTTGTTGCTGGTTATGAAACATTTGTCTTATTTATATTAACTTACCATTGAGTTTTTTTTTTGTTGCTGAGCACTACCACATTTATGATATACACATTCTCTGTAATATGTTCCAGCGGATTTTAAAAACTCAAATGAATTCTAGTTCCGTTTTTCGTTCTTGATCTTCTTTTATTGTGAAAGATAATTTTCTGCTGGAAAATACTTAAACACTTTCTAATTCTTATTACACCTTCAACTCGAAGGCTGAATCATCGTATGTACTACATTCCTCAGATGTTGGTGTTGTTGTGTCAAAGAGCAAGTGTTAAAAGAGAGAAAGAGAGGAAACATAGCAAGGAATAGAGACAGGGAGTCAAATAGGGCCAAAGTCATGAAGCACTACGCTGGCCACGTCCTCGACTCTGTCCGTGAAACGAATGCCTCTGGTCCAGTCATTATTAATTTGGAAGAGGGCTTCTGTGACAGCCACACAGGCTAGGAGATGTCCGGGATCCAGGTGTGTGTTCGAGCAGTGCATACACTCCATGTATACACTGCTCGAGCACACTATTGTCCCGATTCATCAGCTTAAAATATCTCCCTTGCTGTGTCATGTACCTCGTATTCTCTTCCTTTTAAATTATTAATACAAAATGCTTTTCTTTACTGACGCTAATGCATGCTTTTTTTATTTTATTTTTACAGTTTCCTTAAATTCTAAAAAATATTTTTTGCGTCTAAGTATAATGAACATTTGTAGCAAGCCTAATGAGTAGCTGAGAGAAGTTTTTAGTTGTTTTCACAATAGCTATACCATCAATTGTGACTGCAACCTCATCCATTTTGTAGTTTTAACTGGAATGTTCTTTGAACTAAGGTAAACAGTTTTCAAACAGGGCAGCTTCCATGAATTGTTATTAAACGATGATTTAGTGAAATCTGAGTTGCATTTGTGAGCATTTCTGTACCAGCAAGCATAACGACTGGTCCATTCCACATCAATTACAACGACGACGCCCCAGTTATAACGACTGGTATTCAAATATTCAGTTTACATTACTGAATTTGAATATATTCTTTTTCTAGATGTATAGTTACTTTAACTGTAATAATCAAGTACAGGGCTTCTTTAAAAGATTGATTCCTTTTCAAAACGCTGTATATTCAAAAGTATTCCACGGAAAAGTATGAGTAATATATGAAAATAACCGTAAATTCACCACATTTTCTGCACACTCTACAATTGTACTGTGTGCGCCCCCTGAGTCATACGACACATGTCCAGACAATAGTTGACTCGTTACATACATTTTCTGTCAACGGTTATCGCTGCAGCATTGAACCATTCCCCAAACTCTTCTAATGTTTTTGGTAGTGGGGTACATAAGCAAGGTCCGAAATGTGCCCGCGAAGGAAGAAGTTACAAGGCGACTACCGGGAGGTCCGACTATCAGGCGCCTACCTGGAGGGCCAAGCGAGCAAAGTTGGGCCATTCTCACCAATACGTCCAAGCCAATGAAGCGGGAGTTTATCATTCGGCTATTGGAGAGCTGTCCCATCCTGTTGGAAGCCAAACTGCCTAGAATTAGCAGCCAGTTGAGGAAACAGTCACAACTGCAGCATTTCCAGGTAACTTACACCATCACAGACTTGGTATACAAACTTGATGAGATTGAGGTTATTTTCCAATATCACTAATATTTGTATGTGTAATGCTTTTGAAGATACAACGTATTGAAAATGAATTAATCTTTCATAGTAGCCCTGTTAGCGTTATAAATGAAAATGGTTCTTATCAATTTCGATTCTTTTTTTTTATGAAATTTTCATCAATAAGCTCAAAGTTTGAATTTTGTTGCACTTATGTTTCATTCAAGCCTTCTAGTTTGAATATAATATTATCGAAGAACAGTCCGAGGGGTGTATGATAAAATTTTGGAATGCTTATTAGAAATTAAACGTTTTATTGAAGAAAGTTCTTTTTTGAGTTGTTTTGAAAAAAAAATGATCATTAATTTCTGAAATTCCTTTTCTTACCATGAATATTTTTCAGATTTTTTAGGTTTCAGACCTCCATTTGATGTGAGTTGCATTTCAGAGTCTTTAAAATAGATAACATGAAATTAATTGCTATCACTTCTAAAATGTTCACAATACTTATATAGTTCTCATTCGTTGAGGCGAGAATTTGTAAAATATTTTTAAATATGTTAGTATTTAAAAAATAAAGAATAAAAAGTAATAGAATTTTAAAAAAATAAGAAATAATAAAATTTTAAAAGAGTGCTTTAGGTAAAGATTCTTCTAAAATTAAATGTACAGTCAAATATCACAAAACCGTACTGAAATATTTCAATAAGACATAATTTTATTATTAATTATTAAACAATACTCAGTGAGGAAATCTCTGCTTCGTTTTCGATGTTTCAATGTTTCTCATTAAATTACATTACATATACTTGCAATTAATCGAAAACAATGTATAGTGCTTTTTAAGAATTATTCAACGGGAATAAGTGATACAACACAAAGAACGAAATCAAAGTCATGAGCTGAATTAAACGATTGCCTTGTTGACGGCAGATTTGCGAATATTGCAATGCATTTAAATACTGGAAAAGAGCTTGAAAAATTATTTAACACTAAAATAATGCATAATAACAAAATACCTTGCATTTAAAACAAGTTGAGTGATATCAGTTATGAGAGCTAGAGATTCTCGCAGCTCATTACCTTCAGTTATGCTAAATAAACTGATCGAATATATTTGGCTTAGTGAAGCTAAACTTAAATGACCATGTGAGGTCGTTACTGAGGATTTGAAAGAGATCTATTTGATTGTCAACGTCTCTGTGTATCAAAATTTATTATAAATAATATAACGTAGCGTAATATAACGTAAAGGGAAAGACATGGTCAACAGCCTTGTACAATCCATGGTTATTATCGGAATATACGCTAGCAATGGGTATTCCGATGCAGCTACAGCTGCGTAGCTATTTGTAATTCCATTACAATTATTGCAGTTTGAAATGTGCTACTGAGAAAATAAAAAGCACAGTCCCCAAGTGATATTTCTCCATCCCTCCCACCTTAAGAATTGAATTCTTGATACTTAGACAAGAGGATCAGTTTGTTTACGAAGTGCTGGAGTAAGGTTTGAGCAATGTGAACTTAAGCAACACGAAGTAGTACATCCTCTACTGGATATACCTCTAATATTCTTCCAAAGGTTGTGTCACCTTATAGTATAATGATATAGTCACGTCTAGATTTCCCCTGTCCTTTTCTATTTTGTTCTATAATGTTATTTTATACTGTTATTCTAGACTGGAAAGCATAGAATAAAATTGCACTGTTCACATGCCATACACATATACACACATGTGCAAATATTCCGTACGCAATCTTTTCCAAAATCTCTGCTTTACACACTCTCTCTCTTTACTCTTTAAATCTCTGCTCATCACTATAATTTAACGTAGAATTCTGAAAGCAACTTCTCATACGTAGGAGATTATCTTCAAGGAAAGGCCTCAATGCCGCCAACGCACAGTTTTTTAAAATTTCTTCCAATTTAAAAAAGTCACTAAATAAGTCAGTAAACATCTCATGATCAAATAAGGCCGGTCATGCTGCTCAGAGGCAAATAAGAAGTGGCTCAGAGGAAACTCGTATTCAGTGATGAAGCGAAAAAAACTCTCATTTTCTATTTTGTAAGGGAAATTGAGCGAAGTACCCTTAATTTACTGTTTTATGCATACTATATCATAAAAAAGTGATTGATCCCTTCTTTTCTTGGAAGCATCAATTAATTTGAATGATTACTTCGATGTGTTGAGATTTTTTCGTTACCTCAATTAGAAAAATTCAGATAGACTTTTTATGGTAGAGGTGGATTAAATTTCATGGTCACCCGTTCTTCGGGTCTCACACCACTCGACTTATTTTTCTGGGAATAGCTAAAGAACTGAGTTTATGGGATTCGCAACACCGAAGTGTTACAGCATTAACGAAATCACCAGTCATAATGCTTCTGTGATTTCGCTAATGCTTTTAAATATCTAGAGGTAAATCAAGAAGAGACTTTATATTCATCGAACATTTAACGATGTCCATGTTGAAATGTATTAATATAAAATTTAAAGTGCTTAATAAAATTCAATAAATCTGTGTTATTTAAAACACATCTTTATTTGGTGAATAAATTACGAACATCCTGTATTTACTTTACAGAGGCCTTCATGTTCTTCCCGTTAATAAATTACTGCTGCGTATGCAAGCTCTGATGCATCACAAAATGCGTATGATTGCATTGTCTCCGCATGACTGCACCTAAAAATTTTACTACCTAGCAACCAGAAAATCCTTTTGAAACGAATCCACTTTCCAATGTACTATTAACAAATGATCATCACATCCGGCATTAGAAGTCCAAATCTATTTATATATGATCCTTATCACTACTTTAACCGATGACAGAAATCCCAGAGAACCAGAGATCATCGTTGATTGCTGTAACATTTTACGCTTTGTAAAGTATTATTTGGTATCCACATAAGTGTTAAATACAACGTCATCCGATACTGAAGCCTAGTATATCCACAAGATCTTAAAACATTCGTTGGGGATAAGTTGTAACTCTGGTGAACCAATTCTATGGTTTGCCGACCATTGGCTCAGAGTTTGGCCATTGGCAGTTTGAATGGCCACTTCCTTTTAAAATTTCTGGCTATCAGTGCATCGAATAACGATCAAGAAATATAAAAAGTTTTTCAACAATATTTAGATTCAAATAAAAGGTATTCCATGTAAAAATTATAATTTATTATCTCTGAGATATACGGCAAGTCATTTTCATAATCCATCGCCATTGGTTTCAAATATCTTGTTGCCAAAAATGAAGAAGGAACCATTTCATAAGTTACCGTGTTTAATCGATGCTACTGTATTTCATCTTCTAAGTAGTTTCTCCTGGCAGTTCTTTGGAAATTTCTGTGCTCTTTAGCTATAAGAATCTACTTGAACATTTTGGTGATATCAGCAGTATATGCTACAGCATGCGATCTGTAACTTGTCAGCACCAATATCATATCACGCTGAATAGTTGGAACGACGCATAGTACATTTTTGGAATTATAATTCTAAAATTTTTAATGCAGTTACTCTTCAACAAAATTTTAATCTGGACTTTTTTTTAAATATATTTTTTAAAATATTGCTCTAGTAAAATTAAATTATCAAATTCTGTTGAAACAAAAAGTGGAAGAAAAAGTAAATCCAAGTGAAAAAATCTATAAATTTAAAACAAAATGATGCTCAATTGCTGTAAATTTTATTCTTAAGTGAACTTTGAAATCATCACCAACCTTTTCTAGTATAAATTTCTAGTATTAAGTTTGCATATGGCTTTGAAAGACTCAGAATACCAAA
Source organism: Stegodyphus mimosarum (assembly GCA_000611955.2). Taxonomy (NCBI): domain Eukaryota; kingdom Metazoa; phylum Arthropoda; class Arachnida; order Araneae; family Eresidae; genus Stegodyphus; species Stegodyphus mimosarum. The sequence goes on from KK119789.1 coordinate 249,533, forward strand.
TTCCTATTATTTGGAAGGGAAAGGCGGAATACGTTGTTGAGTAGGACTTTGGTGAAATGCGACAAATGCTCTTGTTATTGAGATAGAAGGCATTTTAGGTGTTGGTTTTACGTCTTTACAGACATTTTTTCGAGTCTGTGAATACCAAATTGTAGTCAAAGCGTCCCATCAAATGTCTGGAAATGGTTTATAGACACTGGTTCGGACAACCAGATCAAGCTCCAAAACCTGCCACAGCAGACTACTAAGGCTGTTATTTTGCAAAATTTGCTAAACGGAAAGTCAACTGACCTCAGCCCAGACTGCAAGAAAATTCGCTACAGCTACATGAACTCAACTATCCAGATATACTGTGAGTAACAGCCTGCATAAAAGAGCAGTATATGAAAGAAAACTCATGCTTTACGCCTCATTAAACTGGAGCTGCGATATGTCAGCGATTGCAGCTAGCAGAAGGCATCAGCATTAGAGTACTATGGCTTAGAAGGAAACTGTGTTTACTGATGAGCTTTACGTTTTTTGGAAAGTGATTCTAGATATACTACAACTTGGAGGGAGCAAAACAGAGCAATAATAATGAAAAATTAGGTATATAATTTTGAATGGACGTAAAGGATATTTACCAATGCTTAAATATACGGCAGCTGACATTTTTTATCTTTATCTCAAGTTGTTTAGTGGAGCAATTGAAAAATAATTCTTCCTAACGGGCAAGAGTTGTTCCTACCATGGTGAACTAATGACTAATTATCCTGAGGGTGAAGGAACCCATGGATGGAGAAGCTAGCATATCCTCCTAATTCAGATTAGATAGAGCATGTGTGGGATCTCCTAGGATGCCCGACGTTTGCCCCTGCAGCACCTACCTAGTTCTCTCCATAAGGTTCAAGATTACTCCACTTTATATCACACTTAGTATGTTCTTATTTAAATATATTTCTTACAAATACAGGTAATTCGGCAGTTTGATACCAGAAGCTAGTTTTTCTCAGAAAGATCTCCCGCCATGACATTCGTCCTTTTTGGGCGAGATACCCCCTGATGTTTTTCCATATTCAATAAAACTAGTCTTGACGTTTTGTAAACTGTCCTGAAAACGTTATGCAATGATAATTAAACAAAACGAAAAGCGTAGAGTAACGGTTTCTCTAAATATTTCTATTCTAAAGGTATTTTAAAGTTTTTTTAATTGATATATTTTCAGGTAGCTTGAATAAATTTTTAGGAAGTATGCTGATTTAAAAATATGGACCAAATTCGACTTATCAGGTTGAGTAAAATATTTTTAGCTCATAAAATGTGACACGCAAGTCTAATAGAATACGAATTACTTTTAAAGGTTTTAGGAATAAAAGTATTTTTAGAAACTTTTATGGCAAAAATTTAAATTTTTATGGCAAAAACATAAATGTAAAAATTGAGTTTTATTACTCAATTTTACATTTATTACTAGGCAGAAAAATTCTTCTCAGTAGTTAAATTGTCAAGAAATATTAAAAAAAAGTCAACATAAAAGTTAATTAATATATTTATGATTTAGATAACATTTTAAAATTTTCTAATGCTTTGATTTATGTTAACGCTTAATTAAAAGTAATTAATTAAGGTAGAGAAGTGCGAGAAAATGTAAGGAACTTTATAACGCTTTTTAAACGTATTTTGTTTAATGTGACACATTTTCCATTTTATAGCAAAGCTTTTGTTTTCCGCAATGTTATTCGTTATTATTTGACATCCATATAATCTACGGTTTGTTTTCGTAAAATTTCAAATAAAAAATGTCTCTTAATATTTCCATACAATGATCTGAAATAGAAATACTTCGATGCAGAAGCGACGACCAATATTATTCAGATTAGAGAAAATAAATGTTTTCCAGACAGACTCAGCAAACACAAACACTTAAGAGTTAGGAGAAAAATATTTACTTTTGTCAAAATATTTAACAAGGAAATTCTCCTAATAGATGATCAAGCGGAAAATCTTCTTGAAAGGAGAATAAATAAATGAAATGGAAATACCAAGAACAGGCACAAAACAAATAAAATGGGAAAAATTAGTGAAGAAAGAAATTGAGCGGAAAAATTCTGTCACTAATGCATCCAGAAAGAAAAATTGTTCCAGGAAGTAATAACTAAAACATCTTCAATGATTCTACTTCAAGTGCTTGTGTATTAATAGTAAGGGTGTTTCCTGCCTGTTTTGTGTGTGAGGAAAATGTTAGAATAAACTATTTATATTCAGATAGCAGCGGCAATGTTCAGACGAATTCGAAACTTTGAAGATTTATAGCCCTTCTGAGTCGTACGGGAGCTAAACTTTAATAAAGTGTTGCTTATATGTCTTAGAAGAGTCAATTAAAGAAGGTAGTATAAAGGAGAATGCTATAGAATTGAGATTTATTTTTAAATATAATACGATATTTCACCTGTAGGAGTTCAGTTTTCCTCCTGTACGAATTTATCTAATGATTCTGCTTTTAAGACTTTTAGAATATTATCAGTAATTTAATTAATTACATTGTTCCCTACTTAAGAGAGTGAGAATTCAGATATGTTTAAGTATTACCTAACTTTCGAAATAGAAATGAAAACATCATATATTTATTTTATATATATACCTTTTATACATACATATATATATATATATATATATATATGGCAGTTTTGTATATATATACATTGGTGTGCAAAAATTAAGGACGAGAGGGTTTTTTCAATATAACTTTGTACAAAAGCTTTCCAAATCAACACATTTAATACCGTAAGATGCCCAATAGGTAAGGACATGAGTAATGTAAGTAACACTTACTAAAAGAGAAATCAGAGGGATAAAAAGAAGCTTTATTGAAAAAGTAGCATAGACCGCAATGCGACTGAAGGCCGAAACATCCCGGTGATGGGTGTCCAGCAAAAACATCCGGTCTTTAATAGGGGATATGATCTCCCCTGACTGCTAGGCAGGTTTCACATCATTTGTGCATGCTGGATATGTGGTTGTTAATGAGCTGTTGAGAACTGCTGCTCGTTCCTCTTGTAACACCAATCACAGTTTCGGAATCGTTACTGGCGATAAGTTACGTGCTGCCACGGGTCTCCCTAGTAAGTTCCGTACATTCTTGACGGGATTTAGATCCAGAGACCTTGCCGACCAATCCATGTGTTCAATATCTTCACTCTCCAACAGCTCTTCGACAGTAACTGTGCGATGAGGTGGAGCGTTGTCGTCCATGAAGAGGAACTGAGGACCCATAGCCCTTGTGAAAAGACGCATGTAAGGAAGAAGAACCTCGTTACAATAGCAGTCCTAGGTGACGAACCTCCTTGGGAGATATGAAGGTCGGTCCGGCTACCAAGCATTATGTCTGCTCGAACGAGAACTCCGCGACCTCCAAAACAGTCCCTTTTGATGAAGGGGTTACTGCGTGTTCCCCGCTCTGTCCAGATGTGTATGTGTCTAGAATCGCAACTCGGACTAAATCTGCTCTCATCTGTAAAGAGTACTCGTTTCCATTCATTGTCTCTCCAATTCCGGTGTTCCCGGCAACACAGAGAGCGCTTTCTCCGATGGGCAGGCGTTCGAGGTACACACCGTACAGGGCGTCGTGCAAACAGACCACCACCGTGCAGTCTTCTGGCCACGGTAAAACGCGATATCGGTCGTACAGTCGCCTGTGTCGTGTGTCTAGCGATTTCTCCCGCTGTCTGCCTCCTGTTTCTTCTGGCCTGTAGGGCAATATAACGGTCATCTGCGGGTGTGGTTCCTCGTGGACGACCACTACTAAACCTCCGGATAGCTGTTACTGTAGTTTGAAATTGTCTCCAAAGTCGTGAAACGATGCTGTGAGTAATTCCGAACTCTGCAGCCACACTTGTCACACTGCGGCCTTCCTCCAACTTCCCGATGATTCGACCTCGGTTAAAACCATCCAGATGTCGTCTAACAGATTGATTATTCGCCATTTACCGCTGAGGCAGCAACTCGGTGTGATTTTATTTGCTATACGGCGTGCAATCTCTTTGCCAGAAATACTGATCTTACACCGACAACATGCTTTATACTACTCAGACACTCCCCATTACGTCTACCTGCATATCTGCGCATGTGCTACCGTACATCACCTTACTTAATCTCCTGATTGGTCTTTCTGTCCGCTCTGCCTCTTCGTTCAGCTGATATGCTAATTTTTCGACTTCGTCCTTAATTTTTGCTCACCAGTGTATATATACAAAACTGCAACGAAAATTTGAACATAGAGGCATATTTTATATTTATATAAGAAATATTCATGTGTCGTCTGAGAAGCCTTTTGATTCTGAGTGTTAAACAAAGCGCTAAGGTTGAATCAAGTTCTTGAACCATTCCTTTGCTAATATCATTAAAGTAAAAATTTCTTTTCTACACGTATAAAAACAAAGGACGGTATCTTGGAAAGAAAATGGGATTGATTGTTTACTTTATTAATCATCCCATTACTTAAATGTTCTTTATTAATCATTTTGTCTCCTTAAATCTTGTCCTAAAATATTCCCTGTTATAATTCAGAATTTCAACCACATGTAGTTTAATTACGACATCGTTATATTGTGCTAAAATTATGTTATATCAGATTATTTTATGCCACTCTTTACATCCACGTCAACGATTCTCAACCGGTAGTATGCATATCACTGGTGGTACGCAAGAGAAAAACAGGTAGTATGCAAAGAAACAAGGTATTTTTAACTATTAAATTAAAAATTCTCGTCAATGAAAAGAAAAATTGATAGAAATTTTCTGGGATTAAACTCTAACTGAAGATTTCAAAAATAACACATTTGTTAACTTTAAGCTGAACTGAAAAAAAAAATTTAAAGGCATTTCAAATGAAGCTATTAATTTTTATTCTGTTTTTCACAACCTATTCTTGCGAACAGGGATTTTCTTCCATGTTTTGTTTGAAAAAATACAGAACAAAATTAAAAGTGGATGGCAATTTACGGTTAAAGGTAAGTGAAATATGACTAGATATAAAGAACTTGATTTATCTTAAACAGGCCCAAATTTCACAATAAATTTTAGAATTAAAATATGATGACTTTAATTATGATAATTAAAATAGTAACCAATTCTTAATCTAATATTTTTTACGTGTGCATATTTAATACAAATAGCCAACAGGTTGTGCAAATGGCAAAATATATTTTTTTTAATATTTCTATTGACAAATTGAAAAATAATCATTGTAAAATGTAGTGGGGGTACTGAAGTTTTTCAATTTTTGTTTAGACGGTTCGCGATAGTCAAAAGGTTGCAAACCGCTGAACGTTTCATGTAATATTTTGTCCAAAGATATTCCCACCTCCATCTATGATCACATTCCATCACAAACAGTTTCGCTTGTTTCTGGATTTGAAAACTTACCTTCGAGGATATGATTTTTAATTTTTCTGATTTTATTTGGGTCCAAGTCGGACAGATCATACTGGTAGCCTGAAAGAAATTTGCTTTTCTCTGGGCATTTTATGCTGTAATATTTTTCAGGGTAATTTGAAGAATGTGTGATTACAACTAGGTCCAATACTTACAAAACTCCGATACATTTTAATGGGAGAAAACAGTTTTAGCCTTTCTGAGACAGCCAGGGTGCAAGGCAAGGATGGAAAGAGGTGACGCGAAGATTAACATTATGACATTGATCTTTATGATTTGATTCTAACTGTCACAGTTAGCTTTTTGGTGGAGAACAATCTTTGACAGAGTTGGCTTTAGTAAGACTGATTAATATTCCACTGATTATACCCCCTAGTAGTAACCGCCCGTCCTCGTGCGGTCAAAGGATGCCGCCATGACGTAATAGAACAATGGATGACGTAAGAGAACAATAGATGACGCAACGGGGGGTCGTGCCTTTGATGTGCCGCCTCCGCCATCTTGGATCACGTGACAGCCGGAAGTGACGTTAACAGATTGGATTCCCCCCCAGAAGTGACGTAGACGGATTTTTTCAAAGTTTCGTTGTTATTCTACGGCAACGATTTTTTCAAAGTTTTTTACTTTTTGTGGCAACGACACTATTTTTTTAGGTTTGTGGCAACGATCGCTTAAACCACATGTTTGGAATGACGTTAACTTTATTATTTTCCTTTATTATTTTAGTATTTAATTATTTTTAATTATGTTTCATTATTTAATCTTTTTAATCATTCTTTTTAATTATTTAATGCGTCATTATTTTTAATTGATAATATTACATTTTATCCATTTTTAATGAATTTAATATCATTTTCCTTGAATTTTAAAAATAACTCCACGGCCGGGATTCGAACTCGTTATCTCTGGGATGGGAGGT
>KK119790.1:0-14265 GCA_000611955.2 Stegodyphus mimosarum
TTTATTAGATAACGTACCATCCGAATTTGAAGCTTTAGCGCAAAAACTGAAACGTTCTTTTTACGCTGATAATTGTGTTCCCGGCGTTGCGAATGTTCAGGAAGAGGAAAATTTTATTGTGAGAGCGAAAGATATTTTGTCACGGGGTTGTTTTAACTTCAGAAATTGGGAGAGTAATGTAAAAAGTAAATTTGTTTCTAAAAGTACTGGTGTCACTAAAGTATTAGGAATTTTGTGGGATCTTGATAAGGACACTCTTAAGTGTAATTTAAACTTTGATATTGTGAGCGAAGATCAGAATTTGACTAAAAGAATCATTTTAGCTACAGTTCAGAAAATATTTGATCCTATAGGTTTGTTGAGTCCTGCAATCTTACCGCCTAAACTTTTATTGCAGAAAGCGTGGAATTTAAATCTAAAGTGGGATACTCCCTTACCAGACAACATTCAGATGGATTTTAAAAGATGGTTTAGAGAAATAGCCGGATTAAGAAACATCGAAATCTCACGTTATGTTGAAATAAACGATTCCACCGAGATGCATGTTTTTGTCGATGCATGCAAAGAGGCATATGCCACCTGTATTTTTTTCAGAACGAAAACTTCTCAAGGGGTAAATATTTACTTTATGGGCGGTAGATATGAACTTTGTTTACCATTTAATTCTGATATGGCCGATTTACCGACAAATAAAGATTTAACTTGGAAGCGGTATAAAAGGATGTGCCAGCGAGCACAAGATAAAGCATTTTTAGAAGAATATACTGTGATTTTCCGGGAATGGAAAAAATTGAATATAATTGAAAGGGTAACTGATAATATTGACACAGGACATTTTTTGCCTCATCGGCCAGTAATTAAAGACAGTACCACTACCAAAATTAGGCCTGTCTTTGACGCGTCTGCTCGAGAAAGTGGTAAATGCTCTTTGAATGACCTTTTGTACAAGGGCCCGAACTTATTAGAAATAATTCCAGATATAATTGATAGGTTTCTAATTCATCCAATAGCATTGTCTTCCGATATTGAGAAAGCATTTCTAATGCTAAGCATAGCCCCTCAACATAGAGATTTCTTGCGGTTTTCTTATCCGTCCGAGAATGAACAGATTGTTTACAGACATTGCAGAGTGGTATTTGGGTTAAAGTCGAGCCCATTTTTATTAGCAGCTTCAGTTACCCATTTATTAGATAACGTATCATCCGAATTTGAAGCTTTAGCGCAAAAACTGAAACGTTCTTTTTATGTTGATAATTGTGTTTCCGGCGTTGCGAATGTTAAGGAAGAGGAAAATTTTATTGTGAAAGCGGAAGATATTTTGTCACGGGGTTGTTTTAACTTGAGAAATTGGGAGAGTAATGTAAAATGTAAATTTGTTTCTAAAAGTACTGGTGCCACTAAAGTGTTAGGAATTTTGTGGGATCTTTGTAAGGACACTCTTAAGTGTAATTTAAACTTTGATATTGTGAGCGAAGATCAGAATTTGACTAAAAGAATCATTTTAGCTACAGTTCAGAAAATATTTGATCCTATAGGTTTGTTGAGTCTTACCGCCTAAACTTTTATTGCAGAAAGCGTGGAATTTAGATCTAAAGTGGGATACTCCCTTACCAGACAACATTCAGATGGATTTTAAAAGATGGTTTAGAGAAATAGCCGGATTAAGAAACATCGAAATCTCACGTTATGTTGAAATAAACGATTCCACCGAGATGCATGTTTTTGTCGATGCGTACAAAGAGGCATATGCCACCTGTATTTTTTTCAGAACGAAAACTTCTCAAGGGGTAAATATTTACTTTGGTAGAGCAAAAACCAGAGTTGCGCCTTTGAAAAAAGTAACGATCCCTAGGTTAGAATTAATGGCTTGTTGCATTGGTACCAGGTTAGCACATTCAGTGAAGCAGGCATTAAGTGGCCATGATATTAAAACCATATTTTGGAGCAACTCTACGATAGCTTTATACTGGTTAAAAGAATATGGTGATTGGACAGTTTTTGTCTCAAACAGAGTAAAGGAAATAAATAATCTCTTTCCAAATAATGAGTGGCGACATGTGCCAGGAAAAATTAATCGCACGGATCTGATCTCGCGAGGGTGTTCGCCTAAGAAATTGTTAGAATCCTGCTGGTGGAAAGGCCTAACATGGTTGTTACAAATACCAGACAACTGGCCTAATAGCGAGATATTGATGACTGAAACACCCGAAATAACTCTTGAAAGGAGAAAGGTTAGGCTATGTAATGTTAATTTGTCAGAAGAAAAAATCCCCTGGTATGCCTTTAAATTCTCAAATTTCCATTCGATAATTAGAATGGTTGCTAAGATCCAGTGACGAATATTTTCCTATGAGTGGTAGCAGGGAGTTTAGTGCACCATGTGCTTTTCTTCTGACGTCTAAAATATGGTCTTTCCAAGTAAATTGATCGTTGAAAATAATACCTAAATACTTTGCTTTATTAACTTTTGGGATTGGTTCTCCAAAGAGTGTGAGCGTTCTTTTGGTAGGAACTTTTCTGTTTCTTCTTCTTATGATAAGTAACGGGGATTTTTGTGCGTTGATGCTAATTCTCCATTACCGAGAAAACTGTCATGCTGGAACCCAGATATTACTAAGTATATTGCGTGAAAAGTACTGGATAATAAGAGGGAGAACAGTGATACGTAGTGTTCTGAATGGCTGTATTAAATGTCGAAGATACAAAGCTAAATCTTTAATCACTGAACCAGTTTCCTTACCTGCTGATAGAGTGGGAAATGCAACAGCTTTTGAAGTAGTAGGTATTGACTTAGCTGGTCCCCTATTTGTAAAACGTGGGGAAAAAGTATGGATGGTTCTCTATACATGTGCTCTTTATAGAGCAATCCATTTAGAGTTAATAACGTCGCTATCCACTGATGCCTTTCTGTTATCACTTAGACGTTTTGTTGCTAGAAGAGGAAGACCTAGAGTGATATATACTGACAACGGTAGAAACTTTAGGGGAGCTTACAATAATTTGTTAGAAATTGATTGGAATAAAGTAACTCGACAGACAGAAATACAGAAGATCGAATGGAAATTCATTCCCCTCCACTGCTGCCTGGTGGGCGGGTGGTGGGAAAGACTTGTTCGAGTAGTCAAAGAACTCCTTAGAAGAACATTGGGCAAAGCTGTTCTTACCTACGAAGAACTGGAAACAGCTATGTGCGAATGTGAAAGGGTAGTAAATTCGCGACCCTTAACATATTTGTCTGAAGATTCAGAAGACTTGGTTCCACTTACGCCAGCTACGTTTTTGACAGATAGATCCAATTTAGATGTAACTGACATAGACGCAGTGGACACAGGTCATCTTAGAAAAAGAATCAGATTTCGTGCGAAATTAATGGAAGACCTCCGAGTACGTTTTCGAAAGGAATACTTGGGATTACTTATTCACAAACGACCGCAAAATTCACAGTTTCCAAATATTCGAGTAAATGACGTTGTTTTGGTATGAGATGACATCAAAAAAAAAAAGATTGAATTGGCCGTTAGCTAGGGTTACAGAACTCATTCCTGAAAAAGATGGTAAAGTGAGAACAGTTAGATTAAGAACGCAATCTAACAATTTGATACGTCCGATACAAAGAGTATTTCCTCTAGAAGTTCAAGATGATGAGTTGTCAAGTTCACGTCATTTAAGTGATCCTCACAACCACCAATCGCCTGTAAAGTCTTCAGTTTCTAGTATGGGAAACGATTTGTCTACCTCTTATCATTCAGAAGTTTTTGGATCGTCCCAATCTTCGGATCCCATTGATGTTTCCGATGCATATGACAGTCTTAAGACTATAAAGACACGATCTGGTAGAACTGTTAAGATGCCACTTACGCTGAACTTGACAAACTTGAATGTTTTGAGTAGCTGTCCAGCAACTCAAAGGGGGGAGGATGTTGGGAATGGCATCACTACGCCACCCAATCAAAAGACAGATGGGGCTGACGTCATAGGACGCCAGAGAACGAGAGGAGAGCTTTTTCGCGAGGACGATGACGATGTTTGCACTCTGTAGTTAGATAGTTATTTTCCTTTCATTTATCATGTGTGTATGTGTAAATAAATCTTTTTATTAGCTTTAAAGATTTCGAGTGCTCTATTTATACTAAGATAGCTGTTAAATTCATCGGGTAGATGACTTACGAATCCTTCTCAGAGCTAGCCATGAGATCGAAAGCTCATTAGGCAACAGATATCGTGGCATATTATTCGTTTTCTAGCGCATGTGCAAGAATTATTAAGGCGAAACTAGTCAATTTTTCTGTAATATCTAAAATTCAAAAAGTGAGATATTGTTCAGAAATATGTGTGCCTCCTTTGTTTGTATGTGTTTGGAGTCAAGGCCGTTCTTCGAACAATATCCGAAGGTGACTAAGTAAGTATATAATTCAATATGTTTCTCTTTAATAGGCTGTCTAACCTTATTAATAAATGTTGATTACTGATAAGCATTGTTTTTTACACAAATAATAACTGGTTTTGGACAGTGATGCGTGTAACGATTTTTCAGAAATATGTAGAGAGTTTCGACGCAGTTTAAGAAGTTGATGACCCTTGTTTTAGCCAATGGGTTCTAACTGAAGCTTCACTTACAACTGCAGTGTCTGTAGCATCCTTCAATCCTTTAAGATGAATTGCTTCTTCGGAAAACGATCTGGAATGCTTTTCAAGACAGTAATCCGATCAATAATTAATTGTGAGCAATGAGATATATTCAAGTGACCTCCGATATAACGCGACTTATGAACAGCTAATGTAAACAAACAGTGACCTCGGAAATCACGTGATTTATGTAACTACGTACGTAGCTAATGTAAACAAACAAGGTCATTCTTCCTCTTATTCTTTAACGAAATTTATCTCATTGCTTTCAGTCAAGAGTGAACTATCCAAACCCATCGTCAACGATCGGAAATCCGGGCGAAAGTCAAAAATCCATACTGTGCCAGACTCAAGCTGAGAAAATAGATTCTTACTAAAAGCGAAAAAGATCTAACATGATAAGCAGCCCATTAAATAAGAAAGATAATAAATGAAAGGTTCAGACGTTAACGATCAACCTCCTCCCAATATATTTCACTTTGACGCCTTGTCATTAACAAGCTCAGCTCGCATTACAATTACGCACTGCAGGGGGCACAAACGAACACAGATTATATTACAAATTTACCACAGACGGATATCGGGGGTATGTGTGAAAAAAAGAATTGCAACGGTCTCCAATACTTTATTTTTAAAGAAATATTTTCAAACCAAAACAAAGAGGGATCTTTAGCTGAGAACAACTCAACTCCGAAAGATATTAAATCTCGGTTGAAATGGAGGATTGTGGTGGGAGTTTCGAATCGTTGTCAACAATTCAACCTAGTGCTCGCCGTTTAGGTTTGTGTATCAAATTATATTTCATGATATGGATTAAAAAAAAGCAATGTTTCAATTTATGGCACTTCGTACTGATCTATTTCAGTAATGTTATTGAAAGACATTTACTTTCTTGCTGTTAACGGATTTTTTTTTCCGCTAAAATTGCATTAATTACTTTTGTTGTTCAATTTTAAGACTACTGCATTTTTAATTTAATAATTTCATATTGCTTTAGTACACAAGTGATTGAAACATTGTAACTGAAAACAAAATATTGATTCTGATCCTCTGTTACGCACTTTAGAGTAGAATTAACTGTTATTTAGTAAAGATAGATTGCACACTATTTGAAATATTCTTATATTTTATCATCTAATCTATAGTGAATGATTCTCGTAACACGTATGAAGCGCATAATATAGGAGGAAACTATTCGTAAGATTCCTGAATTTCAGCCTTTTTTCAGAATTTTTCTGATGCTTAATTAACTGTGATATTAATAAACTGAATTTACGTACATTTAAAGACTGGCTGATTTACAGTTAAATGGTTCTAAACTTATAAAGTCTTAAATTTTAAAATATTATTTTAGAATTATTATTCATTAAATTATTTCATAAGCAAACGTATATCATTGAGAAAATGATTTCATGAAATACATAATTCATTTAATTGTTTCTAAAATCATCAATTAGCATACTTACTTGGGAAATGCATTAATTGCTTTTGTTATTATTTTAGGTTATGCCAATATATCTTTATGTCAAATTTTTTAGCTTATAATGAAATATTGCCATGGATAGAAAACAAAATTATGGCTTTCATATTCACTTAAGACTGAGATGTAAGTAATATCTAGTTTATACATGAAAGGGATGCTGATTCTCTGTTTGATAAATGTTTGCCTTTATTAAGAGCTTAATTTTAAAAATTAGAAGTGCTGGAACACTATGAAAAATCATTAGATATTATGAAGAGAAATAAATAAATCATTTGTTTTTAAATAAATAAAATGTAAAAAGAAACAAAAATAGTCACAAATTATTAATTTAAGGAATAATAAATTATATTAATGCATTTTAAAAATTAAATAGTAAAATGAAGGCTTACTGAATTAACGATAATAGTATATAATTTATCCTGGACAAAGGAAAGTTTTGAGTAATATTTGGTACTTTTCCGCTATTGGGACTAGATTCAGAAATATATGTATGTGTGTGCATGTGTATGTGTACACACAGATACATACTTGCATACATATACATACACATGAGCATTTTTTAAATCCTTTCCCAATATTCTCCACAGTCAGATGAAACTGCTTCATTATTTAGACTTCTGATTTGTTTAAATCTATCTTGATTGAATGGATAGAATCCATAAGTACTTTTTTTCATAGAGACAGCATTCTGAAATAGGGGATTTTGCTGTTCAGGAGCTCAAGTTTTCCTTTTTCATACAAAAATGAAGTTCAGTTTTACATTCAGTACCTAGCATCAGTGTCAAGTTTACAAGCTGCTAAAAGATATGTTGCATTAATAACAGATATTTCTACTTATGTTGCTATACACCTATACAAAGTACTGGGGCTCAGCTTGCATGGGTCTTTGGAAGCATGACTGGAATTACAAATTCTCTCAAAAATTAAGAAATACTGGAGCCCTACTCTGGCTGAATTTAAACTTTGCCTTCATGCCTTATGAAAGTGTCAAGTACATATAATAAATAATTGCAAAATCAAATAAGACCTGAATGAATACAAGGTTCGTACGGTCCTTAAAAGTGCTTAAAATTCTTTAGATTTTTTGAAAATGATTTTTGGCCCCTAAAAGTCCTTAATCTCAGCCCAGACTGGCAAAAGGTCCTTAATTTTACTCATCTGACATTTCTTTCTTTTTTTTTTTTTTTTTTTTTTATGACTGCCACTTTGAGTGTGAATTAACATTTTGGAGAAATTTTTTTTGGTGATGCATTGACAAATATTTGATGGGTTTATGTTTGAAGTCTTTCCTACTTTTTAATATAAATAATGGATACTCGATGGGTTTATGCTAGAATTCTTTTCTACGTCTTAATATAAATGGTGAATACTCGAGATTTAGATATGATGCCATGTTTTAATTGAAACAAACATTTTGAAGTAATTCTTTTTTTGCAGATGAAGAATTCATAAAATGTTATGTCAAAAACAACTTTTCCCTTTTTGAGATACGAGTTATTTTGGTATTGTATCAGATTCAGGTCCAGAAATGTATATATGGATGGACATGTTCATGTATGCATGCATATATTTACATACATATGTATCTGTGTGTGTACACACATATACGTTTATACATACATGCACTTCTGAATCTGTCCTGATAACAGAAGAGTGCTGTTCTTTTATTACACAGCGATAAATTTTGTGACTTATCAACATTCTGGCTATTTCAAAATCAGTTTGTATTAAAAAATTTTTATTCAGAGATTAACGAAATTTTGATGATTTTTTTTTACTAACATTTACTAACACTAATAAATGTAAAAAAAAAAAGTGATAAATTAAAATTATAATTAAAAAATAACATTAAAGCAAAACATTTTAATTTTTTCCTGCCACATTTTAAAGTGAATTACTTTCCATTTTGATGACTTAGAAGTATTTTGATTCTGAAAAAAAAAAAACAAACAAAAAAAAAAAAAAAAAAAAAAAACAGGGTGATTGATAAACTTTAAGTTACAATTATTAGGAAATGGTTGAGATTTTAGAGAATTCATTAGAGAATTTTTTTTTTAAATGAGCAGGGCATTTTTTTCCAGCTTTAATCTCAAAAGGGATATCTTTAAAAAAAAAAAAAAATTCACTTTCTGATTATGTATAAAAAATTAAATTGTCATTTATCATTATTATACTAACAGTTTGCTATAATTATCATTGACAGCATACATATAAAAAGCCTTATTTCTTTCTACCTTTTGGCACCATCAGTCGCTAAGTGATAAAGATCACTGAATACTGGGAGTTAGATCCAGGTCTGATCACAAGTGAATGAGCTGCCTTGTTTTTCTCTCTGTGTTACATTTTCCATGTGTTACATGAACACATGTGAAAATATTTTCCCCATGTGCAACATAAATACAAGTGAGTTTCCTTTAGAAATTCCTTTATAAAGGCATCCATTCCCTTAAGCAGATGGCCCTAATGTGCTTTGCTACATTCAGATAACATAAGCTCATTTCCATCTTCTATTAGATGTTACCTAAGGTAGTTAGTACGTATTTATTTCCATTTAACACTGCAGCATTGTGCGTTAATATTTATATTTTATTACTTGCTGTATTAAATCTATGTTATTGTATTGTTAGTTTCTTTTATGAAATTCTTAAGGTTTAACTAAAAATGAAAAGTTTAACCAAAGTAATTTTGCTTGTTTAACAAAATAGATCTTAATAATAAATAATAGTACAGATGATTAATGTAATAATAATGGTAATACATTTAACTAATAGTATTAAAAACATTTCTTCACAGACCCTTTTTGGGCAACACGTTTATGGCAGAAGTTGATTAGAGAAGCTGTGTCAAATGTAAAAGTTTGTCGACAAAGACATTTTCTGAAGAACTATGACAATGTATTTAATGGAGAAGATCTGGTGGATGTCATTTTTTCCTCCTTAAAGCAATGCTCTTCTGAGCTTGATGTTCAGCGCATCGACAGAACTAATGCTGTAAAAGTAAGTTTTAGTGACATTTTGAAATTCAGAAGATTTTTATTTGTTAAGATATGCTATAAAAAGTATTCTGCTCTGTTATATAATCTATTGTATCATCGTTTTTCTGGCTCTTAAAAAGACATAGTCTGAACAATTTTATTTGCCTAAAATGTTTGTTTAATGGATGACTAAATAGATTAATTAAATGACTAAATAAACTGTTATCTATTGCTGTTTTACTGATCAGTTTCTACTATGCATCAAATGATAAGATTGTTAAATGGAATTCCTCCCCCCCCAAAAAAAATAGGCTGTAGCAAAGTATGATTGCTCTTACTCCATATTAAAAATGAAAAAGTAAATTACTGCACTACCAAATAAAATCATATAGAGAAACTTAAATAGATACTCTTTTATTCAAGCAACCTTGAGAATTTTTCACAAAACTTGGCAAACTTAATTGAGAAATTTAATGTGAATATTAAATACTGTCAAAGGTCTGTGTATGGCTGCTTTAATTAGGAAGTTTTCTTTTCCATTAAAAAGGACCATGCAAGTTTGGTAATTATGTGATGGTATCTTCTTTATGGATAATTAATCTTTATTTTTTAAACCTATATCTGCTAAAACTCTGTCTAATGAAACTTCAATAGCAAAATTTTCCTTTGTAAGAAAATAAGAAATAAAAGACTGCTATAATTTGACATTTTCAGTTTTAATCTTAATTTTTACCTGTATTGCATGAAAATTGAGTAAAAAGAAAATTGATCTTGGTTATTATCTGCCTGTATCTGAAAGTGGTGGAAGAAATTTCTGTTATCCATTTGAAGACAATCCTGACATAGATAATTAAAGTTCCATAAATTAAATATCAAATAAGGAAAATCATTACTTATAAAATTTACCATTTTCTAGTATGCAACAGAATTCAAAATCTTTTCCTTGGGCTAATTTTGAGCAAAATTTTCTCTTTTATTCTTTTATGAGTAATTTCTTATATTGTACAAAATTCCATTGTTATTTTATATTAGTCACTTCCAGGTGATTGTAGTTGCACTTCCCAATTTTTAATCACATCAGATAATTCAGCATCTGATGAATTAACTGATAGAAAAATAAAACAAATGTCTAGGGCCCATAATTCGGAGGGTCTCATCTTCAGTAGAGAAAAAATAAATAAACAAAAAAATAAATCTCTGTTAATAATAATAATAATAATTAAGAATCTGTATGTATGCGCATTTCTTGCATAGTGGAAAAACAGTGGCATGTAGAGCCACTGAATTTTGAATACATAGTCCTTTGCGCAATGATGCTTTCTCATAATGGTCTGGACCGATTAGGATACCAAAAGAATTTTTTCAGACTTGTACACAGTACTAATACTCAAACAATTGAATTGTCCCGAGAGATTTTGAACCTAAAGATTCTGCTCCGCATGCTTTCTCATCTCATAGAAACGTGGAGGAGATATTTTAATAAAAATTATGACTATTTTTTGTCTATGCTGCACAACATTCATAATGTATATGGTTAATAAAGTGACTGTATATATCTATATACTGAATATTAATAATACTGTACGTAAATGTTTTTGTGTTATCCAGATCAAAAGCAATTTCTTAACATATACTAATGTTTCTCATCTTTGTTTGATGATGTTTCACCCCTCTTTCCAAAATTAGTTGATTTAATAGTATTTTTGTTTTTCACAATCCTAGATACCGTCTTCTTGCCATAGGATGCAACAGCCAAGTCAATGATATGCATGCCACCTTTATTCTGTATGACAGTCTCACCTTTCATCTCCATGGTGATCCTAACAATTTTCTTTGTTGCCTGACTCTTAAAACTCACTGTTAACGAATTTACTAAAAATTTAAGCAAAATCATGTGAAAATTTATAGTTATTCACTAAATAATAGCTACGGGCAGACTGATCCTCATTGGCAATCTCAGTATTGCCTCAAAAGAGAAACAAAGGAGAAGATGCAGGCCTGATTTATTGAACTTAAGTCTTATTCTAAACAAATACCATATATCAAACAAAGGTTTTCACATCCAAGCAAGACGTATATCAAATTGGACTTATTTTTGAGGTACAATCGTTATTCCTTGCAGGAATAATGAGGAAATCATACAGCTGTAATCTATGTTATATAATTTTGTTCGAATGCATTTTCATAGTTTGTTTATATCTGTTGATGCTGCTTTTCCATAAAATGCTGCCTTTTTGATGAAATCTATTAGATTCTCAAATGTTCACCAATATATTAAAATTTTGGGAAAATTAAGTGTTTTCAATTTCTTTATTGTATAAATCCTAGAAGCCTCTAATTACATGTAAAACACCATAAAAAGTAAATTCAAATGTATATTTAATTATAGAAATAATACACACATATATATATGTAAATGTGTCTTAAAATGTAATGCTTAATTTGATATTAATTTCCAGGTATGCCAAGTTTTGATGGAGAAAAAGAAGCTATTTGAAAGTGTAGTTCCAAAAGGCAACCTTAAATTTGAAGATAGCTCTAACCGACTTTATAGATTTGTTGAAGATCAACCTGAGGAAGAAACCAGAAGAGAAAATATGCAAGATAAAGAAAATTCCAGGTTTGAAAATAAATATAAGTAGTACTTGTATGCAGTGTATTAGATTTAAGTTTTTATTATGAATGTAATTTAGTTATTTATTCCTTACGTGCTTTTAGGTTAGTTTCATTTCAACAAGACATGGAAAATGTTATTATGTCTCCATATAATCTTAACTGTAATTTGCAAACACCAGAAAGCCAAGAAGTTACTATCATGGATAGTGTCAAAAGAAGCAGTAAAAGACGCTCTTTTCGGATAAGAACTCCACTTATGCGAGTGAGAGACACAAAGCCTAGTCCAGTTCGGTTATCCAAGAGAAATGTACGGGACACAGATCATGAAGGTATTCTTTAATGTCATATAGTAAAATTACTTTTTGTAACAGCTTTTGTGTAAATGTTTTTAATTCATATTAAGATATTTTAATTCATAATTTCATTTAAGATTAGTTAATTTCATTTAGGGGTTCAAACTATTCTCTTTAACAAACATTAAGTAGGTTTCTGTACTGAAATTCTTCAAAATTTTTAAACATAAATAATTATAAAATTTTTGTAATATTCTAATGTATGAAAAATATTTGAAATACTTTGAAATTTTGATAAGCTAAAACTAAAAGATTGAAAAAAATGATAACTTACAAGGGTTAATCGTAGTTTAAAATTCTTAAAAGTCAAGGCTCTTAGAGTTCATATGCATGTTTGATCAAAACCTGAATAAAAATTGTTTTTTTAATCATCCAAGGTACAATTATTGAAAAAAATCATTGTAGATTCCAAAAGTCATCTTATATTGTATACACTGTATAGCCAGGTAGTCAGCTTGTTCATTGCTGTAATTCAATGCTGTTCATTGCTGTAATTCTTGTTCATTGCTGACTTACAGCTTGAACAAGCTGTAAGTCAACTTGTTCATTGCTTGTAACTGATCTTTTATTTAATATTTTAGCAGTGATCTATCAGTCAATTCAAAAATTTAATATATTCAACTGATAGAGGCTTAGATGACTATTAAACTGTATTAATACACTGCTGGCGACAGGAAATGTAATACCCTGAAGGAGGCATGCAAATAGCATGAAATTTACAACATGCATTAGCAGAGGTGAGATATGCAAATAATTAGAATTTCATCACAGACGCACATCGCACACGCCTGTTGTGCCGCTTCAAAGCGCTATTTAAGTTTAGTTTTCGACAATTTCAAGTTCAGCAATTGTGTTTTTCTTGTGGTTTTTTTCAAAAAAAAAAACGATCAATTATGCCTCATAGTAAACAGCGATCATCGTTTGATCAAGTATCCGAGTTCGACAGAGGAAGAATAGTGGCTACCGAGAGTGTGGATTATCTATCAGGGAAATCGGTAGTCATGTTGGACGAAACCAAACAACTGTAATGCAGCTATGTGACTGTTGGATGCAGGAGAGTACTACGGACGGCCGTGTTCAATCGCATCCACCTCAGTGCACCCCTTCACGTGATGACAGGAACATTGTGCGCATGGCAGTGACAGATCACGAACCATAGCGTAGCACAGCACATTCAGTCTGTAATGCATCATCCAGTGTCTGCGTATACCATTCGACGCCTGCTTCCGTCTGTAACACCACGATGGTCGGATTTGAGTCTGGAGACAACGTGGAGAGAGGATGCTGAACAGCTGCGTTATGCACCACCACACTGGTCCTACACTGGGTATTATGGTATGGGACAGTACTGGATATCATTCTTGCGCTCCTCTAGTACGCATAGCTGGTACTTTAAACAGCCAGTGTTACATCTCCAAGGTGTTGGAGCCAGTTGTTCTTCCTTATCTTCAGGGCTTGCCCGCAGCCATATTTCAAGAGGATAATGCGCGACCACACGTGGCACGCATTGTCGAATGGTTCTTCGTCAATCGTCAGATTGAATTGCTTCCCCCCTGGCTCGCTTTCCGGATCTTTTGCCGATAGAAAACATGTGGGCCATGGTTGCTGAACGATTGACCCAGATTACATCCCAAGCTGCCACACCAGATCAACTTTGGCGACGTGTGGAAGCTGCTTGGTCTGCTGTACCCCAAGAACACATCCAAAGTCTCTTTGAATCAATGCCGAGGCGTGTGGCATCGGTGATCTCCAACAATGGTGGCTACTCTGGCTACTGATTCTAGAAGGAACCACACTTCATAGAAGTCTATAAATTTAATCATTCGATATTTTGTCAACATGTTATCTTACTAAACAAATTTTGTTGTGACATCTTTTTCCTTTCCTGGCGTTACAATTTGGGTAGCCAGCAGTGTAATAAAATTGTATTTATGCTATTGTAATGTATTTGTATTCATAAAAAGCATTACATGACAAATAGAAGTTATGAAAAATATTATTTTCCAATCTACCTGTTGGCCACATAGAGAAAGATGAAATGCTTTAACTTTTGTGCTCATTTTATTTATTTATTTATTTATTGTTTTGTTTTAAATAAATACATTAATTGTACCAAGTACTGTTGTTTTGCTTTAATTTTTCTCTTTTATATTATTTATATTATTTGCAAAGTTCCTTTTCTTTTCTTGCTTATAAAATCATTATTTTAACTC
>KK119790.1:14649-26002 GCA_000611955.2 Stegodyphus mimosarum
GCTAAAAGATTTTAGAGAGTGTGATCACCTCCATTGGCATAGTTGTAGACATGCAAGATTAGGCAATACCTGAGGGCCCATTACTTTTTGATTTTTGAATATTAAAAAAGTAGTAATAAATTAATAAATTTGTTCCCAAATCCATCTTTGATATATTATATGTACAGATTTAATTTAAAATTTTGTGAATAAATCATGGTATTAATTATAAAAGAGTTTTATATCTTCTTTTCTAATAATATAAAAATTATAAATAAAATGAATATCTCGGCAGGTTATCTCATTTGTTGTTAATTCCAGTGCTGCATAATGAATTCTTTTGTTTACACGCATTGTTCCTTCTGCATTATAGTAGCATTCATCAAATGCACATGCACAATTTAACAAAAACTAGCCTGTTTTGTTTGTGATAATCATTTTGTATTTATTTTTACCGTGTTTTTCAAAACTGAGAGTGACGTTTTTATTATCTTTCACATCTATGAGACCTGTGAATTCATCACATCCACATTTTGATATGTATTCTTTAACATGAAAAGGAACTGTACACTTATTCAAAGTAACCAAAAATATATATTTACAATTTTTTTACACAATATATAATAAATTTTCGAGAGTCACATGAAAACGTTTCCACTATTCGACATTATAAACGTGTTTCTGTTTTTACAGCATGCACACAAGAAAAAGCCATGAAATCTCCACAAGATTTCAGTTTCCCCGAAAAAAGTTTTTACCTCCACACCACATACAAGCCGCATGCTCACCTTCCACGCTTCTTCTCCCCTTCCGTTGCCAGATTCCTCTCTCTTTTCTGATCAGGATGGCTGGCCTTGCCAAACTCTCCGGCAGGGCTAGGCCAGGAGCTTATTTTAAAATCGATCATGTACATGACATGGCCCTGCTAAGAATGAAACTTGTCTTTTTTGGAGGACATGTTTCAGCACCCAACAAAACAATTGTTAATGCGACTCTTTTACAGTACCAAAGGCTATGACATTATTAGTTAAACAATAACGCAAACATACAGGGAAAAAAAAACAGAATATAAAGAGAAAATATCTAAACAACCCTATCCTCATGATCTCTGATTGAGTCGTGACAATGCATCAGCACTTTGGTGCTGGGATCCTGGCCTATGGCTTATCCACAGATTTCACTTCTGCAACGCCAGAGCCCATCTTGTCAATTTGGGACTTCGGGGAGTAGTTTCATTAAGATATCTCAACGGTTTGTGGTCAGTTATGATCTCTCTCAGCTTCAGAAATCCGTTTGTCAAACTTATTCAAGTAAAACAAAACAGCCCAAGCTTCTTTCTCACTATTTGCCCAATTTTTCTAGGTTTCAGAAAGCTTTTGGCTTGCAAAAGCAGTGAGACAATAGTTGCCACCCTCATATAACTATGTTAAATAACACCCTACAGCCAAACTGGAGGCATTACAGTGAGTTCGTGTGGCCAAAGATGTCACCCTGCATAACGTGTCTTTCAACTTTTGAAAAGCATGCTGCTCTACCTCCCTCCGTGTCACAATATTGGACTATCTCTTCTTGGTTAACTCTGTCAGGGATGTTGACATTTCTGAGTAATTGGGAATATATGTCTGATAAAAACTCATCAATCCTAACGCTGAGCTCACATTCTTTTTTGTGACTGGCTTGATGAGGTTTCTGATAGCTTTTACCTTTTCTTCATTCGGCCCATGTTTACCTCCTCCAATCATGCGTCCCAAGAACTTGATGCTTTTGGCTGCAAATGTGCATTTGTCTATGTG
Source organism: Stegodyphus mimosarum (assembly GCA_000611955.2). Lineage (NCBI taxonomy): Eukaryota > Metazoa > Arthropoda > Arachnida > Araneae > Eresidae > Stegodyphus > Stegodyphus mimosarum. Next base: position 16,422 of record KK119790.1, read on the forward strand.
TACAGAAAATCCTAACCTTTCTAAACTTTCCAATCCACAGAGATATGTTTCAGGTGTTCTTCAAATGATCACAGAGAAGATCATGACATCTTCTATGTACACCTGGGCATAATCACTATGACTCTGCAGAGCAGAATTCATTTCCCTCTGAAATGTCTCTGAAGCTCCTGCTAAGCCAAAAGGCATCATTCTTCACTGATATACCCCATTATGTGTTGCAAAAGCAATCAACGGCTTGCTGTTTTTATCCGTTGAGATTTACCAATACCTCTTTTGAAGATCAAGCCTTATCAGCAAGTTGGCTGAACCTGCCACATTAATCAACTCCTTCATATCTTTCATAGAAAATGTACTTGATGTTTTTGGCAAAACATCAAGTGTTGAAAACTTTGGACATCTGTTTTTGACAAAACATCAAGTCTGGCTGCAAATGTGCATTTGTCTATGCGTACAAAAAATCCTAACCTTTCTAAACTTTCCAGTCCACAGAGATATGTTTCAGTGTTCCTCAAATGTTTTGGAGAAGATCACGACATCATCTATGTATATCTGGGCGTAATCACTATGACTCCACAGAGCAGAATTCATTTCCCTCTGAAATGTCCCTGAAGCTCCTGCTAAGCCAAACGGCATTGTTCTCCACTGATATACCCCATTGTGTGTTGCAAAAGCAGTCAACAGCTTGCTGTTTTCATCCATTGGAATTTGTCAATACCTCTTTCAAAGATCAAAGCTTGTCAGCTAGTTAGCTGAACCTGCCACAAAAATCAATTTTTTCATATCTTTCATAGGAAATATTGGAGTCTTTGTTGCAGTGTTTAATGATCTGAAATCTATGCACATCCTGACTGTAGCGTCCTTCGCCACACAAACTATGGGATGAGCGATCTCTGGCTCAGACGGTTCAATCAATCCCAAATCTAACAATTCACATGTTTGCTCATCTACTGCTTTTTTGTATCCATAGGCATCCCATAGCAGTGGAGTTTCTTTCTAACAGTAGTAGGAATAAGTTCAATCCTGTGCATTCCCACTCGGTTGAACTGGACGTGTAAATAATGTCCTATATTTTCTGAGTAAATCTACCAGTCTACTTCTTTGAACAGAACTTAAATTCGACATTTCTAACCCCTCCAGGGATTCTGATAATCTCTTCTGTTCTTTGATAATAAGGGTAGATTCAATTTCCCTAAACTCCAAGATAACATTCACCTCCCTCCAAGATAACATTCACCGCTTGTGATCTAACTACGTAAGGTCTGATATTGTTCTGATGAATATGCCTTTTGGTGCCATTAGGCATTTCTACTATGAAGGAATGATAACCCTTCTGTTCTAATATACTTGCAGGACCTTGCCACCTAGCATACAATTTGTTGTTAGAATCAGGAATCAACACTATTACCTTATCCCTTACCTTGAATGTTTTATTGGAAGATCTCAAATTATGGTAGTGTGTTGTCCTCTCTTGTTGAATTCTAGCAATGAGTTTGCCTGCTCAGCTGCCTTCTCCAATTTAGTTTTTAGATTCTGTAAATACACGTGAATAGGAGTCTTATCTAACTGTAAATTTCCATGTTTCCCTTTCTATGTGAACTTCAGTATTGACAGAAGCCCCTAAGATATGTGAGTTGAAATGGGGCAACTCCTGTTGTTGAGTTTGGTGTCTCTCTGTAGGCCCACAACACATAAGGAATCTGTAAATGCCACCCTCTACCTTCTTTGGTGACACGATGCAGCATTCTTTTTGAAATACCACTGAACCATTCCACTAAACCATTAGATTGTGGATACCCAGGTGTTGAAAACTTTGAACTAGCTCCTAGGGCATTTGTCTCTCAAATTCTTGAGTCAAATCTGCTTTAAAATTGGTTCCATTGTCACATGCAATTACATTTGGGATCCCTGTTCTTGAAAAAATATGTAACATTGCCTTACAAGTAGATTTGGCAGACAGGCTAGTTATTTACTGCTTCTGCCCACCTGGTATGTTTGTCTACCATGCATAGTACATACTTATGGCTCTTAGAATTGGGAGGATCAGTCAGCCCTATTACATCAATGTTTACAGTTTGGAAGGGCAGATCAGGCCTTGTTACTGGGTGATTGGTGTCCTGTCGGCAATTTTAACTAGTCTGGTCAATTGGCATTCTTTGCATGCCTCATAAAACTTCTGAATATCCAACCATAGACCTTCTCAATAAAAGGAATATCTTATCCTCTCCAACGTCTTCTTAACACCCATGTGGCCACCAAATACAGAACAATGTGCTAACTGTAAAATTTCCTACCTCTGACCCTTGGGTACAACTAATTGCCCTACACTTTCCCCGAGAATTTTGTCCTTATGAGAGAAAAAATTATCAATTGTATAATAATTCTCTTTTTCTTTCTGAGCATTCTCCCAAGCTCCAGTATTCTCCCAAGCTCCTATCAGAGATTCATAAGTCTTCTGTTCTCTTCTAAATATGTCTGCAATACCTACTCCTTCTGACTGGGTTTCCTTGTTTTTATTCAATTGCAAGTCTGCCTTTCTGCCAGAATTTCTTTCTTCACTGCTGGTCACCTCCAACTTCCTTGAATTTACTATCACAATACACTTCAACTCCCTCTCCAACTCTTAAGTTGCTTGTGGCCCCTTTATGTTGTTTATTGTATGTTTTCAACCACCTCACCTGTGCCATGTAACTGACCTCCTAACATGGTAAATGCCTGAGGATGAAGTAACAGATTCTCTATCAGTGACTCTGCAACTGCTCACAAAATCTCTTGATGTGTAATACTGGTTCTTTCTCCCACAGGGATACTCAAGGGAATCTTTACCAAAGGCATTTAACAGCTGGACCAAAAATACCCTTCAGATATATAGTCGATACTTCCTCAAGTTGCAGATCTTTAGTTAACTCTTTCCTAACCACTGTAATCTCTGTCTCTGAATCCACGACAGCCTATAGAATTTCCTATTGAATATCTATAGAATTTCCTATTGTGCCATTCCCACTAATAGGAATTCTTTTTGATTTACAAAGATGATAGTCGTTTATCATTTCATCTTCTCTGGCTTCCTCAAAGGATCCACATATAAAACATTTTAAACCTTTCAAATTACCCGTGCTTTTCCGTATACCAGCTATGGCTTCTGAACCCTGGTGACCAACTGTTTTCTAACCCGATGCCTGATTTATATTCTTAGTCTTACTAATATAGCAGCAAAGAATATATCACACTCTTTTTCCCAGCTCTCTTGGTTTGAACCATGAGTCTGCCTGCATTATACCTATATGTAAGGAGTTTCTGTATCAAGGGTCTGGTAGATTTTATCTGCCACCACCAACTGATTTTAAGACCTTCAAAGTCTGTCACCCCCCTTGATTTCACATAATTTTCCCACATCACAGTTAGTCTTGTAGAAAACTGACCAAAAGTCTCTTCCGAATTCTTCTTTGGTTTCTTGAAGTTGTCCAAACATGCTTGGGGTAAAGGCTTAAATTGTTTCAGCATCGTCTTCTTAATTTCCTCATAATTCCCATAATTGTCCTCTTTTATCAATGTTAACAAATTTGTTGCCTTATCTCCCAAGAGATAAATTAAAATTTTGGCCTTTTGTTCATTAGGAACATTTTTGTTAGCATAAGTTCTTTCCAAACTGGAAAAGAAAATTTAATTATTAAATTTATTCAAGTATTTCTAACATCTATAGAATGCACCAGCTTTACTAACAAATTAGCTTTAAGGATATTTATTTGTATGAAATCAATATTTTTCATTTCACTTGTACTGAGATTAAGACGGAGATAATGGGCCAGAAATAAAATATTGAAATATGTGAGACATCAATTATAGCAAGAGAAGTTGGATATTAAGACTCTTGTCATCTCATTATTTCTTCTTTTTCTTGTTCTGTCTCTCTATCTCTCTCTTCCTCCCCTCCCATTTAAATGTAGGAAATTATATTAATGGCTAAAGTAGGTATTTGATTTTTGCATGTGAATGTCTCACATTGGCACCATTCTATTATATATATTTCATGAAAAGCATATTTTTAAATGTAATTTATAATTATAAAATTAAAAGGTTTTTAATATTTTATAAAGAGGGCCTTAGAAATTTTAATTAATTCACAAAAAATGTTAACGGGTCTTAAAAAAGAAAATAATAATATTATTCTATAATAACTTATTCATAGGACAATTATTCTCAAATTTGACAATTTTAAGTGCAAGAAATCAACAGCCAGTTTTGTAATCTAATAGTTCAGCTATAATAATATCCTTTTTTTTTTAATTATTACTACAGACTATATTCCTTTTCCTTTTCACGTTTAGTTATTTATTTTGATCGCACCGAAATTGATGCAGTTAAATTTTTATACAGTTTATCTTACTGAATTTACTTTGGTTTTTATGAAAATTCCAGTTTTATTAAATCATCTTCCAAGCTTTTTTCTGTTTTAGTCTGTATATTTTTTAATTTCGTATTTTAATAGAAATTTCTTAACATTATTTTTATTGCATATGTGAACTATGATATCTCATATTTATAAAAATCTATAATTTAAGCTTTTGAACAACTGAGAGAAACAGCCTTAGCAGTACTTCTACAACTTGTTGAAGTTCCTGTATTAGAAAATCTGCTGTCTGTTCCACTTGACTTATCAGAACTGCCTGAAGCTCCACAACCATTTATACTAGAGAATGATTTTACTCCAAGGAAGATGAAGCCTTCCAAACAGGATTTTCGAGGTCCAGTTGCAGATATACCCTGGGTGAAAGCAGCTTCAGCATGCTTAGGAGGACAACATCCTTCAGGAATTTCTGGTTTATGGTCAATTCAAGCATGTAAAGTGCTTTGTTACAAAGCTGTTGTGGAACGCTTTTCCTGCTCACCCGAATCTCTAATTCCTGGAGAATATTTTCCAATATGCATAGCAGTTGTAAAGATGCTAAAAGGAGAACAGAGGAAACGTGCCCTTCTTGCCCTGCAGCTTCTAGTTTTCCATCTGCCTTGGAAACGAAAACGCCAGCTTCTGCATTTACTCAATTTTTTGCACCTGGTTGTTCAAGATCTATTTGTCAGTGTTGATAAAAAGGTAAGTCTTTGTAAATTAAAGAACTTGTTCTCAAATTTGCTATATTTTAAACACAAAACACTAAAATGCTTTAATTTTTGCTATGTTAAAAAGACAAGCAAAATAATTTTATGTCCTCTAATTTTCTTTTAATGCACATACTAAACTTAAGAGTCCCATTGATTTGGCTGAAAAATTATGTGTTAGGTTTTGCATACATTTCATGATAATTTCATTATATGATGAGAACTTCATTGTGAAATGACGTGATGCAACTGGACTGATAGAAGGCTAAGCTGGGATCTTTGGGTCATTTGGAAAAACGAATCAGAACTCTAAATCGTCTGGGGTTTTTGATTCACTTTATTTTGTTTATGTATAGAACCAGTTCCAGAATTTTCTTCTATAATCTTTGGATTTTTCTTCAAGTCTTTCATTAACTGCAGTTTTCTTCAGTGATGTTGACAATTTCTTGATTCACAGCTCCCAACATTTCCAGTTTTATGTTCTTTAAATCTTTTTCACATATTCCTTTTATAGCAGTTACTTTCTCATTCATGGTGTTCTTAATTTCCCTTTAATAATGGCAATGGTGTCATGTCTAAAATAGCCTGACAGGTATTAGCTTTGATGGAACCCTTTGTAATGAAAAGAGAAGTAGCAGTTAATTTCTTTAGCTTTCTCAGATACCTCTTTCATTTTTATTTTCATCTCAGCATCATTTGCTACAATTATGCTTTTCATTTCAACAGAATTTGTTGTTTCAATATCCTAATCAGCCTTCTCTTCCCTATCCTCAAACTTTTCCAATCATTACTTCATCATACTAATCTTCCCTCTCATCTTCATCCTCAACATTACTCCCCATCCTTTTCATCATTTTCCTGCCTCATCCTCATCACCCTCTTCATAATCCTCCTTATCATCATCTTCCTGACTAACACACTCTCATCATATTCCTGATCCTCCTCTTCATCATCACCTCTGAAATAAATGCGTTTTTTCACAGAACATTAAACCAATAGAAGCTGATTGAAAGTTGCTGTCTTTGTCAATTATTCTGTTAAGCTCTTTAATTTCTCACGCAAAAATTCCTAGACCAGTTTTAACATTCTCTCAAACTTACAGCTTGTTATGCAAATAATTAGCAGTAAAGTTACCATTTGAATTCAGAATAGCATTTTGTTTATGTCACTATAAAGGATATAAATCAGTAATGGGTAAATGATTGCAGTTCCAGAAGTTTCTTGTTGATTGCATTGCCTCTTTGTCCCATAGTACCCTAGGGGGTTACCCTGTTTGCATGTTTGTAGGATAGCCACTTTCCATGAACTGTTGCATGAGAATGAATCTTGGAGAAGACATGAATACATTATTTTTGTAGCATGGGGCACTAAAAATATTGTTGAGTCAAAAATTCTTTCGAGAGGCTCATGCCATAAAAAAGAGAAAGTAGACAAAAAGAGTAGAATATCTTTGGTTCCAACCCAAGGCATTCTACATCAAAATTAGGACAGTTGAAACAAAGGCAGAAGCAGCTCGACAACTGATGAACTGAAACCTAAGTTGATCAGTCACACCATCATAAGTAGAAAAGTATTCTTGAGAGTTAAGGGTATGCTTTGTAGCGAACCATTTGTGAAATCTGAAAGTCTTATTTACTCTTTGGTTAATGAGAAGGCAAAATAATTGTTTGACAACAGGTTTAATGTTGTAGAAAGTGATAATTCATTGAAACATTAAAAAAAATATTTGCACATGAAACTCAAATATTTTTGCCAGCATATCAGAATGCTTGTGTGCATCATACAAGTCTCTGATCATCAACCACCAAACCAGAAAACACTTCTGTTTATGTGAAACTCCCATCAACATCCTCATTCTCATCAGTATCTTCCTGATCCTCATCTTTTCCCTCTTTATTATCCTTCTCATCTTCACATTTCTCATCCTCTTCATACTCATCCTCATCATCAATTTCATTTTCATTCTCCTCATGTTCCTTGTAATCACTCTCATCTTCATTCTCCTAATTCTGACTAACGTCATCATCATACTCCACTTCAGCTTCCTTTTCATCCTCATCATCTTCATCTCCGTTCTGGTACTCATCCTGATCATCTCCCATCCTCGCTTTTTTAATTCCTAATCCTTATTTTAATCATCATCAACATCTCCCTTCTCGTGATTTTAATCATTCTCATCATCTTTAACCTACTCACCATTCTGATCCTTATTTCTATAATAACTGCTGTTCCATTGGTATTCAAGAAATCCAACTTTTAACACCAATTGTTGCGAGATACAGGTTCATGGATGTCTCTCTAAATGATAACTCCAGATGAGCAGAAAGCAATTGACTATTTGTTTTAATTAATAACACTGTACAAAACTGACTTAAAATTGATTCTTTGATGGCTGTCAGAACCATATTTAAATGGTGTTGCCAGCTCTTCTGGACCATCAGAAAAAAATTGCTCCTCGAACATCGAAAATCTTTCCTGAAACTTCCATAAAATCAGCAATTTATTAACAATTTTTATTGCATTAACTCGTCAGGTTAAGTTTCTCTCAAGATATTATTTTTTTTGTAAAATTTGAACATGTAATATCTTTAATCAATTAAATGATAAAATAAAATATAAAACTATCATGTCATATCTGAATGTCAATGTTGACGTTTTACTAATGTTTCTTATTGACCAAATTGAATCATTTATTATAATGCCTTTGTGTCCTTTTTAACATATGGAAGTAAGTGGTGTTGGTTTTAACATGCAAAATATTCACAGTTACTATTAGTAGAAAAATTTGCAATTTGTTAAGTAGAGAATAATTATCTATTGTCAATCTTGCAATAGATTGATCTGTGCTTTCCTTTATAAGTGAATGGAATAACTTGCATGCTTTGTATTATGGCTATTGTGATTAGCTATTTAAGCCATTGTATCTATGGTCTGCAGAACATGTTGCAAGCTTTGCATGTGCGCAAAGAAGCAAAAGATATTCATGAGTATTAGGTTAAATAGCTTTCCTTTTTGAAAGGTGTTTCAGTAACATATGATTCATTTATGTTCGTGTAGTAAATTTGCAACAGAATCCTTTGGAATTTTTTCGCGATGACCTTCACACACGCTTTGAATCACTTTTTTATGTTTGTTTTTATAATCACTTGATAGCAGAGTTCAATCTAATTGGAAAAACTTTTGCCATCCTGGCAGACTTTATTAACATGTCATAGTTTAATGTGTAGTCGTGATGGCAGAGTGGCCAGACGAGAAGAAGATGTTTTTACTAAACCAAGTTCAGATAATTACTATATTTGTATGTACATTAGAATAATTATTCATAGACAATATATTTTTTATCATAAACAATTACAATAATATCTTATATACGCAGGTTAGCGGGGACGACATCATTTTAGATGAACAAGCAGAGCAGCTGGGATATGCCATGTGTGGCGGAAGTTAGGGAAAGGAATGAAGTGACGTAATTGCCTTGCGAATCAGTATTTATACTAGATAGGTGCACAAAGAATTGCTAAGCTATGATTGGTTAATTTTGGGTTTGTTATATAACATGGAAGGATCCCGAATTTAGGAGAACGGATGAATTTAGGAGGAGAGCATCAAATCTAGAATAATTAATTTTGAGGTCGTCAATTATTCTTAAAGCAGCTATCATATTATGTTATATCTTACATATATGTGTATCTTAATTAATATTTGGAACCTAAACTCAACCTTGTACCAGCTATGCGGCTCATGTAATACAAATTTGCATAACACATAATTTTTTACGAAAATAACAACTATATTATTATGGGATTATCTTATAGTTTTATAAAATCTTTTGTGCGCCTTTTAAACTGTAGCAGTATAATTGCTTAGTAGATGAACAAAGAAAGAATCTTTTAATATAATGTACATTTCATAAACATTGTTCCCTGAAATTAAGGCAATCATGAAAAATAGAGACTTCTGGAATTAATCTTCAGTTCCACCCCCCAGATGCTGTGCTCCATCTTTAAGATATTTTTTGTCTGCATAGATGATTCTTTTTTATGTAATATTTTTGACTGCAACTGAGATGGATAGGTGTTTCATACTCTAAAAAACGTTCCCTTATTTAGAATTAGCTCACCATCTGAATAACTGGACACATGAAAGGGTATCATCTCCAGAACTTAAAGCTAAATTTTATGTTGCTCCTTTCAGATACTGAATACAGTGTGTTTTCAAATTAGAAAGTAGCAAGATTTAATGCATCTGTACTCCAATTGTAGCTTGTGGATGATATTAAGTAATTGTTGTAATGTATGAATATTTTGTGTGCCCTGAATATTTTACACATTAAATAATACTGTAATGATAAATATTCAAGTTTAAAATATATATAAATGCACATAATTATTTCATTTGGATCAAATTTAGAGATTAATTTGAACTGTACAGTTTTAGTCAAAGATAACATAAATAAAGTGAAAGAGTTATATATTGAAGAGTGTTAA
>KK119790.1:26030-39260 GCA_000611955.2 Stegodyphus mimosarum
TTTGGGTTTAAATTTGGTTTTCTGTATACATGTGATATAAAACATATTTAGAAACTCCTGGTGTTTGTGAATGCATTATAATTTTCGCTGCTTAACAATTATCTTAAATTTTCTTATTTATACTCAATTTCTATAAAAGACCCCGGTAAAAAAATTGGAGTTAAAATATTGGTCTTTTAGTTTTCAAAGATAGCTTTTACGTGATTTATTCAGCTTTAAAAGCTAATTTTCTAATTACTTCAGGGTCAAATCATTAGTACATAGAGGTACATCTTGCACAAAAGAAGGGGGGGGGCAGTTTTATATCTCCCATTCTGCTGGGCCAATTGGCTAAATTCAAATTGCGTTTTTCATGTCTAGATTTGTATATGTATAACATTGTTCTAACACATGTGTTTTGACATGAAATCAGACTTTTTCTGACATGACATGCCAATTTTTTTCCATATTTCAATTCTACAACTCGCGTTATGCCCAAATGTTAAATTTTGTAAAATTTGGTGAGAAACTTATTGAGAAATTTAAAAATTTATCTTGGCACACATTTATCAATCTGCGCCTAGAATAATTCACTTGGTGAAATTCTTGATTTATAACACCCTATTTTCCTTTCCCTTTTTTCATTGTCATGAGTGGAAAAAAAAAGGGGCATAGTTTATACTTTCAAATAATTTTAACAATATATATCCTAAGTTGTGCTTTTGAGACATGAAAAATGCAAGTTAAAATTTCGTCATTTGCCCCAGTAGAATGCAAGATTTTTTTTTTGTACAAGATGTATCTCAATAACTGGAATGACAACACCTTATATAATCATTTTGTTATCAGAGATTGTAATGCTAGGCAGTGTTAGCTTAGAATTCTCCATTCTAAGCTAATTCTCCATTCTTCTAGGCCATTCTGCCTAGAAGTAACAGTCATATAAAGTAGTGTGCCCTTGAAGCTGACTTGTTTGTATTCATATTTGGAGGGTCCTGTGATTTTTGTTATGGGTGATTACAAAGAGCAAATAGCATAAATGAAATTTTGTTTTTTGTTAGGGAAAATAGTAGCTAAGACTGTTGCTGTAGTTTGGCAAACCTTTAAAGAGAATGCTAAGTGAATCACAAGAGTAGACATAATCGATTCAGGAATAGCGACATGTCACTTGTAGAGCTGCCATGTTTTGGACCTGCATCGACAAATAGAAATGAGAGAAGTATTTAAAAATGTGCTGCAGGCTTTTATAAATATCATCAAAAGACCATTCACTAGATTTCTGAAATTAATTTGTCACAGAGTACCTATCAGGGAATTTTATCAGAGAATTTGCGCATGAGAATGTTGTCTACCAAATTTATATCTTGCATGTTCATACAGAGAAAAAAGAAAAGTCTGTAAACGTTTATAGTAACTTGAAGCAGGAAGTGCATGATGATACAAACTTTTGTACAAAATTTGTGACTAGGATGAGTGTTGGTGCTACACAGTCTCGACTCAAAAACAAAATAACCACCAATTCAGTGAAACACTCATATTTACAGAGACACAGGAAAGTACATCAAAATCTCTTAGAATTGTGGTGAAGTTGGGATTGGTTTCTGCACCGTGAAAATACTCTGCCCCCTCACAGTTCTATGCATCTGATAAGTCTTAATAAAGAACAGTATGATGTTTGTCTCATCCATCCTACTCATTGAATCATTCTGCATGTGGAATTTTTATTTCTTCGAATAAAGAAAGCTTTTTTAATGATTTTGGATACATTGCATGCCTTAAAAAGTATTCTGGGTCAAGAGCTTCAGATTTATTTCTAGTAGTGGACTAAATGTTAGGAAAAGTTTTTTATCTGTGCTGGTAGATAATGCTTTGAAGGGACTAAAATATGTAAATGTGAATTTTAATATAATAGCTCAAAAAATAATTCTGGTTGTTTTAGTGTATCTCCTCCTATATAATAAGTTGTTGATTAAATAGCATCTAACAATATTCTTATCAAAGAAGTAAAATACACATGTTTATCATATATAGGGCTAAACAATTTTTAATGCTATATGGTTATTGCTGTTAAAAAGAGAAATCGAGTAAATTAGAAAGTTATGAATTTGCATAGTCAATAATATAAATATCTGTGTATGAATACTATATTTAGTTTACATGTTTAATTTTATTTCCTTATAGAAATCTGCTTGAAAAATGTATAAGAAATAGTTGCATTAGCTCTTCATATGAGAGAGGCTTTGTGAATGATAAAATGCTCTGTCATTTTACATCATTTAATTTAATGACTAACATTCAAATGAGCTGAAAGACTCTTTTCTTATATGGCAACATACATAGTATACAACAGCAACAAATGCAATATCCAAACTATGAAATGGACTAAATTTGAGGGAAGTCATGGTATATTAACAAATGAATTTGCATCTCTTTTTCAAATTGTCTGTTTTTTAGATGCATTGATAAATATCTTCACATTATTTTCGAATTTTGAAAGTAATTTATGCAGACTTTTGTTATGCAGCATGCAATTCTATTTTGTCAGTATTTTTATGTGCTAGTGTATAAATTTAATATTATGAAAAAAATTTTTATATTCCTTAGAATTTTTTATGAATAATTTGTATAATTCCAAGCAATTTTATCTGGACATTTAATGATTGTATTGTTAACAGTCATTTTATTTTTATATTATTATTTCAGGTAACAAATTATGAAGCTGTTTTGCGAGATTTTCTTCCCATTGTATTTAAGCATCCATTGGTATCTGAAGAACCACAGAAAATTTTATTTGATTTTCTGCTGCTAAAATCTGAAGCTGTTTTTTCCATTCCCTTAAATCTTCAAAACATTAAAGAATCAGGTTAGATGACTATTAATTATTTCTAATTTATCATTGTTCTCTCAATTCTTTGATATAAATTAAATATAATTGATATAAATTGTAGCTATATATAAATTTCAAAATTCTCTTAGTATTAAAAGTGATAATGATGCCTAATTTGAGCATTATTCTGATTTTAAGTTCTTTCAACCTGGGTTTAGTTTTTGTTTCATTATATTTTCAATGAAATTTAACAAACTGGTTTGTGCTAGCCTAATATTTTAAATATTTTTAAATATAGCAGTAGAACCTAGCAATGTTTTTCTGCTCTAGTTTAGACTAGGTGTCACTACTGTCATACAGAAACACTAGTTGTGTCTGCTGCCATAGTCAAGCGTAATCAAGTTTTGGTGGTGCTGCAGATAGCATTAAAATAAAAACTAAATTAAGAAATAAAGTAAGTGGTAAGTTCGGTAAAATAAGTACTGTGTCTCCTCCATCTATAAAGACATGACTAAATTCTAATGTCATCTATTGGCAAACTGTATTATAGTTTCATGTTGTTGTGATATGCGAATATCGAAATTTCTTAAAATTTTGTGACCTGTGTTTTTCTCTCATGACCCGGTGCTGAGTCACAGCCTGACATTTAGGAAATGCTGTTGTAGTATGTTCTGATAATGTGAAGGTGTAGGATAAGTGTTTTGTTCGAAATTTTTTCTCAACCCTGTCAGAATATGTAACTTAAAACCAAAAACCATTTAAAAATTTTTTAACAAAGCATTTGTATTTTATAGTTCAATAATTATATGACATTTAGTGAAATGCTTTTGTAAATGTAACTTAGAAGGCTTACATAATAACTTTGCTATGTGTCTTTCTTTTATGCTGAGTTTGATTTTTCCACATGCTAAATTAAAACATTCATCAAGAAGATAGAACGTACAAAATTATGCATTATCATATTTTTGTTTTCCATAATCATATAAAAATGTTTTAATTACTTGCTGCTATATTTTCAGTCACAGAAAATAAATAAATAAAAAATATACCTTCAAATACTTTTAACCTATTCATAAATACTATATCAGAACAACTGAAAAATACAGGTTACAGGTTGAACTGGACAGGACATAGAATTTCACTATTGGTCATACAGGTATAGTCCTATGGCTTTCGTAATGGATGCCATTTTTTGATTGCACGTGTTTCTACTGTAGGTAGAACGATAACATAGTCTGACTCGGTAATATTAACGTTTATATTTAATTCTAAGATGGATATATGTTTTAACACATACTCTCTAATACACAATCACATTGAATGCAGTTTACACGATGAGCAGTTTTACAGTTAGCAAGTCCGCGTGAGCAAAAATCAAGAAAGTCGTATCACAGCTACGGAAACATAATGCGGGGGAAGAGAAGAGAAGAGAGGTGAGCGCATGCTTCAACGACGGCAGTCAGGAACAGAGTAACCAGTCCGAATTTTCCTCTAGTGGAGAAGAGGGAGAAAGCTGGTAGCGCCCTCTCTCGGTTTCAGTAGGCAAATAATAATAATAATAATAATAAAGAGTTCTCCGCAGTATTCCCCCCTGAGTACCAAAGGTACGATAAAAACGTCAGTTCACAAATATCTGGTATTGAAGCGCACATGTCTTCCCGATCGTGTGATGACTGGTGGAGCAGTGGGAGGAAGCGTAAGGTCGATCGAAGGAGGAGTATCCGGAGAAACACTTGGATCCGGGGTATCAGGAGGATCGCTGGTCACAGGAACTTGAGTGTTTGAAGCTTCGAAGAAAGCAGGCTTCATACGATCTATTCCCAGAACGGTTTCCTTGCCACGCATGAGAACGGTGAAATGTTTATTGTTACGTGCACAGACCTTGAAGGTTCCATTGTATGGAGGAGTGAGTGGTGGTTTGACCGCATCGTTTCGCACAAACACGTGAGTGCAAGTGCTCAGTGCATGGTGTACGAAAGGGGCGAATTTGTTATGGCATGATGTAGGAGTCGGAGACAGCTTCTTCATTGTCTCTCGGAAAGTTAGCAATATGTAAGTCAAACTAAAAACAGTCAAAACATTCCACGTCATATTTCCAAAATGATCTGATAATGAGGATCTGGCTACCCCACACAGCTTTACATGCCTCATAAGAAGCCTTCATACTGTAAAGGAGATTGTTGATCAAAAGTAAAGAATTTAATGCCTAGAAGGTCTTGTGAGGGTACTGAGATCATGCACGTTCTTTCTAGAGACTTCTGAATATGTTCTATAGGATTTAGAACTGGCACCTTCACTAGTCACACTATATAACAAATAACCTCTTTCTCCGGAGACCATCTGAACTCTGTGGTTTTCCCCTGTCATCCATCTTGTCTAACAGCTCCCCAAAATGTCTGAAATAATGCTCAAGACCCTGAACCATATAAAGAAGTGCAGTCATATTACATATCCACCAGTGTTGTTAATTTTACTTAGCCTAGGACCCACTATTATTTAAAAAAAATAATAGTGGGTCCTAGGCTTTCTTCAGATGAAGAATTATCAAAAGTGCCTGTGTATAGAGATTTGACTATCACCAAAGAGGACATGGCCCTAATCTTAATGTGCATTTGTTGAGAGGGACCTCTAGACACATAGCACCCATAATTTGAAATTGGTGCTATAACTTAGATACCACAATTTGAAACAACATCCACTTGAAAATTGTTAGCCTCAAGCTTATCAATGGTTCTGTATCTCAGTCCATTGTCTAAATGATTGCAAGAACTCATTTTAAACAAAATGGTTTTTGATTTTTCTTCTGAGAAGCACAATTTTATAGACACATAGCTTAGATTCAGAAAGTTGTCACTTTCACATTTTCTTTAAAACTTTATCCTTTTAACGTTTTAGTTGCAGTCAAACACTTACATTATAATTCCTCAATTATATATGACATTAATTTTTAAAATATCAGTACCTATTTTGAATTATTGCAGAAATATCTTTTTAACTTTAATTCTGGACACCAAGGTAGAATGAAGAATAGACTGAAATTTAAAATGTGTGCTTGAAACTGAGGAAAAGTTAAATTAGTAAGTAAGACATAGGTAAAGAATCAGAATTTAATTCTGCTATTGAAATTCGATGAAGGATGATGTAAGTAGGAAAATCATGATGAATCATTACAAATAAATTTAGAATTAATGTAATATTTTATATGTATTTGTTAATGTATATATTACATTGCCTGGACATTTTGAATAACTAAAAGTGGAGAATAATAATTTTTGTTTATTACCTAATCTGTTAGGGAAAAAAATGAAGATTTAGGAAAAAAAACCATAACACTTTTGAAGATCTGTTGAACAATGGTAATAATAAAGGCATATATGCACTGAAGTCTACAGTGGGATATGTAACTAGAGCATTAGCTTCAGGAAGGATAAATTAAAATGTAAAATGG
This sequence comes from Stegodyphus mimosarum, assembly GCA_000611955.2. Classification (NCBI taxonomy): domain Eukaryota; kingdom Metazoa; phylum Arthropoda; class Arachnida; order Araneae; family Eresidae; genus Stegodyphus; species Stegodyphus mimosarum. The sequence continues at coordinate 32,285 of KK119790.1, forward strand.
TAGGAGTGAAACTATTTCAATTTCTCCTAGTTGGTATCGCATGGGTAAAAGTTGCAGCATTATCCAATTAGTCCTAAGAATAAAATATTTTGTAGCTTATTGATTCTATTTAAAGTCTTTCTGATTTTATGTGTAGTTGTTGCAAGTAGTGAATAATCATTTTGGAAACATAAATTCATATTCAGATTTCAACTTGTATGTATGATCATCACAAATTAATTTGTAAATTGACTAGCAAATAAAAATATCATGTGCAATTTATTAATATATATATATATATATATATCATTAAAGACATAAAGTAAGAAATATTTATGAAAAAGTAGTTCTAAATATTTCTTACTTTATGTCTTACTGATATTTTTTCAGCAGTTTAATGCACGAAAATATTAGGCATATTTATAATTTGTTTTTAAAAAAATGTTTGGTAATTATATATATATGTAATAAAAATTCAAGCTATTTTATCGCTTCAATATTCCTCCAAAATGTAAAATGGAAAGAAACTGAAATTTACAAATTACTGAAATCTGTATTTGTTAAAATATGCATGTTAGGACAATGCTTTATATAAATCTAATGTATATTAACTCACACTTTTGAGCTATGAAAAATGTTGTTTAAAGATTGTCGATAAAGTGACATAGAAGTAAGTATCCCTCCCTTTGCAGTTTTATAAAACCTATTTATAAAAGTCCTAAAATTCCTCGCTGCAATAAGCACTGATTGCTTGTGGAGACATTGGTATAATAATAATAATAATAAACTTTAAATTATGTAAAAAAGTGATATTACCATGTATTTTAATATCAATTGCATGGAATTCTCTCGTTATAATGCCTGAAGGAATTCTTCTTTAATATTTAAAATTTTTAGATATAAAACCATAAGGAAAATGAGTCAGAAGGTGGCCCAAGATTCAGTAGTTCACTTGTATTGATAAAGATTTTTAACATTATTAAAATTACCAATTTGAAAACCCTGTCCAAATGGAGAGGAGTGAAAGAGGGCTGTAAGAAAGGCCATGCCCATCTTGAGCAGTCATGCCAGTAGAAAAATATTACCCCAAAATTATACAGTAATTCATTTCTAAACTGATGATATCAGTCAAATTTTTCCATGGTTGCAATATTCAGGAGGGTTGTATGGGATAATTAAATTTTGCTGAAAGAATTTAAGGCTATATTTTAATATGAATAGAATTAAAGTTTACGATTATTGCACAATGCCAAATAAAAAAAATATTCACGAATATACATAATTTGCACCAAGACTGTAAGTTAAATTGTTATATCTGAAGACACATATATGAATTTAACATTTGAATTCTGGACTCTTATTTTAAACTTTCCTTATAGCAGGCATGATTTCTTTTTGAGTTCTTGTATTTATTATTCACTTGAATTGATGAATTCATGGAGTTTCATTTCAATTTTTTTAAGACTTTTGTTTAATTTTAAAACTATTGCTATTATTTTCTTGTAGGTTTAGTATTAGGTTTTCCAGTTTTTTACAGAATGCTGTGAGATTCAAAAGTAAATTTAATTGCTTGATAACGGGAATTGGAGTTCTACAACATATTCAACTTCGTTTCCCAATTCTGGTTTTCGTGCTATAACAATGATTTAATATTTTATAAGGAAAATGTGATTAATATCTGTAGTCACAATTTGTACTGTATGCAAGATGATAAATTCATTCAAAATATAATAAGTAATGATAATAAATCATTCATAGATCCCACTTGTATGTATCTTCATTGTGGATTTAGATTTTCTTCAATACCTCTGCACTAACTGGAAAAAGAATGCCAGATGGAATTCATTTTTAGTATCATTACTACTTATTGATCTGTTGGTTCAAATACATAAGTTTGGAGACAAAGGAATAATTTTCACATATGTGTCCAAGTTGAAAATTCCAGGTGCTTGCTCATTATTGAGCAATTATTTATCTTTTTTTCCAATATATGCTATAGCATTGTGCTTTCTATGAGAAAATGGTAGCTAAACCATAATAAAAAGCCTGAGAAAGTGGTCTGTATGTTTAGAATGCAATATTATCTATCTATGAATTGCTTTCAGATATTAAAAGTAGACTATAAAGAAAATTATTGGAAGTCTTTTGGATGGGAAAGAGAGGAAATGAGACGATATGAGAGGGAGGTAATAATGTAATAAAATAACTTAATATAGCATATAATGCTATATTAAGTTCTATGCACCTCCTGTGGTGTGCTTTAGAAATATTCACAAATCTTTGTTATTATTTTATTTCTGTAGTGTTTCATTTATCTGATAGTTTATAAGCAAATATGGCAGAATACTAAAAAATATTGGAAATAATTTAGTGCTGAACTTTGTTTGTTTAAGGTCAAGGGCATACACAAAAAATTAAAATCATATGGCCCTACCAGTAGCCGAGTGGTTAAAACCACTAAATACTAGTAGTTTAACCTGGGTTCATATCAAGATGAATGGGCTGGCTGCATGGTTAGTTTTCGTAATTTTGCCTATATGTAACATGAATATGAGCTAATCTTCTTTAGAAAGTCCTCCTCTTAAACAAATAGCCCTCATGTTCTTTGTTATAGTCTAATAACTTAATCCGAAAAAAATGCCACAGATGGTCATCTTAGAGAAGTTACACTGTAATTATTACTGAATATTATGAAATTGTTAGAAAAATATCTTCATTTTTTATCATACATCCATATATGATATTGTTTATAAATTTAATACAAGCTAAAATTAAATATTTTTCATTCTTGGGAATTCTTCATTGTCACAGAAGCTGAATTTTGTGGAAAGCCTTTGTATACCTTGTGTTGTGAATTCTGTTGAAAATCTCTAAACTTGTAAAGTTAGGTTCTTTAAAACTTTAATATTGATTAAAATTTTAAATATGCTTCTTAAATTATGAACATTGCTTAAAGATTTTAAGGAATCAAAAAAGTAATCTTTGAAACAATCTTTATACAACAAGTTTTATGAGACATGGAAATAATTAGAATTGATAGGTTAATCTTAGGTAAGAATATCTTAGAGTATTTTGGTCAGATAGTCTTACGTAAGATTATAATAACCTAGCATTAATAAAATGTTCTAGAAAGTGCGTTAGATTTTATTTCTGCATAGATTTTTTCCCCTTGATTGCCAAAGCACTTGTTTAATTTTAAATATAAATTTGTGAGAGTCGTTCTTTTGACTGGAACTATATTGCTATTTCTTATTTTCTGGTTTTAAAATTCTTCAATAGAAATTGAAATGAAATAGCATTTAATAGATAACACCTAAAAGATTAATAATGAATTTATGTGTACATTTGAGAGTTAGTATATTATTTTCAAGACAGTTGCATTTATGATTTCATATCTGTGAATGTGATGCATTATAAATAATTTTTCTTGTCTTTTGAAATAATAAAATTATGTGACTTCAGTAAAAAGTTTTTTATTTTTTTTTTATTTCCCGTTACCCCCAAAAAAGTAAATTTCTAAGTTTAAGTTTCCAAAAGTATTTAAAAAATGTTTTTCACCAATAACCGTTGAATGATAATAACAATGAATGCTATAATTAAGAATATCCACAATACTTGAAAAAATAAATTTTTTGTAGTATCAAATTAATCTAACAATAAGTCAATTCAACTTTTTTATGCAAAATATTATTCGTATTTAACATAAAAATAATATATTTCCCTGTTTCTAATGCCAAAAAACTTTCCAGCTCGCATTATACAAAAAAATAAATTCAATAGATCCTTGATTTGATTTAATTTAATTCCTTCTTTCCACAGAAACACACTTCACATGTAAAATCAACATGTGAAGTGTGTTTCTGTGGAAAGAAGCCTGAAATTACCCATCTGCTTCCAATATAATTAAATTCTCTTGAGAACATCTAATTACTGGAAATACCATATTATACCTGTACTGTCAAAGTTTTCTGAGGATTTAAATGAATATCTATTTATTTGTATGATATTTAATATTTCTCTCTGAAACATAATAATTGTAAATTCTAGTATAATTTATGATTATAAACATATTGAGTTGAATGAAAAGTAATAAATGTTATGTTCTTCATGCTAATTTTATTGAAACTAAATGTTTTTCTGAAATTTTATTAGGTTTTGGATCATGTAAAAAGGTACAAAGTAAAACCCTAGAGACTTTTACAAAAGAATACACTTCAAAATGTCTGGCAAGTTTAGCCGCAAGTGTGGTTGATAGCACTCATATTAAACTTGCTGAAAAAAAAACTTGGCTAAAAAAGTTTAAAAAAAGTCACCCAGAAGTTTATGATGCATGCTGTTTTACAGAGTGATATCTTCATGTATACCAAATGTTTCGTATAAAGATTTTTGAAAATTTTTCTTGTATTAAATTTACATTCCACTTTCTTCATATATACCACAAATGTTTTTTATTAAGTCCCCCCCCCATTTCTATAAATTTACATTCCAGTTACAGTTACTAAAAAGGAAATAGTTGATAATAATATTAGATACTGCACTATATAATGTTGTGAGAGTAATATGTGCAATCAAATGATAAAGCAAGCATATGGTACCATGATCTTTGAATCACTTAAAAAGATGTTGATTCATGTATTCTGCATTATGCTCATCTACATTATGGAATTTTTTCCTGCATGTGTTTCCATTTCTTTGGTTTGTAATGGACGGTTAAAAAAGGTAAGAGCTCTCACAGTATGCATGATAGGAGATTTAACAAAAATAAAAAATAAAATAAAATAAAAAAGAGAGAGAGGGAGAAAGAGATCAGTATTTGCATTTGGGTTCAGAAGACATGTTCACAAGTTCATCAGGCATTCCTTTCTTCAGAGAATCATTCCCTTCTTGAGTACATTGTTAATGGAATATATACTACAGGTCATCTTACCTAAATCTACCTATCAAGAAGCCAGCTGAATAGTATCTAGTAGAATGTATTTTAACCTGTATCTGCTATAAATTCTCAGTGAGCTGATAAAATGTCATACATTGATTTTATTGAAAGTTAAGACTAGATGCAATTGATTGTGACTCACATGGCCCTGAAGTTGCCTCCATAGTCTGTTCATTACCATTCAGGGCACACACCTCCCCAATTGCAGACTATCGTTGATTATTTTTAAATCTTAAATCATGCACTTATGTTCATCATCATTTTATTGCTGTCATTTTGATATTTTCCATTCAAAGAGATTATAGCTGAAATTTAGACTGTTATAATTGCCATGCCTGCTGCATTAATAGTTGTGCAGTTTTGTGCTGACCAGAAAATCATTATATTATCATCGACATGATATTAGGGAGAAAGGAAGGAGAAAATACCTTATAAAGTGAATATATATTAAACCCAAAGTAATTATGTGAATGAAATAAGTGCTTGTACATAATTATATGAATAAATATATACTTAAGTATTATTAATTTAGAAAAGTACAAATAAACAGAAATAAGATCATGATTTTGTTAAAATTAATGCTGGCAATAAAATATGAATGATAAATTTATTAAAAAATATATTCTTACCAACTGTGGGAACTACATTAATCAAATACATACATTTATATCCTGCTTTGCAAATGTGAACCCTATAAATGATATTATATTATTATTTATTATGTATGTTGTGTATGATTTAATGACAACTTGAATTCATGTTTTGGAATCTTACATTAGAAAGCTAAGAAACAACAGTAAGCTTTAAAAACATCCACATTTTTTTTTTCCTCACAAATTTTCTATGGAACATAGATAGGAAGCATAGGCCAATAATTTTTGTCTCATTTGCAATACACTTGCATATATGAATTTTATGCTATAAATTAGAATATATATTTTTTAGTCTAAGGAGAGAATGATGTATTTCAAATGAATGTGAAAGCCCTCATAAATTTTTCAGCAATGTAAGTTTTTATTTTAAAATAATTATTTTATTTTGCAACTATAGCCAGCCCTATTTACCATAGTTATTCGTAAGGAAAATGCTTTAATTGTGGTCCTAGCTTTATGATAAAGGTAGTCTTAAAAACAGCAGTTACTGCAAGATTGTTTAGACTACGGTTTTAGAAAATAATTAAAGATATTATTGATAAAATACATTTTTCTCCATGACTTTGTTTTTATTGAGTTGTAAGTATTTAATGTAATAATAAGGACCTTCATGCTTGTTTTGTATGATAAAAAGTTTATAATTAGATATACGTGCAGTCCTTAATTTTCATTGGTATAATTGGTGTTGGTTCAAAATAATGCATACTTTTGATTAACAAAGTTTATTTCTTTATTATTTATGTTATTTCATAATTATTTTCATACTTTTCTTACATTAAATTTTTATGAACCTGGTTTTAAATAAAATTTGTAAATATACTCATATCTGAACTCCATGCTTTATTGACATAAATTAGGCATAATGAGATCCATTAATTTATGAAATGTGAACTTTTAAAATTCAAGTTTGCTGTTATGCCATTTTATTTCTATCCCTCTATTGTATCAAAAACCAGTTTAGCCTCTGTAGTTATTTCTTTATTGTAGTTTTCCATAGGCTAGAAACATGTATGAATGTGAATGCTTCATAACAAATATTACATGAAACAATTACTGTTAAATTTGAGAACCAATCAGTGCTATAATGTTTATTAAATTCCCTTAATTATGCAGTTTAGATCTTAAAAAATCATTATGTTACTCATTAATGGTTGTGTGCTAGAAGTGCCCTAATTTGCATTTGTTTCAACTTATTTATTTTAATTACTCTAGTTTATTTAGGAGTGTATTCTTTGAGTAAACTGAAGGCTACTGGGATGTGTTCAACAGTCATTTCTACGAGGTTTTACATTTTGTGAATATGAATTTCAAAATCCTTTTGTATGGTATTATAATATTGTGTAATATGTGATTATATATATGCGCTATGATATATGATTAGTAGATATATATTTAGTTATCTATACATAAT
>KK119790.1:39270-54904 GCA_000611955.2 Stegodyphus mimosarum
TTATTTATCTATACATAATGTGTGATTTTGTTGTGTGTTTATTTATATATATATATAATTATCTATAAATAATATGTGATTTTGTTGTGTGTTTATTTATATGTAATTTATGTTCCTGTATTAAATTAGGTAATAAAATGATTGGTAGATTTTATTATTTCTTATTTTAAGTAAGTTATCAAATTGATATAGTTAACTTCAACACAGTGATTGACTGCAAGAAAAGTTATCTGCTTTTCTTAATTAAATATACCTGACAAACATTGAATTTCACATAAGAAATTTTTGTTTCCAGACATTTCAGTTCAAAGTGTTTTTGAAAAAGTCATGAACAGATAGTTAACTACATACTAACTGCTCTTAAGATGAACTAGCATATTTTGTTCCTACTGTTTCTCTGCTAGGACTGCATTCAGAAAGGTTTCATCCTATTTAACTGAAAACATCACAGAATACACTGTATTCTTTAAAACATAGCCAGCACAAGTAATCTTGCTCGAAAACACTATCATTACATCAACAATGAGCTTCAATCAATAAATGCATTAAAGATTTTCAGATATGCTTTTCTATTCTTTTAAAGTTAGCTAGTATGACTAATACTAAATCTTGAATAATTCTGAATTGATCAAACAAAATTACTTATCTGTCTTCTTCTTCCACTGTCACAGAGGTGAGTTAGTAACTTCTCTTCTTCCTAACACTCAGAAAAAACATTTTTATCTCCAGTGTGTATAGGAAATTCTAAAGATATGCTCAATTTAAAATTATTTTGCAATATTTTTTCTAAGTGCGAAGAATATGATATTTAATAAGTAAAGGTAATACACAAAATGTTTAAAAAATGCCCCTTTGGACGTAATTTAAAATCAAACATTTCAGATTCAGTCCAAAGGGGCTTTGTCCCTGAAGGACTATTGTTTTTTTTTTAGTCCAAATGGGTTTTATCCCTGAAGGACTACTGTTTTCATTTTGCTTTGAATCACTATAAATGGCTGTATCACTTTCAGATTGTTGCCACCAAAAGTTATCGCCCTATTGTGTTTAAAGAAATTAAATAATGAAGAATCTGAATAAATGTATATATATTTCTCCATATGGTGATAAAACAGCGGTACCTAAAGCCATCCAATTTTGAATAATGTATGTTTCTACTCGAATATGCGGATCTGCAAGCCATAATCTGGAATTTGTTTTATTATCTATATCATATTTTATAAAACTTTAACGAATTTTTTATGAACAAACTCAACGATTTAGAAGCGAGCAATGGTAACACTCTACGGGGGGGGGGGAACCTTTTTTTCTCCAGCGTGCGGAACTGTGTATCAGAACTTCTAAAGATATACTCATTTTAAAATTATTTTGCGATATTGCTGTTGAACTGAATTTTATGGTTTAAGTGCGAAGAACATGATATTTAATAAATAAGGGTAACACACAAAGCGTTAAAAAAATGCCCTTTTGGACGTAATTTAAAATCCGTAACCTTTCTCTCTCTCTCTTTTTTTTTAATATTACAGTAGGCTTAGCTTAACGTTTTCATTCGGGTATTATCAGCGAATTGCTGAAGTCCCGCCCGTATGTAGACCGAAAAGTGGAAAATGCATTGTTTATTGTGATCAACAATTTGACTAATATAATCCAAATATTATAGAGGAAAATTTTTAAATTGAAGTAAAGTTGCCAAATAAGTTGAAAGTAAAATATGCAAATTGCTAAATGTCGTTGAGTAAGGGCTTAATTTGCCAGATAGCTAAGTTTCAATTTTAAGTCAATTATACCCGTTTTCCAAATTTTACAAAGTTTGTCTGTTTAACAATTTTAGACAACTGGCTTTTTGCGTCAAAAATTTTTCCCATTTTGAACTTAACAATAAATATTCTGTTCTAGGAAGTGCTCTTTTATTTATCATTTTTTTCTTTTGTAGCAGGAAATTTTGCTTAGTCATATTTATCATTTAGAATCACTTTCATAATTTTGGAACAATTTAAAATTATAGAGATTAATAAAAGGTTTGATGATTTAAGGGATAAAGTTGACTAGGTAGACCGCTATGATCAACTCTAAAATAAGTCAATGGAAACGCTGCTCTTAAGTTAATTACTTTTTAACTCCTCAAGTAAACGATTTAAAAAAAATAATGAAGATATTTGCAAATCAAAAAAAAAATGAAACGGATACGTAAAGGGGAAAGATTCCAATTTTAAGGAAGCATTGGATGTCTGATATGCAAAAATCTTTAAAAGATCTGGAAGTCAACGGCTCATTAAATCAGCAGAAAATAATCATGAAAATGGGGAAAGGGTGATTTTATAACAACCGATGCAGGGTTAGGTGACTGGAAGAAAATATAAAATATTGTTTACAAATGCATTCATGGTAATGAAACAGATGTCAATTCACCTGCTACAGGAACATGGTTGTCAATGTATGGCCTAAATTATCTACAAAATAGTGTTATGGAAATATTTATTTATTACAAATGCCAGAGATTGGTTATGACGCCATTAAATCTCCAGCCTTCCAATATTTCTGAACTTTACAGTTTAAAAACACAAGTACAGAGCACGAGTCAAGATGAGTAGCATAAAAAATTTGATGTTGTACGCACAAAGAACATAAAGGAGAGTCACAAAGCCCGAATTCAATACAAGTATGTGGGCAAACAGTCATGGCCTGTAGTAAGGCGGAAAATTGCCACAGCTGCACTTCTAGGAAAATCTGGGATCAACTGTGTGAGCAACAAGCAGTGTGAGGCTCATGGCTTACCAGCAGAGTCCCACAGTGCTCTCTGCTTTATGCTGGAGGTATATCTTCTTTTTGTCAGGAGTTTAGCTGAAGGAAATGAGAGGCCTTTTAAAGGTCTCTAGAGGACCCTTGCACCATTTTTAGTCACCTCGTTCCCAGAAATCCCGCAGTGAGCTGGGATCCACTGGGAAGAAACAGAGATTTCATGGAATCATTTATAATGCACGCATAACAAAAACTGTCATGCATTAAGTAACATACAGATTTAACACTAAAAGTTCAAAAGGAAGTAAAATATCGAAAGCTATTTTATGCTACGTCTAGATGCACGGTTTAAAAAAGGGGGGAAGAAAAGCCCTCAGTTATCGAAGAAAGAAAAATTTCCCATTGAAGACCGTCCCATATTGGTGTTCAGATTGTGCCTCGCATAAAGGCGCCATTCCAGCCAGCAAATCAGTGCTAGAAGAGACATTTTCGCTTCATTCTTAGTTTTAGCACCACGTAAAGAACTTATTTAATTTAATTTTTGATTAATTGGCGCTCCATGAAATCTTATTCCCAGGGCTAGTTCTAAAACTCACCTCTTATTGTGGCACAGCTGATAGCATAGACGTTACGAACAGGGTGGCCAAAATAAAACTGGCCAAGGAAGAATGTTTTTGGAATTTCGTGTAAAATGTATCCCAAACAAGAAAGATACCATTCGAAATTGTGACAGGCACAATTGGTCATAGGTCATCTTCATTCTTTATGAGTGTGCGATCCGAAGATCTTTACTCATCCATTAATCTCTTAAGTGTCCTAAATAAAGTGAATACTTATCTGATCCGATGAAAGAACAAACTTCTGCACATTTGTGCTGTTAAACTTCCAAAAAGACATATCTAGTTCAAGCATATCCCGCAACGAAGTGATAGCAATTTCATAGCAGTGACGATGCATAATCAAAGTCCAAGCATTTCTCAAAATAATATCATTGATAGCAATTTCGTTATGATAGCAATATGAATGGCAGGCATAATTCATAGTTGGGTGAAGATAGCATTTCAAGGTGCCGGGGCAGTCTTGGGTGCGTCTTAACTTCTCTGTCTCGTAGCTGAAGGAAAAGACTATATACAATATTTACATTATATACATTCACCACTGTAATTGGGTGTGAAAGGAGTATGCAATACCATGTGACAGCAATCAGTTGTTCGAGTGTGAGAGGAGCAGATATATTTAGTGATCAGTAGAATGCAACGCAAAAGGTGCTAACGATAAAACAGCACGCGTTCATTGGGTGTTATGCGAAACACATTGTAAGAGCTGCAACTGAACATTGAAAATGCTATTAATGCCAACCCTTAGGCTATGTGTGTCTCATAGTTTGATAAATCGAGCGCAGCGGACATCAGCGGTGGCCATTTTCTGTAAAGCACAGTTCTGTTCATTAACTAGGATAAATTTAGTGTAAGAATTTGCTTCTGACAAGTTTTGTTTGGACTGCCCTTTATGAATAAAATTCAATTAACATTACCGAGCTAAAATTTTGAATGCTAATTAAAAAAAAAAGTGTTCAAGCGAATTTTATAAAACTTGACAGTTTGCCATTGTTTGAGACATAGAAGCGAATTACAGAGGCTGTTCGCCCAATTTTTAAACGATTTTACTTTGTCTGAAAAAAAAAAAAACTTCTGCTTAGAATTCTTTTTTAACTGCAGCTATATTTCTGAAAGTATAAATCATGGTCTGTTACTTGGCAGTTTTGTTTTTATGCAAAATGTCGCTTTTAAAGAAGCAATGGATGAAACTCTATATTTGTGTTCTTCCTGAAGAAAATTATTCGTACATACAGGTAGTTATTAAAAATGTTGTGAAAGCCACGGTGTTTCGATATCTAAAGCTACGATAGGTAATGTTGTCAACAACAAAGGAAAGAAACGTCAAAATTTAGCTTCAAGTGGAAAAATTGTTCCAAAAACCTATCCAAAGAAAAAACGGAATGTTTCGAATGTTGCAAAAGTAAGATCTTTAATGTTAAAAAAAATCCGCCAATTCAAAGGACAAGTATAAATCATTAAAATGCTTGGTGTCAACTGTAAACAAATGACTGATGCTAATTTGAATCTTAAAAAGGAGAAAAAACGTAGTATGCATCGTCTTTCTCCACGATATATTGCCGAACGCAGAATGCGCTGTAGAATTCTTTATAAGAAACATTTACCCGGACAAAATGAAAAAATGTTGTCACAATTGACGAATCTTCGGTGTATTTAAAAGACTGAAATAAAAAAGCTATCCATTTATTATCACCAAAGAGAAGACAAAAATCTGAAAACATGGTTCAAGGAATCCGAAGAAAGTTTTTCTAAGGGATTTAGGATTGTTGGTGGTTTTACATATAATGGCAAGTAAAAATACAGAGAATGGAGAAAAATATTAAGATAAACTCCGCATATTATCGGAAATGTATGATACAACTAATTTTCAAATATGTAATACATTTTTTTAGCCACAATGCCATCAATCAGTTGAACTGCAGCGAGACAAAACTGAAACTTCAACCTTCGCATTACCTCGTTTTCAAATACTAATTTTTTTTCACTTTATAATTCCTACTTTCGGAAGACACCATTATGTATCAATTCTTATAGCTATGAAATATAAAGCCTAAAAACTTCTTACAAATTTTTTCGAAAAAAAAATCATGGTGCAGGTAATGAAATGAATAAAAATTCAAAGCCATAGGACTCATCAGTGGCTAGCAGCTGCACACTGAATTTTCAAATCCGACAAAGTACAATCAACAAACTGTCAAGTAGCAAACTGTCAAGTTTTGTATTTGGTGAGCCCCCTTGCGATGATGCATACTTATAAACACTGAGGTAAGGAATGATAATGATTTCTAATCTCATTCCAAGTGTTAAGTGACAAGTGACGGAGGACGTAAGCACTGTCCCTTTACCATAATGGTTAATCAGTACAGCACAACGTCCGCCATTGTTCAGAGCAGCCGATGGAGTTCGCAAGTATTCCTCAATTGTTGCTCCAGTTCTTCAACGTTTTGGGCGTGACCGAATCTAGCGGCCTACCATATTTCACACATATTCGATTGGCGAAAGGTCTGGTGACCTTGCTTGTCAAGGAAGAGTATCAACAGCTCGGAAACAGTCTAGAGGTATGCGAACTGTATAGGATCTAGAATTATCCTGTTGGGAAATGGCTCCAGGAAGGCGTGCCAGTAACGCAAACAGTAGCAGAATGTCATCGGCATATCGCTCAGCAATTACAGTTGTATGCTGAGTGACTAGAGTCAGCCTGCTGTTTTAAGAGATAGCATTCCACACCATCATATCAGGGGTAATGACTGTGCGATTCAATAAAACAAAGCCTGATTGCGAATGCTGGCCAAAGAATATGTACTGTTAAGAAGGAAAACTTCGCAAAAGCAGAAGTGGCTCCCTTCCAACGAAAAGGGAAACAACTGCGCATGCGTGAAATATTTGTCGCCAAAAAACGCCAAAGCTCGAAGCTGAATCAAAGAATATGGTTTGGACAGGTTTGCAAGGTTTGACATATTCTTTAGTTTGACCGTTACGTTTAGTAAGAGTTTAAACAAAGAATAGGTTCTCTGGTTTTAAGTAGCGATATGGACAATAGAAATTCAACAGCCAGTGAAAGTGAAACTTCACCTAATATTTCATCATTTCCCAGGTAAGCTTTATTTCTATCTTTTTATCATTAAACTTAAAAAAATAGTGTAATTTCTGAATGTAGTAAATACCATCATTTTTTAGCGGTAGCTTTTTATTTCCATGTTGACAAACGAAATTTTATCTAAATATACGAATCATGTAAGTTCTATAAAGATATTTTCATACCCCACATTGCAGTATTAACATTTTTACTGCCAATACTTTTCAAATTTCTAAATGTTAGAATCTGTGAACTAATAATTTTAATTAATGAGATGTAGAATATTGAAGGCCTTAAATGTAAATTAGGTAAATGTTTCAAAAATAGTTTATGATTAGTGTTGTTAAAATCTTTAAATATTATTGTAAATGTAGCCGTATGTATTGGCACCGATAATATATTTGCAGCAATTTTCATATTTTATCTGATATTTTTTAATTTTATCAATTTCTATAAAAATGGAAATTTATTGTGTATCTTTTGCTTAGGAAAAGGAAAGCAGCTAATAAAACATGGTATCGATGTTTTTGTTGTGGTACAACATCTTGGAAAAATCCAGAGAGAAGATTCTTCGGATTCCCTAAGGATCCTGTTAGGTAAGAGTTTGTAACTTATATTTATATACATACATAATTTATAAATATTTGATTATTATATCATTATCCTATCTTTGTACAGTAAATATACGTTATCGATAAATTCAGGTAGTCATTTATTTTGCAGTAACTACTTCATAAAGAAGCTCTAATTTTAATTTTTCTACGGTCTAAATCAGATGGTATTTTGACTATTTAATAAAAATTATTGTAAATAATAAAAATTAATCAATTAGCATTCTAATGTGTAGCCAAGTTTTCATTAGAATTATTTCATTTAAATAATGCTACATCTCCACTAGCAATAAATTCATTAAATCAAAGAAAATAAAGTTACTCTTTTCTCTTTTTACAGGTCAAAACAGTGGGCTGCTGCCTGCAATAAAGATCTGCTCAGCAAATCTGCAGATGAATTATACAGAAAAGGAAAAGTGTGTTCTATACACTTCACTGAAAGTAACTTCCGATCAACCAATTTCCGTTACCTTCATTCTTGTGCTGTACCAAAGAAGTTAGGGCAAACAGGTAACCATGATTCTCTATACATTTATGTAAAATTAAATTTTATTCCTTGTGATAATGCATGTTTTTATCTTGTTTTATAATTTTAATTTTTAACTGTCATTTCGTATTCAATAAATCAGTTATGGTTTAGTAATGCATCAATAGTGCTGGATGCAAACCATTTATTTTTTATATGAAAGTTCATTGAGATAAAGAAAAGTGCTTTTCACGAATCATAACAATGAAACTTCAGTTTACAAATTTAATTTTTTCCTAATGGCCATTTATCATTCAAAAAGTTTGCAAGCAGTATGCTTTTTTGTTTGTAAAGTAAAACTATTTTTCCCATAAAAATCAATGTTAAGTGGAGTAATCCATTCATGGATCACAGGTGATTACTTATTTAAAATTTACTACAGTACCTTGTGTATAAGTTTTCAACCTAAAAAGCAATGAAAATCGTTAAAGATCATTGCTGCTTCTGAAGTTTTGGCATTTATTTTCTTGCTGAACTAATTTTTGTGGCCCTCTAGTATTCCACGTGTTTATTGAAAACGTCTAAACCCAAGGCTAGAGGCATAAATATCGTATCGTTTTGTGATAAAAATGAGAAGGCGGATAACTTAAAGAAGCTTTTGTGAGTAAAAATAAAGTTCTTTTTTTTTTTTTTAATTTTCACGTCAATGGCCAACAGTTTAGAATCGGCACTGGTTCTATCACATTGTACTTAAAAATCTATAAACTAATATTTCACTACAGTAACCCAATAAAAAAAATCACAAGGCATAGAACTATTCATAAAGTAAAAAATAGCTCATAAATAAATAAAAGCTGTGTCAGTAATGATAAGTAATTTTAGAATTAAGAGAAAAGTCTTCCAGAAATACTGAGCACTGTAAAATTGTTAACTTATAAAATTGCAAATTTGAACTGTAAAGGATTATGTAATATTTAAATAAAGTATTTTTTATATTTATTCTTATTAGATGATGAAATTCGAACAATAGTAGATACTGAAATGGTGTCACTGACTCGAACAGAAAAAAACAGATGAGACTGGAGCTCAAGAGCTGCCATCTGCAAATAGTAAAGACCAAAGGAAGGAAGCATTTACAACACCAGAAACGCACTCCAAAGTTTACACTCCGAAGAGTTAAAAAATAAAAAGTTTTGGTGAGGAAGAAAATGAACTGGAAATTGATTTTGATGACCTGTTGCTTCCATTAACTGAGACTGCAGGTAATGCTGTAGATATTCCTAATGCAGGTGCAGTACATGATGTATTTGATCAAAATTCTTCAGCCTATGTTGCTGGGTATATAGCTAAGCAGGCATTAAAACAGTTTCCTTTGTGCCTGTTGTGCAAAAGTGTTCTTGTTGCAAATAAAACTTTAGACACACACACCTATTTTTTACATTTTAAAGAATATGATTTTATGAAAGATGGATTGTGTTACCCCTCACATCAGTTTACTTTATCTGTGTGTGAGATGGGTAAAAGGTTCAAAACTGTGTTTGAAAAAGTATGTTATCATAAAAATGTAAAATCCAAAATTATATCCGAGTTGAAAACTATTGATCATGATTGGCTTAAATGCCATCTTCATGCCTTTCAGTTGTGGGAACATATTGTCAACTCATATGTGCAACTTCTTTTATACTTCAAAATCAAGGAAACTAATAAAGTGTTAAGAAGTGTGAAAAAAGCCAAAAAAAGATTACAAAAACTAAACTAATCGTTTTATATGTGTTAGCAAAAAAGCATAAAATTCAGAATACCAAATTAAACATTTTTAAGTTCTTAAAAAAAAGTAAAAAGAATCAGTAGGTAACAAGTAAATTTCCTAAACTATAGTTTGCATCATTTGCAGGCATGAAAAGTTCAAAACTATTGACTGTAAATTTGCTCATGATATGCTGATTCTTGTTGCTAATTATTAGTTCATGTAACATTTAATATTTTAGCATATTCTTTTTATTATGAATACTAATATATTTGAAAATTCCAAATCTGAGTTCTAAAATTTGGGGGGGGGGGAAATTTATTTTTATTTTGTCAACATTGGTACATTCTGATTATCTGCATTCCCACGAAAAATTGAAAACTATTCATGACATTGGGAATTAGCAAAGGAAATCTATTTGGCTATATTAATAGCTCACTGACAAAAACATTCTGTCCATGAAGCATTATATGCGGTGAGAAAATTTTTTATGTACTGAATGTTTATATATTTGCAATTGCTGGATACTGT
This sequence comes from Stegodyphus mimosarum, assembly GCA_000611955.2. Classification (NCBI taxonomy): domain Eukaryota; kingdom Metazoa; phylum Arthropoda; class Arachnida; order Araneae; family Eresidae; genus Stegodyphus; species Stegodyphus mimosarum. The sequence goes on from KK119790.1 coordinate 49,055, forward strand.
TTGGTGAAACAGGCATTAAGTTGTATTTAAGTTTGCATGTTCTACCTATTTATACATGCTTATTATGCATTACTGCATGCATACTCATAAATTCCGAAAGCTTACTGTATACTGTAAGTTGGAATTGTGAAAATAATTGGAAAATACTGAGCATTTTTTTTTTTTTTTTCCAACAAAACTTATTCCAATAAATTAAAAATGTACTCCTTTTATTTGTTAATATTGTTATGCTTATATTTCTCCAAACTTGGATTTTAATATACTGTAACTTTTTGAATTTTTAAACTGATCTGTTGTATAAGTAAAATATAATAAATTTTATGTCTCTCATAACATGTATAAACCCAAAATTCATGAAAATATTAAGAAACTCCTCGCAGTATCTTTTTTATTTCAAATTGCATTTAGTGTGTGTGAGAAGCAATATTTTGAAATATAAATATGTATTAAAGTTACATATGGAAAATTGTATATTATGTATTGTATAATTCAAAATAAAAACTATTATTATAATTTGAAGAATTTACAAAACTGCTGTTAAGAAAATGATTTTATTTTTGTTTGTTAAATTTTCTGAGGAATTTTGTGTTCATTTTCTATTATGCCAATAACAAGTTTTTATATCATATTCCATGTGATTTATTGATTATAAGTGCTAATTCTTTTAAAGTCTGAATAATAGTGAACTAATTTATTTATGAATTTAGTATATTTCGTGATTTTTAATTTGATTTAGAACTGATGCTTTTAATTGCCACATATGTTGTTGTCTTTTATATATTAAATTATAAATATGCAGATATTATACATTTCAGGATACATTGCTTGATGCAAGTTTCATTCTTTGATAAGTATATTAATTTATCGTGAAACTGAATACAATATTGGTTGAATCATCCTGAATGCAGTTATTGGGTAAATCATCTTCTTTACACAAGATCTTTTACAAAATAAAAAAGAAAGAATAATCATTAATAACTAAATTTTGAGACCACTGATTTGTTTAAAAAAAAAGACTTAAATTTTTATTAATTTGATTTTTGTATTGAAGTTTGAAATTAATGGTCAAGTATATTTAAAGTGTTATTAATAGTAATTATGCATGGCAATATGTCGTGTAAAATAATTCCATTATAATGTTTCTTTCAGTAATTCATTTCATAGTGAAGACAACAATCAGCTTAATTCATTTTTAATAATAGGTTAGGATAATAATTTAATAATAGGTTTAACCTGTTAGCCTCTTGCTTGTAAATTTTGTTTTTGTTCTGCTTTGTATTTCAATCATAATGCAGCAAAATGTGTACATACCTTGAGTGTAAATGTTCCTTTTATCGTATTATCACCCTTGTATAGACACTGACGGGACAAAACATTATGAGCACTGGAAAAATGTGTCCCACATTTTGAATCAACTTGAATGAAGGTTCGAAACAAGTATCTACGAAACTGAACTCCTGGTAGGTTTTTCACGCTCTGCCGTTAATTGTATTTATGCAAAGTGGATAAATGATGGTGGAATCAGCAGATGTCCACGTGTCATCAAAGAAAAAGGACTTTGGAGACTGACCCTGTTTGTACAGCAAAATTGGTGCCAGACCAAAGAACTGACCAGTGCTGTCTGGCAGCCACTGGAAATGGAATTTTCCAGCAGGGCAACAGCCTGTGTCACAAGGATTGATGTGTTGGAGTGGTTTGAGGAGGATAAGAATAAATTCCAATTAATATCCAGGCCACCTAACTCACCGGATCTTAACGCGATACGGCACATTTTGGATTTCATGGAGTGGTAACTCAGAGCTCAAGCATCACCATGTCGGAATATCTCAACTTTGTGTGATCACTGCTTAAACATTTGGTACAACCTATCTCCAGTCGTCTACCAAGAACCTGTATCCATGCCAAGGCCAGCTGAAGTTGTTATGCCGGCCACGTTCGTCCAATTGTCTATAAAGTCCCCAACAACGTCATAACAACATTACTGGGCTCCAGAGAACTTCAACGTCGACAACGTGAGAAAATAAACCGTCCGAAATTGGTCCCTGTTTAATACGATGCTAGTTGCGCAGTAGAAACCCATGGTATAACAGAGTTAACACTCATTGGACTTAATCATTGGGCTTAACATTTAATAATTTGCGTGCTTGGTATCAAGGAATTTGCATACAAAATTTCGAGGTGATCGGATCATTTTTTAAGGATGCTTCGCTTTTTTTTTTTGCAAAAGAGTATATCCTTGGACAGGAATTTGTAATTTTTACTTGCAAATTAATTTAATTTTTTTATACTTAATTTAATGCCAATTATATGCAGATTGTCTTAATTCAAGTTCGATAATATTTTACATATAAATAGAATTAATAACGACCAAGCACAAGACTTTATGCAAAACAGATGATCTAAATGTTAACAAATAAGAATACGTCATATGCCAAATCAAACGTATTACATTATGTTAAATCAGCTAGCTTATACGTGCAGTAAACGTACACGAAATGAGGATGAAAATGTAATTAAAAATAATCAAAAAAGTTAGTTAATTTAAAACTACAATTTTTTTTCAAATCTTCTATTTATTATAATATTAGAAATAAGAATAATTGCAAAAATATTTTTTAATCAATAACGAGTGTCAACAATTAATACTACTTCTCAATCAACAAATAATTTCATCGCTTAATGAATTAATAAATAACTTACAAAAATTATGCGTGGTTATAACCGTAACTTTAAGTTCAAAAAATTTCATAAAACATATAGGAAAAAAATGTTTCCAATATATCGATTCATAAGCCCATTTTCTAATAAAAAAAAAGTTTTTAGGATAGTTCAAGAAGCTGACACAAAATCAAAATGCAGTAGCTCCGAATCTGATGATTTGGAAGATATTTATAAGAGAAGGCCAAGTTTTGAAAATTATGAATATCCTAATGATTACTGGAAGCTTATGAAATCAGTAAAATATTTTAGTTATGATAGACCTTTGCTCACAACACTTGCGCTGATTACTTCATACGACTGTGATTTTCAAGATCCTATTATGTTAAAATGTTTGAGTCACTACAAAGTAATAGAAATTTTGCTCAATGTTTTACACAGCGACGAAAAAAGACTTCAGTTCATGGCTTTAAAGTTTTTAAAAAAGCTAGCAAAAATAAGAATGCTGCGTCATGAAATTGTCTATCTTGGTGGTATTCAGTCAGTGGTTAAACTTTTATCTGAGCCACAAACTGACATAAGACAAGCTGCAGCTGAAACTATTACATGCATTGCTGATTTCCATAAAGCATGGAGGACAGTCCAACTTTCTGGAGGCATCCCACTTCTTGTTAACATGATCTATCTTCCTAAACATTTACTTTATGAAAAATCAGAAGTTTTAAGTGATCATCTAACCGGAATCATAAATGCTGCTCAAGCAGCAGCGGGAGCACTATTTGAAGTTTGTAACTGCCGTAAAAATCGAATTGAGCTTTTATCCAGTGGTGCGCTACGGGGTTGTCAGAATATTCTTAAAACTCCACATGTCCAACTAGCAACAATTACAATGCAACTTATTCAACGATGTGCTACTTATAAATGCGTTCGTTTGGCTATACGAAATTTAGGAATGCTAGAAGATTTCCGCAGTCATTTTTATAGTGAGGATCAAGGACTAATGCAAGCAGCAGCACAAGCAGCTTTTACCTGTGCAGAAGGAGATGAATCAAGACAATTTTTTGGCAAAGCTGGATTTGTGGATAAACTTTTTGAAATAGTTCAAACGTCTTCATTCCATACAGATCACAGAATGATGGCTTCCATATCAGGGGCTTTATGGAAATGCGCAGAAAATGAAGCAAATGTCTTGCGACTACAAGCGTTGAATGCTTCGCCATTGCTAATTCAACTTTTAGCTTCACAGCCAGTTGACGTTCAGGAGCATTTAGTGGCATGTCTCTGCTGCTGTATGACAAATCCTCAAACCCGAAACACGGTTCGAAAGAATAATGGCATTGAGATACTAATTGGGCGTCTTCATACTACAGCTCCAAAACTGATAATGTATTTGAACAGAGCTTTAGCCATTGTTTCATGTGATACTGAATGTTTAGCGCTCTTAGAGAAGCATAATGCATTGCGACTAATATGGTCTCACCTTAAAAATGATAACCCATCTGTCGTGTCAAATACAGCATGGCAATTAGCAGCTATTTTAAAAAATATTGAAAATTCGGCAATGTATGTTCGTTCGTTGGTGGGGGGAGTTCAACTTCTAACAGAACTTCTGAACTCAGAACATACACGTGTACTCACGCCTATTTGTGCTCTCATCGTAGTCTTATCAAAAGAGCAACAAAATCTTCGAATTTTATCGGATTATCAAGTGGTTAAATCCCTTTCAAAGCTAACTGAAACTAAATGCAAACGCTTGCGATATCATCTATGTATGGCAATAACTTCTTGTTGTCCCTACAGAAATAATAGACAGGAATTTGCAAAACAGCAAATTGTATTCCCATTAATAAAAATATTGCAAAGTAGAAGTTCAGTAGTAACAGGAGCTGCTACCCACGCTCTTTCTCAGTTGTCAAACATTCCTAAGTGGTGTGCTGTTATGTACAATAATCCGAGAGTATACGAAATCCTGCTTCAGCAAATGAAAAGTAAAGACCATGATGTCCAGGAATCTGCAGCTGGGATCATTCAGAAAATGCGTTTATTTGCCCTCAACCGTGATGGAAATATTCCATTATGGTTGTTAGAAAAACATAGTCAGTTTTTTTCAAAACAGTTATAAAATGCGACTTTAAATACTTTTCTTCCGAAGCGAATTCTAATGAGGAATAAAATCTTTATTAACTATAAAAATTTGGGATAAGTTTTTAAAATTACTTATATTTTTTCAAACAGATTTATTAATGTATAGCTTAGATATACACAATTTATGACATCTTTAATGTATTTACGTATTAACACAACCACCTGAAAAGAAGTTGACAAAATTTTAAAATGCCCCAAACTGTAATAACCATGCGCGTAACAATTTTTTCAGTTTTAGCAAGTAATGTCACAATTTTTATATGCGTTCCTTTCGCTGTATCTATAATGTTTGTCGCGTTAAATAACTTTTAAAATACGTGCTTGTGAGATATGCCTGCAGTTGTAGAAACTGCTGCAAATTACTTCAGGAATACAGAATCTTGCTGCTCAAACAGTTTAAAATATCCATACTTAAAACGATAGTTAGAAACTTTCTACCAGAACAAATTCTCACTTGCAAGTTTTTTGACTGATTTTTAGGATAAACGCATAATTAAAATATAAAATACATAATAAATATTTTTTTTTGCAATTACAATTTGTCATTCATTACCTTCTGTACAAATTTCCAAACTGCGCCAAGAGGGTTGCTCTAATATTTTTGTAAGTACCAAAATTATATTTTACCTTATTTAATAACATACTCTTTTTTTTAACAAGTCCTTTCTATAACTCGGAGTAACCTCTTAAATTTCTTATTTCATTTAATGCATTTGTATATACACGATTTTGCTTACGTGTCGTGTATATACACATATCGTGTATATAAATTTGATGTACACATCTTGTCCAAGTTTTCCGATGACATCTATAGACACTGCAGCATACGAAGTGCTTGGGCCACACTTTTTTTATCTACAAATCATAGCTAAGTAAATAATAATAATAATCGCAGGAAGTTTTTAAATTAAGAATACAATATATATATATATATATTATAGTAAACAGTAATTACTTAAAATAGTAATTTTAAGAAAAAAATTATAATTTAAACAGAAATTGTGTAAACAAATTAATGCTAATTATGAACTAATCTATAATATCATT
>KK119790.1:55216-91681 GCA_000611955.2 Stegodyphus mimosarum
AAATAAAATTTACTGTTATGAAACATTATATATATATATATATATATATATATATTTATTTCACAAGGAAGTTGTGAATTTCTTAGTGTAACGACATAACATTAAAATGTCTGCCTGCTCAAAAAATTGTCAGCAGAATTTTAATAATTCAATGTAGAACAGGAGTAGACAAATAACCACGAGCCGAAAAGGTATTTTTTAAACGTGAGCTGCGGACGGGCCGTCGCAAGGTGCGATGGTGTTTATGTAATCGTTTCTTTTGAGGTTACCCTATTGTTTGCTACGACGCGATTATACATTTAATTTTATATTTTTTACTTTAAACAAGCCGTATGGATATGGGATCACGACGTCCCTGCCTGTTTTCCATTCTACAGGTCAGAGGTAACTGAATATTTTATTGGTTTTAAAAGAGAGAGTTAGCCATTTTCCCTTTCTCTCAGACAGTACTCTCTCTATTTGTAAGAAAGAGTTTGCCACTTGTCCTCTCTCTTAAAAAAGAGGCGAATTTTCCCCCTTTTTTTCTGTGGATTTCTGGCAATATGCAGTTTCAGAAACGCGCCAAAAATGGGATTTTTTTTTCTATTGGTCATTAAATGATTGACATGTATAGTGTTTCATTTTTAAGTAAAAATGATGGGTAAAAAGTACTTTTCCTAAACTCCTTCTTCTGACCAGTCTTTTTATGTCAAAAGTATTCATATTTAATTGTTTACTTTCTAAATTAAAGCTGCTAGACTAGTTTAATTACAAACTTAAGTAGAAAATAAATGATATGACGCTCTGGATTAAGCAATTAAAAGGGCCGCACTCGGCCCTTCTGCTGGCTTTTGCGCAATCCTGATCTAGAGTACACATACTGAGTATACTCTACATTGTATACTCAGTGTATATATATGTTCAGTATACAATCCACTAAGCATTGTAGAATGAGATGATATGCTGACGTAGATGAACAACTGCTTAGTAAATCTTTGAAAATCTGCATTTTTTTTCCAGATATCTTACTCAGTCCTTGTACGATTGTCATCATATTGCTCTGTACACGTTCGATTATTTCGTCTAACACAAAGGTAAAGTTTTACGAACAAGGAATTTTTTGCATTCATTCAAATTCGCACCTTTCTTCACTAACCTTTTCTGAATTTAACTAAATCTTACTAAATCCAAGAAGTTAATCACTTGTCTGCGTCAGCTAAATCTCATCTTCCAACATGATGCCTAACCACAATTTACATAAAACACTGCTCTTTACGTTTTTACCAGGCAAATAACAAAATCAGTACTCCGTCTTTTAATGTGAACTGTTTGTGAAATTTTTGGGTCCTCAAAGTTCGCATATCGATGTACAGAAATGGAAAGGTATCTCTTCTTTACATGCTAGATGATTCCTTTTCCACTGGTTAGCTAGAGCTTATATTACACTGATGACTACCCATATTGCAACACCAAGAAAGACAAGAGATATCACAACAAAATTTATTTAGTAGATAACATGTTGACAAAGTATCAAATGATTAAATTTATAGACTTTTGTGAAGTGTGGTTCCTTCCAGAATCAGTAGCCAGAGTAGCCGCCATTGTTGGAGATCACCGATGCCACAAGAATCGGCATTGATTCAAATAGATTTTGGATGTGTTCTTGGGGTACAGCAGACTAAGCAGCTTCCACACGTTGCCAAAGTTGATCTGGTCTGGCAGTTTCGGATGTAATCTGGGTCAATCGTTCAGCAACCATGGCCCACATGTTTTCTATCGGCGAAAGATCCGGACAGCGAGCCGGCCAGGGAAGCAACTCAATCTGGCGATTGACAAAGAACCCTTGGACAATGCGTGCCACGTGTGGTCGCGCATTATTCTGTTGAAATATGGCTGTGGACAAGCCCTGAAGGTAAGGAAGAACAACTGGCTCCAAAACCTTGGAGATGTAGCGCTGGCTGTTTAAAGTTCTGGCAATGCGTACTAGAGGAGTGCAAGAGTGATGTCCAATACCGCCCCATACCATAATACCCGGCGCAGGACAAGTGTGGCGGTGCATAACGCAGCTGTTCAGGATCCTCTCTCCACGTTGTCTCCAGACTCGAATCCGACCGTCGTGGTGTTGCAGACAGAAGCGTGACTCGTCAGTACAGACAATTTCATTCCATTCTGCCATCCACATCCTTCTTTCATCGCACCATTGGCGGCGGAGACGTTTGCTGTTCTGCGTCAAGGGTAGACGAAGCAATGGACGTTTTGCGGACAGACCACTTTGCTGTAAACGGCGTCGAATGGTACGCGCAAACACTAGGTGATGCATTACAGACTGAATGTGCTGTGCTATGGTTCGTGATGTGACTGAGCGATCCGTCACTGCCATACGCACAATGTTCCTGTCGTCACGTGAAGTGATGCACTGAAGTGGATGCGATCGAACACGTCGGTACGTCGTACCCTCCTGCATCCAACGGTCACATGCATATTCACAAAGCCTACAGACCTTTCATTCTACGGTTTGCTCCGATTGGTTAAAACAGGAAACGTAGGGTTGCAAAATCTTGTGTTTGGCGACTTTTCCTTCATCGCCTTTGCTACTTGTTTATGATTGTGGTGTACGAAAAGCGTTGTCATAGAAATAGTGCATACTTGAATAAAATATAATTTTATTTGCACTGACTCAGAATTTAAGTAAAATGAATAGTTATCCGACACTCTTAAATGTTTATTGAATGTTTCCATTTGGTTTATTTTGCGTTTTGATTTATTTTTCTATATTTCCCCTCGGTGTTCAGATATGCCATAGTTAAGCCCTTGCAGAACTCTTGTTTATGTTCTTTGAAAGTTATATATTTTCCTTCCTTTCGTTATACACTTTCATTGATGCGTAAATCACCGTAGCCGTATTGAATTCATACAGTGTAAATGCATTGCTAACCCGGCTTTCTAAGGAACATATCTATGTAATACGACATTCTATCATACGCTTAAGCGCATGATGGTGAGATTAAACATTTCAGTCATTAATAAATATTTCAATTATGATGTGACAGGCTTCTCAAGAAATGTAAAATGTATTGTGATATTTAGAACAGTGTTACTAAACTTTTATTAGACATTTCTCGTATACAATTCTCTGTAATATGATATCCATCTTTTCTCACTGCTGAGTACTTTCATAACATATTACGGTACAATAATCTGAATTGAATAATAGTGGCAAAGCATGGAGTAACAGTGTTACTGTGCCAATTCCTATAGATATCTGGATTAAGTAATGCTAAGTACCAAAATAAGCGTACTTATTGGTATATTTGAAACTCTAACACAAGTTAATGCACATTTATTTTTTTTAAGAGTTTACTATCCTGAAATAGTTATAATAACAAATTTTAAAAATATATATATATGCAATAAAGTTGTATGCCATTTGGCATGTTTAATGATCCAACACCTGTTTGCTCAGATTCTATAAAATACAATGTTATCATATTTCACTTTGCACATGAAATAAAATTTTAGTTAAAACTTCTAAAAGCATATATATTTTGTAGTATCTTAAACATAATTTTAGTAACAAGAAATTTGTCATTAAAAATTTCATCTTTCTGTTTATAGTATCTCACTTCTATATTGTATACTGAACTGAGAAGGACCAATAAATTTTGTTTAATGTTTCAAATTAATATTTCCATATATACAATAAGTAAAGTAACCCAGATCAACACAGAGCATCTTCTTATTTTAGATATTTTTGTCAGTGTGACTGCAGATTTTGATCCCTCCTATAGGTATTTCAGCATTCTAACATAGCAGTGAAGCACATCTACAGTTTTTGCAACTTTCGGCAAAATCTTTGACTTTCTCTGCACACATACAGCACAATGTGTCTCGTTAAAGGCTTAGTGTGGCTCATTTTTACCTCTCATTTTAGGATTTTGGTGCTGAGGTTGTATGTAATGCAAAATTTATGCAGTTCTGTAAAGCTTTTTTAAACAAAAACTGGTTGCTGTATACACAGGTAGAGCAAAGAGCACAAAAAAACAAGAAGTGTACATGTCTCATATGGTATAAGAAGAATGTGAAAAAATAGGCAGCACTGGATGCATTACTGAAATAAACTTAAGCATTCCCAACCAAACGTTTCTCTCTAGTTTCGGCAATGAGTTCGCACTTTCAGGTTGGGATGCAGGTAGTCAGGAAGTACCAAACAAACTTATATGCTTTAATAATAAACTTAAAATAGTTTCATTTTCTTATTTTAACCCTTTATAGTCATATATCTACTCTCAAACACCAAAGCATTTTTATCGTTCCAGTCGTATGTCTGCTGTCAGTCACGATAGCAAAGAATCATATTGATCTCATTTTATATTAATTGTATTAAGTAGATAAGCTTCACAATTTTGCATGTATTACTGTTTGTTCAATGAAAATTAATTCTGAGCCTAAATCATTTATAACTTAAAATGTATGTAACTATGTGAAAATAAAAATTCTTCTGCATTTTATTTTATACGATTTATTTTAATGAAATTGGCTGAAATTTTTGGTAGTTGATTATGGTTACAGCAAGATATATGAGAACTATTCTTCCTGGGAAGGTTGTTTATAGAGAGAGCTTTTTAAGAGATATTGGTTGACATATTATTCTGTTATCAAAGCTTGCATGCTATGTGTCAGCCAAAGCAACAGTATACGTATATAGAGGGTGTCACTTATGATCACGGACTTCAAGGTTGCTGGGGGTATGAGAGAGCAAAAGCACAGTGAGTATGAAAATGAGAAGTCATTTTAATCACAGATATTTACAAGAAATACTGTCCTATATTTAAAAGAATTGTTCAAATGGATGACCAGCAGCTGCAATATATGCGTCACAAGGATAATGGATAATTAGCAGTAATATTAATTCTTGATCAGCAAGTTGTTTTATTCCAGAAACAAAAAAAGAATTTTATTAATAGTTTGACTCATTTTTCTGATTTTCATCTGCATTTTAGTTATGGTAGTGTATTCAGTTTTTGCACTGCATTTAAAAAAAAATATTGAAATGGTCACGGATTTATTTTCTGTCCCTGGATTTAATGTTACATTTTAAAATTATGATACCAAAACTAGTTTCATCATTTTGCAAAAGACTTATATTCATGCATGTGCTTATTACTTTATGGTTGCAATATCTGTTGTGCAATTTAAAATTTGTTCATTGTTTACAATACAAGGTGTTTATTTTAAAAGTGGACCCTTCATAAAAATTGTATGTGTGCATATTTATGAAACATACTTTGTTTGTAAACATCATATATTGTTGGTTTATTTAATTACGACAAAGCACTTGAAGGCTGTCTGCTTAAAGGAAGGAATGCCATCGTGGAGGACTTTGTGCGGGAAACTGACTCGTATGCATGTTACACATGGGAAAAACCACAAAAACACCCATGCAGCCAGCTCATTTGTCTAAATCGAACCCAGGTCAAACTACAAGTGTTGAACGACTTTACCACTTGGCTGCTAGTGGGCCACATTATATGTTAATATAATGCCCCAATCCAGTACATTTGTCTACATATTTTTAGTGACAAAATGAAGTTTTTCTCTATGTTATATTCTGAATTGCTTAAATGATGTTCATTTACAATTCTTTTTAAGGTGCGTGTACTTTTTATAAGCCGAGTTGTGTTAAACATCTTCATGAAAAATAATTTGGACTGGTTAGAAGTAGAGATCTCGATGCTTGTAGTCTTTAGATATAATTCTGCCTATAAAACCTCCTTCAATATTTTCCTGGTGGAATCAACTCTGAAACATTTTGCATTACCTTGTTAACATTCAGTAATGATGTTCATTCTACTGCAATGAAACAGTGAATTAATAGACAGTATCTTGCAAGGTTCAGCATTTATTACTGTGATAAAAAACACTGACTCAGTAATTTGTTTCCTTGATGTGGCACTTTAAACAATAATATTTGAAAAGATGGAAAGAAGAATGATAAACAAGTGCAAGTTTTCAGGGCTTCATACTTTAAAATTTGGTCACAGGCATATCCACTTTGATAAGACCATTCCTCATCTGGAAATGTTGCCATAAATTAAGCTCTTACAAAACAACAATCAGACATATGGAACACAGTATGACAATATTCATCACCTGCTTTGGGCAAAAGCATCCACGATTGTCGATGATAAAATAGTAAGATGGCACCTATATGGTGGTTTGAAAAGCTAGCTGTCATATCATTAGGTAGGGTTCAAATCTCAGAAAGGATATAAATGCTTTGTAAATAATGTACAGTGATTTTCTGGCATGTGGACATTCAAAACCTATTAAAGCCGAAGACCCCTTGAGAGGCTGGTGTTAGAAGAAAAGGGTTAAGGAGACCTTTGGATTTTCGTAAAGTGTTGCCAGTCGAAACTCAGATAAAATTTAGTAAATTATCCTGTCACCAGATATGCGCTAAGGCTGTGGTTAATGACAGCTATTCTCTTGCTCTACTCATGAATATTCACGAAGCTGCTTCAGAGCTAAGTATATCAAGTGTACAAATCAGCAAAAATACGTACCAAATACTGTAGTGATTTAAATTTGACTTTCACGACCAGTCTTTGAAGGCTGCTAAATTTTAAGATTTATTTTAAAAGAAATTATATAATTCATAAAAGCAATATAGTCATATTATTTTATAAAAGTAGATTATTATTATTTTCCCCCCTAATGATGGTGGTAAATGTTGTGAAACTAGGACAGTATTTCTAACTGAAAAACCACACTCTAGAATTTTAACTTCTTCTCCTATTAGACCAAGTAATAAATCTCATTCAGCATTTATGAATCACTCGTTTTGCCTCCAACGATCTAATTTCTCCTGTATTTCTGATCATGCTTTCTGCTATAATTATAAGGTAATACAATATACAGTATGTTATGGTAATGCCACTACTTTAAAGAATAAAAACGTTTATGTAAAAGTAAAGTACTCAAGAAAGATACCTTCGTCTTCTTACTTATTTAAGTAAAGAGGGGGTATGTTTGTTGAGTACTTTACTTTAGCAAGCAATCTTATGCTTTCAAATAGATCTGCAGTTTGGGAAGGCATGTTTGTCACAATGTAACCTTTGTTTATTACCACTGTAAAAATTATATTTATTCCAGTACCTCTAAATTTAATGAACACTTTATTAATTAAACTTCTTTTACATCTATAAATGATTCTACCTAAGAAAATTATAATTTAATTCATGAAGACCTGAATATATCTGAAAGTGTTAGTAAGAAATTAACACATTTACCATATATAACTAGTTCTAATAACATTTTCTTTCAAATATCAATTTTGAGAATGAGTGGGCTTTCATTTACAGTGCGTAAATTGAATTCTGTTTTAACATAATTCATAAGAATTTTGTTGGTTGGTCACATAAATCTCCCATTTGAATTTCTTTTATCAAATCAAGTCACGTAATAAAAGAAGTTGGCAGTCTATCTTAATATAGGAAAACATTTCTATTTTTTTATGCATTTTATTTTTAACATAAGAAATTTTGCAGTGCTTTCAACCTCCTACAGATGAGTGTTGAAGAAAGTTTTGCAAAATGATGAGAAAACTCAGTGTATTAAAAAGATGGATATTGAAATTTGATTAGTCAAAATTTTATGACAGTTAGTTATATGTGCCTAGAACGGGATACCTTCTTGGCAGTAGTTAAATTCAGTGCATCCTTAAAGTTTTCATAGCTATTAACTTTGATGGTGACTTTTACATGACTTTTTCTCAAATTACTCACATGTGAGCTACATGTAAAATTAAAAAAAAATGTCCTTACTTTGAAATTTTTTAAGTGTCTATATTTGGAAATGCAAAGGTGGTTAATTTGATTGTCCTAACAGTACAAAACGGAAATGGAATAGAAGCAAAATATTGTTGTAAATAAATATTATAATAAGGATAGAAGATAAAATTTACATATCTGAAATACATTTTCAGTAACTGCTGAAGGGCACTGAAAAGAAATCTGTTCTAATGTGAAAGGAGTGATACTGATATCTGCGAATCACAAGTGGAAATATAAGCAATGTAGGTAGGCTAGGAGTTATTTAAGGCAGGAAAATCAATTAATTAAGCATAATTCTTAGCACTGAGTTTATGTAAACATTATTTGCATAACATTTATATCCATTAAATCAGCCTCTGAAAATGTCTCTCAGTCTGTGTAAAATTTTATTAGAAAGAAAATGTGTTTAAAAATTTAAATTACACAAATAATAAAACTGTAATGACATGTTTCAGGATCTTTGTTTTTAAAGTTCACTGTTGTTAAATGTTACATGCAGACATCATATCTTGGTTTGTGAAGAGTTGATCGAAAGAAACATTGAAAATGATGCAGAAGATGAACAAGATACAAACGTATTTGTTTCAGATGACTAATTATGATCTTCATCCAAAATCTTATATCTAAAAGTAGAGAAAATAAAAGTTTCAGCATCTGTGTTTTTCGAAGAGTGAAGTCTATTTATAACAATGGCAAGAAAATTTTCCCTCAGTCTGCAATAATAAAAGATGAAAACAGTATACAGCACAGTGTTTTACTAGAAAATGGGGATTCACCTTCTTATGCACATCTATTTGTCAGGTATAGGGCAATCATATGTAGACATTCAATATTAGTTCATATACAACAATGCTAGGAAGCTGAAACCCAATATATATCTATAAGAAGTGTGAGGAGCTTATGAGAGAAAATAATATTTTCACAGGTAATTAGAATTATTAACACCATTTTCCATTAGAATTCCTTGTTCGTTTTTAATTATATTTTCTGTTTTTGCATATATTTTTAAAAGTGTATGCTGATGGCTTATATTATTCATATTCCAGATTATTATTATTAGTGATAAATATTAATCATTTATTAAAAGCATTTATTTAGATATTTTTATTATCTTCACACATAGTGAAATCGAATAAAAATGCATATTTACCAATTTACACAATTTTAAACATTACATTTTTTATTCAAAAAACTGTGCTTTTTGTAGTTGTTTCCACAGATAGTATAATCTTGTTTAAAAGTTTTAATTGGATGTTTAATTCAATTAACTTTATGTTTTAATGTTCACCAGTGTGTCAATTCATGTTCATTTTTCGTATAATACAAATTTATGAACACATACTTCTATAAATCTAAAAATTTTAAAACATGAAAATGAGAGTTTTTGTAGCATGATTAAATTGATTGCTAATGTGATTTTAAGTATAGGCAAGTTTTTTGTAGTTCGAATAACAGATGATATTCCAATTAAATAGACTCATATTAATAGTAATTCAAGAAAAAATCCATGCAGCCAAACGATTCAGCTACAAAAAAATCCAATCCTAAATCAAACTAGGAGTGTCTTATGGCTATAGCAATTTGTTGCTATGATGCCTTTAAAAAATATAATTAGAGATTATCATGAAGTTTATATTGTTCGTAATACATTCAAGGTAAAATGCGTTATAAATCACTAGGGGAAATTAATATAATTTCTAAAAGAACATACATTTAACCTCTGAATACTTTATATAAAGCAACAGTGTCTCTCCTTAATGGTTTAAAAACTGGTGACAAGTATTATTGTGACCAAATACTGTATTACTTTAACTTGGATGGATGGATTTCCAGGACACATAGCTACAAATTCTATACGCTATGAGTTATTTTAAGATCTGTGCCAAAAATAAAAGTATTTATTAACGTATCTCTAAGTACGTACATTTCAGAATACATAATTGCACTGAAAGCTACGCAACATACGCTGGTGCAGACTTTGAATTTAATTTCAATTTTTTAATACTCTTTTATTGGTATAAAGTAATGCGCTATGCAAATTTACACAACAGACTCTTTCTAACAGAAATGACGAAAAAGGTACATATGCCATTTCCATGTAAGACTTTTCTTACAAAACATTACCGTACTTTTAACAGCTTAAATTCATTCTTTAACCAAATACAAATAAACTATTAATAAGATCAGTAGGTTATTTTAAATATATTCGACGCAATTGTTCTTAACTTTTCATTCATAAAATCAAAATTTATCTAATAACGTAAATGCTGTTTCTCCTCGCTTTACTGAAAGCCCACAAGGTTTGTTTGGCGTTCGTTACAAAGCCTACAAGGCGATAACTCGCCATTCCGTAACCGACCGCCAACGAGCTGTTTTATCCAATTAGAGCAGGCCGTAGAATGAAAGGTCTGTAGGCTTTGTGAATATGCCGGTCACATATCGGCATTACAGTTGTTTGGTTTCGTCCAACACGACTACCGATTTCTCTGAAAGATAATCCACACTCTCGGTAAGCCACGTTCCTTCCTCTCTCGAACTCGGATACTTGATCAAACGATGATCGCTCTTTACTACGAGGCATAATTGATCGTTTTTTTGAAAAAAACCACAACAAAAACACAACTGCCGAACTTGAAATCGTCGAAAACTCAAGACTTAAATAGCGCTTTGAAGTGGCGTCTTAGACGCGCGTGATGTGCGTCTGCGATGAAATTCTAATCATTTGCGTATCTCACCTCCGCTAATGCATGTTGTAAATTTCATGTTATTTGCATGCTTCCTTCAGGGTGTTGCATTTACGGTGACCAGCAGTGTATTTTGGGTGACTGAAACGTAACACCTATCTTACACATTTAAGTCTTCAGCTGACGGATGTACACAACAATTACCCAACACAAGAATCACTTTTCCTGCTTGTTAATAAACTTTTCGCCTTTAAATACCCCTTCATAATAGTTACAGATATGCTCTGAAACCTTCTTATGAATCTGTAACAATGCGTTTTTCTGTGTTTAATAACGAACACATAACATTCTTCATATTTTAAAGCACTATTGATTGCAGTACTTGATGTTTACTGACAATCCTCTTTTGCGAGTATCTGTAGCGTTTGCACATACCATAACAGTTAGGTGCCTTTATTCTGCTTAAGACCCTTCATCAAGGCTTTCATCGCAAAGGCCAAAATTGATGCGAGGAGAAAACTGCATAATAATTCAATCACATCGGCATTTTGTATTTGTTCCATCATTATATTATATCCAACCACTATTTTCTGAACTGCCTAAAATTTGTTTACTGACGTTTCTCGTCTCTTCTCAACTCATCAGAAACACATAACCTTGTATGAACCACTTGTTTATCTTCTAATGTGGCAGCTGAAGTGCGTGTAAAAAACACACAGGAGAAGGGTAAAAAGAACCCTTTAAAATTCACAATGTGTCGACGCTAACGCACTGCGCCTCACTCGTGTGGTAACTCAAATAACAAGAACTAAAGATTCGAAGATATTAACAAGCATTAGAATTACTCTACAGGGCTCGAATAATCCTGTTTCTTAAAACCGCGTCGAATATCTAGTGGCAGCAAAGTAATAGTTAACCAGCAATAAATGCAGAACAGAAGCTCAGGCTACAAAAGTACAGCGCTTGCCCAAACTCTCTCTAACTTTCCCTTCTAGAACTCGGTATTTAAAACTTTTCTCCTCAAGTTAGAATTTGCATTACTTCACGTACGCTACCAAATTTAAATATTCTGGCACAGACAATTAGGGGATATGAATGCTTACAGGAAAAGCATAAAATTAAACTTAACTCGTTAGTTAAAATACAAATAAATCCCTACAACCTAATAGATTCCACATCTTTCTTGGAAGGTTGTCAGAATTTAATAATGCAACTGTGCTTTTGTTTCTGAGGGCTTTTTCTTGTGTCCTGTAATTAGTATCTTAAGGTATCAGTGTTGATAAATAAATAAGCTCTTGTTCCTTTCTCAGATAATTCAGTATTATTTTCGACTATTTCTACATTCTGACTGATAGCACAAATCTACATCATTTTACTGTGTACGGATTTTAAATTATGTAACTTTTAGGTAATTTCCCTCCAAGATCACAAACTTGATGTAAATTGAAACGTCACCAGGTGGTGTAATAAAAAGCAAAAATGTTTACAGTAATTTACATACAAATATTATTTTCTGTTTTGCGTCATAAAAAAATCTAATAAATAAAAGAAAGAGACTAGGTTGTCATTATTTATTCTCAAGTTTTATCCTTATTAGGAAGCTTTAGTATACTTCCTTTTAGTTAAATTAAAAGTAAGTTAACTTAGTAGTTCAATATATTAGTTGAACAAATGCCAGTTTGAAAATTTTAATATTTAGCTGTCTGAATTTGAAATTAAGACCAACAAAAATTTCTTGCACATACCAACTTCTAGATTTCAGGCAAAACATAGGTATAAATTTGGTATTTTTCTGTGGATTATTTTTATTCGTACGTTTTTACAAATATCTAGTATTGCTTTTGGAGAAAGAAAATGGAAACATGTGTCGAAGACAGGATTCTATTAACGTGAAGAATACAAAAATTTGTAGCAATCATTTTCTGTGCAGTGATAATGAAGATGATATGAAAAATCGCTTGCGTGGATAGCCGCAAAAGAAGCTCTTAAAATCAAATAATATGTCAAGAAAAGAAAAAATAATGCAGAGTTCTTAAATATGAAGAAAATTCATTTTGAGACTGATTACGAAAATGATGATAGGAATAATAAATCAAATACGAATGATTTTAAAATAGAATACACAAATGATGATGTAAATATTCCTAAAATGCCTTAACTGTAAAAATAAACAAGAATGCATTGGTAATTTGCAAAAAAGAAAGCTAGATCAGCGTTTATAATCATATAAAACGCGAAGTAATTGTGCACAAAAAAGATCTGCCGCTTTTGAAAGATTAAATAATTCTCTTTATCTTTTCTTTTTATTTTCTTTGAGGATTAAATAATTCTCTTTTAGGTACTGTGAGCAAAGTTGTTTTTGTCGAAATTAAGACCACGATCTTATATTTATTTAAATGTAATGTAATGTATGTGTATAAATATCAGTTAGATAATTATCTCTACAGTATCGATTATTATATCAAATAGGAGGAGAAACATACCAATGTAAAATTTACAATTAGGTCAAAAAGTAATCTTAGATGAGATTAATTTTGAGTAAAACTATCGACTTCAAGGCCAGTCAAACATAAGTTCCTTTTCTTTAGCTGCGAAAACAAAATAGACTTTTATAATCAAAACTACGCCAAACTTTTTTTTTCGCCTAGCTTTAGAAACTTGTTGTTACAGTTATTTTAGAAACTGTAACAGAATTTTCCCACTTAGTATGCAGATGAAGAAAAGATAATGAATGCCAAAGTTTTTTTTCCCATAATTTAATAACAAATGCACAGGGA
Organism: Stegodyphus mimosarum; assembly: GCA_000611955.2. NCBI lineage: Eukaryota > Metazoa > Arthropoda > Arachnida > Araneae > Eresidae > Stegodyphus > Stegodyphus mimosarum. The sequence continues at coordinate 68,489 of KK119790.1, forward strand.
GAAAAACCTACAACTTTTAAGAAAACATAGCATTATTATTATTTTATCTATTATTTTTTAATTAATAAATAAGTATTATTAACTTTTTAAACGTTATAGATGCTTACAGTAATGACATCTTCTCTTCTAAATTAAAGCTATTTTTTCACACACAGATTTTTTTGGGTTGTTTTTTCAAATTTAAAACGTTTGTTTTCTTTGCTATGAATTGCGTCTATCAACCAATGCACAAAAAACGTAATCAAGTGAGATGAGGAGAAAATGTATAAATACACCAGTCACTTAGCAATTACCATTATTTAATGAACATGTACTGCAGGAACAGAGAGCAAAATACTCAAGGTTAACAATAAACAATACCTTAAAATGGAAGAGCTATATAAATTCAATAAAAATAAGGCAGAAAAGACAATTAACAACCATTTTTTGACAAATGGAAAGTATTCGCAATCTTATCTCAGAAAAAGAGATTTAATCTACACAGCCATAATTCATCAAATCATTAACTTATGTATCGTCTGCTGGGGTACTGCAGCAAAGAATGACATAATGATATCACAGAAAATTGAAAACAAATACTTACGAAGAATTAGAAATGAACATACATAATCAGCAGCATTTCACTAGAAGTTTTCTATACAAACATCTACAAAAAAGCACTAAATTGTGGACATCAAAATGCCTTTAATCTTTTCAACTACGTAATACTTAACGAGGACAAACACCTTGTCTTCGGTGGCCTGTCTTTTAAACAAAGATTTTCTGACATAACCTGTAATACTGCAAACTTACTTGTACATATTGTGTATATTTTACTTAAATTTCCTAGCATTTATGTATATAAATTTTTTACATTTTATTTATTCTTGGCATTGCATTATTTGGTATTCTTTTTGTATGTGTTTCTGGTGTGCAGTATATTGCATTCATTCAGCCAACAGCAGCTTATATCATATTTTTATTTAACATTCTGACTTGATTCACACACATTCCAGCTCATTATCCTGATAATATTCTTTTTTGACTTGCCTTCTTGAATGTTCAAAGCCTGTGGGATTATGACACTCTTACTTTCCGTCCTCACTTTAGATACTGCAGTGGAAATTTCAATTGCAGATCCAAAGTTGTGTGAGAAATATAAAATTTCATAACAAAATCTTTATCGATTGAAGACTTTATTTCAAAATTACACAAGATGGAATTTACAAATTTCTATCATCAAAATTGGTTGAAAGTAAAGAAAAAAAACAAGCTCTTTGAAAACAAAAATAACAACAACAACCAAAAAAAAATGGTTTTATTAAATATGTTATTCCATATTATAACATTTTTAACTAAAACTATTAAACTATAGAAACGGTTAAACTACAGTAGTTATTAGCTAATATTCCATCACATACTTTTATTATTTAATCAGGATTTATTACATATACTTAAAACTTTTAAGACATAATACTCCTTGTGCAGACTATAAAAAAACCACTTAGCATAAAGGAATTCCAGAAACAATATATAGATACAGACTGTAAATTTAAGTTAAATATGTTTTAATTAAAATAACATACCATGTTTAAATTAAAAGAAAATAAAATAGAACTTCTTTTCATGATATCATGAGTATTTACAGAATTTGAATTATATTCTTTTTTACATTATACAAAAATTTTCAATATTTTAAATTACAACAATAATTTTCACTTTAAAAATATTCATGGTCAATATCACTTATTCTGCTAATCTAAACTATTATATCACTTATTCTGCTAATCTAAACTAATAAAATGTATTGAATGCCTCTAGAGGATCACAGTTTCGGTAATGAATCTTTTCTTCATACAACAGTAAAAACATGATTTCTTCATATAACAGTTAACCAGATGAAGTTAATCGTTCAGGCTCATCTAAAGCAGTTTTCATTATACTGCCACTAAAGCCAGCATCTACTTCTATAGAATATATGAGTAACTGAACTAAATTAAAATGAGAAAGCCACTCTGAAAAAGGTTGATACGCAGGGTGATTTTCTAAATCTTTAAAATAAGCTTTGACAGTTTCTACATCATAAAAAATTACTCCTAATCCATTCAACAACTGCTTCTTTGTTATACCACAATCTAGAAGAAAGTCGACCACTTTGGAACAATTCAGTAATGATGAATTTTCACGGTGAGGATATAAGCAAAGATTATCTTGAATTTCTTTTTCAGTGCAGCCCAATACTTCAGCAAGGTACAAACATACATCCCTTATGTTAATTCTGTACCTTCCTTCACAAAGATGCCTGTCAAAACTGGACTTAGAAAGAGTAAACATAGTTATACAGCATGGTACATCAAAAGTTTTCATTGCTTGTAACCTCAGATCCAAATTATTATAGTAATAAACTAACCATAAAAATTTTCTGTATGGTTTCAGAATGGAAAAGTCTTTTGAATTACATAAATTTTGTAAACGTTGTTGAACAGTATTAGGGGTGAAAGTAAAAACTTTTGGGCAACACAAAAGCTGCTTGTCTGTAATTTCGAAATCTTGCAAAACACTTTGCAGTTTTTGAACAGAATCAATGGGTCGTCTCAAAAGAATCGGCACTCTTTTTGCCATATCCAGAGTATTCACACCTAAAATTTCAGGCATTTCAGAAAGAAAATATTCTACAGATTCATGATGCAAAGAAAGTAAATTAGGTGTCTCAGTAACCTAAGAAAAAAAAAAAAAAATTAAAATTAATGTACATCTTGTATACCATTTTCTAAAATGATACCAATTCAAAATATGTATACATTACTTCATAAAAAAAAGATGCATACAAATTTGTTTCAGATATTTTTCTGCACAATATACTCCTGGTCTACGAAACAGCAAAGGCAAAAAAATAGTCCTACCTCAAAAAAGGGGATGCAGATAATAATAATGGTATTAACAGATACTGTTTAAATGTAATATAATATTTTTCTAAACTTGTTCACTTAGCCTTGAGCGAAGGACTTATACACTTGGTACATTCACATATTCATCAACTACACATAAATGTTTAATGTGCTTGCACCTATCCATCCCCATAACAGATAAATGTCAACAACTTAGCAATGCAAGGGAAAATACTTCCATATGGTAAACTTCACTAGAGCAGACTAGAATAATTATATGAGTAAAGTCTGTGCAATATCATCAAAGAAATGCCACAAAATAAAGATTGAAACCTGGTCACCTAAGAAATGAAAGGTTGTTTATTAAACATGAAAACTAGCTAGGTTAATCTCTGGAAATGGATTATATGATATTTACTTGGAAACTAGTGAATCTTTCTTTCCTGTATATTTGATTATTCACATGTAGGATCCATAAATATATTCAGATTCTTGAAAATTTCTAAAACAGGATTAGAAACACCTACATCTGAAATTTCAAAGTCAATCAATGCATCCTACACTTAGAAATCAGCAGCTGAACAAATAAGGAACACAAGCTTCTTACTTAACAAGTAGCAGTTCATTGTATTTCTTTTTCAATATTTTGCCAGTTAAATAAACAATTCTATTTTTAAATATCTCCAACTGATCACATATTTTTTTCAAGGTTCTGCCAGTTAAATAAACAAACCTATTTTTAAATATCTCTTAACTGTTCCATGTCAGCCAAATAAGATAATTTTTTAACAGAAGAAGATTAAAAGAATTTATCACAGTAAGAACCCCATTGTTTTCAAAAAAATAAAACAAACTTTTAGTAATTTTGAGTGAATTATTAAAAAACTATGACAATTAGACAAACATTAAGACACTTTCATGCAGTTTAAAAATTTTTAAACAACACAGTTATATTACAGAAAAGATGTAATTTATATGCATCTTATTTAGCTTTGAAACTCCATCAGTATGGGATCAAATTATGGAAACAATATTTGTATGCAATGCAGATAAAAAACTCATACACTTTGAAATGTCTCAAAATAATATACTGAAGAAAAAGTGCTGTCACAGTCATAAAAATACGAGGCTCTGAGAAGCATTTAAAAAATACTTTTGGGTAACTTTAGAGTAATCGATTTGGAGGCATGTTAAAACCTCCTCCTTGCCTATCAGTATCCCAAGATAGGTTTTATGAATTTCAGTTATTATTCACCAGATTCAGCAGCTGCTGATCACAGTCACTGGCATTTTCTCAGGATTTTCTACTTCATAATCCCATGGATATCAATGAAAGGGATGAGCTGACCAGACCATTCTACAGTTGACTTTGCTGTGATATCTACAAACTCATTGCCCTTTATCTGACATGTCCTAGAACACAGCAATAAAGAATCTTGCACCCATATCTCTTTAAGTCTACATTTAGCTTTAAAATTATACAATTACTGGATTCTAGGTGTTCGAATACACTTCTAAAGCTTTCAGCACACTGTAAAAATCGGTCTAAATTACAAAAAATTTTCAGGAATAAATTAGATATATATAAAAGGCATAAAACACAGCAGATAATGACAAAGCAAAAACTGTGCATGCTCCATGCAATCATCTACCCTCCATATGGTCATCAATCACGAATGATGTACCAACTTAACTGGTCCCTTTTGATCCATCTGTATTTATCGAGTAATAAGTGCTGTATTTATTTTTATCCTCAAGAAAAGTTTGCTTGTAGGTGATCTCTTGTAGTACTTTTTTTGTTGAGGTAGAATAAAACACCAAGACGCTGGACTTGTGCATTCTCCCAAGGTGGGATTTCAAAGTCCTTTACAGGTTGGGGATTCACTCATCAATGATCACATTCTAGTGGAGAAATAAGGGATGTAAGATGGATGAGCCAAAAAAAAAAAAAAAAAAAAATCAAGGATAGAGGTCCAACCATGGTGATCAGCTTGCACCTTACATTAAAATAGTACAGGAAAGACAAAGGCTCATGCCTCAGAGTGATGGTCTGAAACGGTCAACATATAGACTCTGCATAGGAGACATCCTGAAACTATCCAGAACAAGTCCGCAATGCTTGATGATGAATGGAATCTAATTTCAATAAAACTGAAAATTATGCAGACCTATAAACCACTTAGTCAAAATTGAGCTTTTAACAGATGAGTGCCCAGAAAATATGAAGCATTGTAAAGTGACCTGCACTCCAAGATATGTTTGCAAGAACTTTTCAGAGGTTCAATACTTTGAAGCATTTTTTCCTCAAGTACAGAACATGCAGAAGGAATGTAAGTTTTCAATCAAAAAACCGTTCCCCAAAACTTCACTTCAGACATGACTGGTGTTACTTGAAAGTGAATCTCTGACTCACGGTGAATATTCCTACTTCGTCACAAGTGTTTTTGATTAGAAAACACAAATTTATGTCTACCTAACCATTTATGAATCCTGTTAAATGCAAGTTGCAGATGCCTTTCAACATACCTCATATCTGCAATTTGGCAATTTATTTGAAGGTCATCAATGCACACTGTGCCAAAAAAAAAAAAAAAAAAGGGGGGGGGGGACAATTCTATATTTCCCGTTTTACTGGGACAATTCATGAAATTCAAATTGCGTTTCTCATGTCTCGAAAGTGCAACTTAGGATATATATTAGATTTACATATAGCACCATTCTAAAATAGGTATTTTGACACAAAATCGGACCTTTTCTGAAATGAGATGCAAATTTTTTTCCATATTTTGATTCTATGTTTCAAATTATGTTTAAATATTAAATTTTGTAAAATTTGGTCTGAAATTTATGAAGAAATTCAAAAATTTATCTTGGCATATTTTTTGCAATTTTCACCAAGAATAGTTTACTTGGAGAACTTCTTAATTTACAGCAACCTATTTTCCTTTTCTTTTTTTCATTGCAGAAGAGTGGGAAAAAAGTTATCATTCATACTTTCGAATAATTTTAACAAAGTGCATAAACCACATTTGTGTTATTATCGCTTTTAAGAAGTATGCCATATTTCAAAGAGCGCAAATATATAAATTCATGTATATCTTAGGAAATTTTGAATAAATTTTCTGCAGGTATCTTAGAAATACATCTACTTAAGGATGGTGGTAAAAAATTTTTATAGATTATATATAATTCAAAATATTTTTTGAAAAATTTATAAATTATTTAAAAATAAATCATAAAAAATGGGTGAATTTTATTTGGAATGAACCTAAATTTCAAAATGTGAAATCAAGGAAGTTTAATAAAAAAGAGATATTAATAAATATATATCAAATTCAAATAACATTGAGGAGCTAAAATTTTGAGAGCTAACCTTTTAAAAACTACTTGTGCAATTTTTACAAAGTTTGGTAATTTGACATAATTAGTTGTAGAATTGAAATATGGAAAAAAAATTGGTATGTCATTTCAGAAAAAGTTCGATTTTCTGTCAAAATATCTATATTAGAACAACGTTATATATAAATCTAATACATATCCTCAGTTGTGCTTTTGAGACATGAAAAACGTAATTTGAATTTTGTCAATCAACCCAGTAGAACGGGACATATAGAACTGTCCCCCCCCCTTTTTTTGTGCAGTGTACAATATCCCAAACATGGCCGGAGGAACTTTTAGAACTTATTTTATTTTTAGACTGAACAAAATCACACTTAAAGCATAATCCTACTTTCTTCTTGAGAAAAGTTACTTGAGAACAAACACAGTGTCAAACTTTGCCTAAAAAATCCTCGTCTTAAGAAAATTTTGTATAAATATTAGCAAATTACTATTCAAACCACTAATCATGCAAGTTGGGCAAAATTCTCATATTTCTAGGGCTTTTCTGCATCAAAAAGAATAGAAACTAACAAATGATTTGTTTTGCCATTGGCTTAATGAAGTTGGAGGTTTCCAAAAGTAACATACTGTCAACAATCACTCTACTTTTCCGGAAACCACTCTGATATAGGGAGATTATGTTGTTCTTCCAAACAGTACATTAGAAGAGAGTTTATCATTTTCGCAAGCAATTTACAGAGGCAACTTGTAAGCACAGTGGGATGATAGCTGGAGGGATCCTTTAAATCTTTCCCTGGTTTAGTTATAGGAATAACAACAACTTTTCTTCCACGCATTAGGGAAATTCTATTCCTCCCATATCTCAAACAGAACAAGAAAATGGTCACTGACTTAATGAACAGATGCTACATCATTTCATAAGTAACACCATCAGTATCTAGCTAGACCTATGCATTTCTGAAGTCCTTTTATTCTGAGTTCTTTTTAGCTCAGGCACAGTGAAATCACAATTAATAACTCCAAGTTGGAAGATTTGAACATAATAAGAAATTTTTCTGCATGTAGCTTGGGAGAGAGAAATGTCAGTGGATAACTGCTGCCACTCGATATGGCAGCAAAACTCTCACCTATAGTATCCATAATTTCTTCTGCAGTGCTAATTCTTTTCCAGCTTAGAAAAGGGATAGTGATTCTAAATCCTGCATGCTTTCCTAACTTTTTGCTATACTTGTTTGTTTGAGGTAAAAGATGTGATTACAAAGATATACGCAATCCAAGAGTCTCTATGGCTTTTTCATCTGACTTTGCCTGTGTTTGCTTTTTTAAAAGCTATAAGATTTGCTGGAGAAAGATACCTCTGAAACATTCCTCAAGATCTTCATTGCTGCTTCACAGCAATTGCAGTACCACTATGCTTTTGAGTTTCTTGGGAGCTTTTTGAAGTTACAGGCATGGAATTTGCAACTGCTTAGATAATGACATCAGTAATGCTTTCACAGCTTCAGGCACAATGATCACCATTTCTTATGTGAGCTCCACTTGCCAGTCTGCTTTACCCAAAATACATGTATAATGTATAGGTCTGTAAATAAAAGTTGAAGTCTCTTCCATTAAAGAAACAAAAATATAAAAGTGATTACTATCATATAGATTTTTACCTACATTAAATGTGCAAAAAGGCAACAAAGATGATAAACATAATGAGATAGATAGCATGAAAGGTCCTTGAATGTTGAGTGAAATTGGTTCATTGTTTATTATTAAGTTAGCAGAGACCACGATTTTCAATTATTTGCTCAATTTAGATTCCACATAAATTTTTATACTTGCTTCCCCATAATGGATTGTGTAATCCCATAATGGATCACCCACAGTGAGTCACTGAGTGATTAAGAGCAAAACATTTTAAGAAATATAGCATTTGAAATGCCTTCAGTAGCACAGATGATGATACATTTTGGAATAAAATTACTGGAATGAACAGGAATTTAGGATAAATAAAGGAATGAAGGTAAAGCCTCCACTGCTCCATTTGCTTTTGGAAATTTGAATTTAAACTTTAATCAATGAGGTAACAATATAGCATTAGTGGTTTGAATAAATTAAGATAATGACAAATTAGATCAGAGTTCTCAAAATTGAGATAATGGTTAGTTGCTCATAATTATATTTTGCTTAACACTAAGGAAAAAATATTTTTGTAACTATGTAAAATATTTTTCTGATAAATAACAAATGAATTTGAAAAAAGTGTTGATTTTTTAAAATTTCCCCTTTTTTATGAAGCTCTGAAAAATAAATGCATATATTATTCAAGTGAACATGATGTTAAAAATTGTAATGATTAGAAAAAACATTAATGTCATGACATGCATGTAATTTACACTCTATCAGGAAAATATAAAAAATAAATACAATACTAACCTTTGAAATAGGAAATCCAAATTTCATAAGAAGTAAATTTAGAAGTTGATCAGTATTTAAAATACTTTGTACTTGTAATGGAGGATACCTACTAAGTAGTGTATTAGCTTTATACAAGGAACAATCAAGTTTATGAGATAAAAATACAGCATTCATTGCTGTTTTGATCTCCTTCAAACTACTGCCATCTGTATACATCTCTTGTAAGTGTGATATTATTTCCCCATTATTTCCTGAACCAAGTAAATAAGGCATGATGTGATGAGCCTGATTGTCAAACGAAAAGGAAATGCCTTCTTTCTGCAAGGTACCAGGTGTTTTCTTAATAAACTGAAGAAATCTAAAACAAACAAACAAATTTTAAATTATGGTAGTCTGAGAAACTGAATGCATTTTACCAATTATATTTTAGAATCATAAACTGTAATGACTCATAAATAAGACATTCTTTTCTTAAAATGAGCTTCTTAATTAAAAACTATACCAGCTGTACAATCTAATACTTAACCTCTTCGGCACAGCATAGTGCTGAACTAAAACCTCTCTGCAGACAGGTGTGTCATATATGCATCAGTCCCAAATCTCGCTAGCAGTTGGGTGATGCACTGGCGCATTGCCGCTTGCCTTGATCTTCCAGATGGGTGTGGCACATACGCACTTTCAAACATACATGTTTTTTAGAATTTTTTTAAATCACTAGATGGCACTCCATGTCCACTACAGTTAGCTTATTTGAACATATACATTTCAACTTTCTGAATCTGGTGATTTATTTAGATGTAAGAGCCGATTATAGAAAGTACACAAAACCCAGCTGATGGGCAGTTGGCTTCATGTGATATCAACATTAAAAAGTTTCCGATGCTTCGATTTATTTATTTATTTTTTTTTTGTTCTTTTCTTATGGGAAGATTGGGAGTACACCTTTGGTTTTAGAAACTCCAGTTTGTATTCAGTTTGCATCTTCTTTAGATAGCAGCCATACTTTTTTTTTTTTTGCACAGGTTAGAGAATTAAACTAATACTATGACGTCTAAGAGAAAGATGCTTCTAACGGAAGAAGAAAATATTCGAACTGAAGAAGAGTATATTCGCTCATGAATGTCCATTCACGCCATGAGTGACTATTTTGATACTGAAAACTCTAGATTTAAATGAGAACAGAGATTTTGATACCGAAATTTTCTCAAGGACTAAATTGGAAATTTGTTTTGTTTTCACCTCACAATCCAGTAGAATAGTAGCAACTCCATCATGAACTTGATCTGCTAAGTAACTGGAGCCTTATGAATTTATGGGAATGCAGAAGTAAACTTAATTCAAAGTTACGTGAATGAAATTGATTTTCTCACCATTTTTTCCCGATAATCTAATGAACAAAATAGCTGAAGAAACTAATAATTTCTATGAACAAAAGATGAGTGAAAATCCATCTTTGTTCAAAATCAACAAACTCCTCTAGATGTGGCTAAAATGAGGAGATTCCTATGATTAATTAGTCTGCTGGGATGGGATTAAAAAGTTCAACCTAAAAATGTGTTTCATAACTAATGAAATGATAGCAACTAGATTATCACATGTTGTTTTCTTTTTGAATCATTTGTGCTATAATATTTGATGATACATTTTGTTACTTTTTATGTATGTTTGGATACAGATTTAAGTAAGTTTTTTACATTGTTTCATCAAGATGAGTCAAATATTTTATTTTGCATTTAGATTTTAATTAAAATTTTTTCAGAATGTCTTGATATTCTGTAGTTATGATTATACTACTGTTGATTAACATATATTTAAGGGTGTCCTTTGGATTATTGCGAAGTTGTTGTTTCATTTATGGTAACCTAAATAGTTGAATGTTATGGAAGCCCTATTATGACGTGCGATGAATTTGACTGATAGGAAAATATTTGTTGGATGTCAGTTAGGAAATACATCATGTATTGTGTGCTGTGCATCATGAAATGGCTGCTGGTGGTAAAGTTGGTGTTTGGTGCTATAGAACGAGAGAGCGGAAGGTTTTTTTTTTCTTTTTTTGGAATTGTTTAAGGAGAGAAGGAAAAAAACTTTGTTGGATGTCATTCAACGGAATTATAAGCGACCTACTCATACGAAGGAAATGTATATGCTTGAACGTAAAGATCGTTCAGATGACTTTCAATGGGTTGTCGCAAGAAAGGTTAAAATGCTCAGCATATAAAGTGTTCCTTTAGAAAGGGAACATGGTTTGTTAAAAGTTTTTGGATGCTGTTAAGGAATTTTGTGTGCCACGGAGTGAACACACGGAAAATTCTAAATAAGGTAAGTGGATATTTCCTTTGTGTAGTCCTTAGATGCTATAGGATGAATTTCCTTTTTTATGTTATTTCATTCTTTGATTTAAAATGTAATTTATTGAGATTATATACTTTTTGTTTGGTTCTAGTGTAAAATTTGGTGCTCCTTTGACCTTTTTAAGTGAAATTCGATTGATGTCTACAAGGACAAAGTCAAGGGAATGTGCAATGTTGAATTTGCACAATTCTCTGATGTTTTTTAAGCCAAAATAGGTCGATGTGTACATGGATACCGAGTTTGTGCAATTCTTTGACTTGTTATTTTGACCGCCCCAAATAACTAATTTTCGCCAAGGGACACCCGTAGACATACTTTTACCTTACTGTTAGATACTATTACAGAAAAAATCAAAACAATTGATAAAAAAACTTTTTGTTTAGTCCAAAGGGGCTATGTCTCTGAAGGACTATTGTTTTCATTTCCGCATTTTGCATCCGAAACATTAAATGTCGGTTCACTTTTCAAACTGTTGCCACCAAATATTGTAGCCATGTATTATGTATTATATTTAAAGAAATTAAATCATGAAGAATGTGCATAAATGCATGCAAACAATGGTACATAGAGCCATCGAATTTTGAATGACGTAATCCTACTGCGAATATGGGCATCTGGAAGCCCAAATTTGAAATTTGTTTTATTATCGATTTCATATTTTGTAAAACTTTAATGAATTTTTGATTAACAAACTCAAGAATTTCAAAGCAAGCAATGGTGCCGTCGTACAGAAAAAACATTGCTATCTCCAGTGCATGAGACTGTGTATCGGAAATTCTAAATATATGCTCAATTTAAAATTATTTTGTGATATTTCTCTTGAACTAAATTTTATGCTTTAGATGTGAAGAATATGATATTTAATAGATAAACATAACACACAAAATGTTAAAAAACTCCCCTTTGGGCGTAATGTAAAATCTGAAGCTTTCAGATTTTTAGTCCAAAGGGGCTTTGTCCCTGAAAGACTATTGTTTTCGTTTTGCGATTTTGCGTCAGAAACATTAAATGTCAGTTCACCTTTCAAACTGTTGCCACCAAATATTGCAGCCCTGTATTATATTTAAAGAAATTAAATAATGAAGAATGTGCATAAATGTATGTATGTTTCTCGCATTGTGATAAAACGACGGTACCTAGAGCTATGGAATTTTGAATGACGTAATCCTGCTGCGAATATGGGCATCTGGAAGCTCAAATTTGAAATATGTTTTATTATTGATTTCATATTTTGTAACACTTTAACAAATTTTTGATTAACAAACTCAAGGATTTCAAAGCAAGCAATAGCAATGTTGTACAGAAAAAACATTTTTATCTCCAGCGCGTGAGACTGTGTATAGGAAATTCTAAAGATACGCTCAGTTTAAAATTATTTTGTGAGATTGTTCTTTAACTGAATTTTATGGTTTAAGTGTGAAGAACATGATATTTAATAAATAAAGATAACACATATAATGCTAAAAAAATGCCCCTTTGGACGTAATTAAAAATCTGAAACCTTTCAGATTTTCTTTTTTGTTTTTTATTTTTACTGAAGTTCTTTTTTGCAGTTAGGCTTAGCAATGCTAAATACCCATCTTGCGAGATCATACTACTGCAATAACACACCGTCTCCAAGGTGAGTTGCACTAAGTGGCATGCCGTTGCGTAAGAGGATTAACTGCTGATGCAGATATGATACACTCATCACGAAGGGGTTAAAATATACACAGTAACTTTTCAGCTAACATATTTTTTTAATTCTAAGATGCACCTCATAATTTCAGTCCCACTAAAAGAGAAAAAAATTGTCACTTTAAGAAAATAAAATAAATGAAGATAATGCTAAAATACATCTAGTAAATATTTTTTAGTAGTTAACTTATTAGCAACAATAACAATCTTATTTAAATTGATGATTTGAAAAAAATATTATTTCAGAATAATTCGCAATTCTTTTACAAATCCCTACCTATAATTCTGAGAACCGTTAAATATGAAAAGTACTTTATTTACAGTAATATTTATATGGAAAAAAGGTGTGTCCTAAAATTCAAAGAAATATAGTACAAATCTCATTTATGCATTAATTTTTAGCTATCACAGCCAAATTCATGAAACAATATAACTGATTTTTCTTGTTTGAAAGAAACTTTTCAACCATAAATCATGAAAATTTCCATTTTGCTTTTTTTCTGACATTCGTATCTCTTGAATATGACTTTTAAAGGAATTTTGGTACTGATGGTATATATTCTGAGCAATGTGGTGATAGTACAACCAGATGGATTTCTAGGCTAATGAGTCCAGGTTTGAATCTTGGATAAAGCATGGATGTTTATGTGTATAAAATTTGTTAAGTCAACAGGTCATTTGATGGTAAGGGAAGGAAACTACAAGACCCAGTCAAAAATGGAGAGCTCAGGCAGATAGCCCTCTTGTGCTTTGCTAAATCAAATAATCCAGTCTAATTGATGGTGTATTCTCTATATCAACCTTTACCATTTTCTCATTTTACATCAGAGTATTTCTTTTCAGGAATGTAATCTGTTCTTTCATCTTTCGCCAGGAATCAACCTCTACATGTTGTTTTTGATTTTGAACAAGGATTGGACTTTTTCTTCATTTTCCCCTTAAGATTGAAGAAAGGATCAATGATAAACAACAAGGGGAACAACTGATGTTGCTTCTTACAGTTTATACTTCAACATATGCATAAGCTCTTCTGCAGTTATGTCACCAATTTAGTTCAAAATGGATTCAAAAGTTATTTAAAAAATAATTTACTCTTTTCTTTTCTCAATTTTATTTCTTTACGGACAATTTTCTTTACAGCTGTTTTGTGCAATCAGCTGTGATTCAGTATCTCGGAAGACTTGCTGTTTCTTGCAGGGTACTAATTTTATTCAGTTCTTATATGGCTTGTTAACCACTGAGAAAATCTCTATCAGGTATAAAAAATACTAGTTATGTAGCAGCTGTTTCAATATGAAGAAGTATTTAAAATCGGTAGATACAAGAACAGCATTTATAAAGGATTATACAGAACTTTCCACAAGTCCTTGATCAGCATATCTGTCAAAACATTCTCACATGTAGTCGTGTATAAGCATTTAAAATATATTACCTATTTCTCAGCAAATTAGTTCCTCTAATATATTTTTCTGATAACTTCCACAACCACTGAAAATATCATGCTGTATTCACATTTTTTCTACATAATAACTCCTTCATGATGATTACTGGCTAACCCTAGGCAGAGATCATCATTTACTTCAGTTATTGTTAATCTTTGGGGTTGCGAGGTGGATGGCCTTCTAACCTAGATTAGCAATGATTTAGAATTTTATTCAAAATTTCTGATCTATGTTTTGATAACAGTGACTTTAGAAATCTTTCACCTTCATCACCAAACTTTTGTTTCAATAATGATGCACCAAGCAGTGAAGGATTCAACATAAACTTTTCTTTCAGACAAAGCTTTTGTCAAAATACACTAGACTGACTGATGCTAGCAAAATTTTGGTAGCTTATGACATTTTCTCTTATGTTGCTCGAGGATGTTCAACACCCGCAATTTCAGGAAGCTCCAAACTTGAAAGGGGAGATGATTTTGCATTTAATTTTTTAAGAAATCAGATTTCACATCTACATAATACCTCTCATAAATTACACTACGGCTTTGTAACAGAAATGAAAGGTGAATGACAGTACACAAGGACAAATATAATTAAAAAGTAACAAAAATCTGAGTAATTTCTTCTGAAACCGTATTTTAAAATTCTTGAAATCGAAACAGTTAATCACCAAGGCCATTACAACTTAACTGTAGGCAATTCCCTATTGGGTACACATCTAGTAACAACTAGCGTCATTTCTTCTGGTCTGCAATGCATTAATACTTAACTGCTTTTCTTTCTCAGAGACAGTTTGGGACTACAGCCAGGGACATAAATAGCTGTATGAAAAGTATGTCAACATATATGGAAAGAAGCATTAGGAGGTTCTTTAGTGCCCTATCTCATTCCTGATAAAGAAATCATGAAAAGGGAGAAAATGTTTCTACTGTTCTGAGAAAATATCTGGGTGTCGACCAGCTCGGTACCTAACTGATTACACATGCATACAGACCGTTTCATATTGAATGGGAGAAAATGACAGTATACATATGAATGCTTTAATTACTTTATTTTGACAAATCCAATTTACTATAGTTACCCAAGTTTCTATAGATGTTCTATATGTGCCCTCCAGTGACATGGCAAACATCTATGCTGTATTCTAGTTCCAACCACAGTCATGATAAAATATCCTTTGTTAATGAGTCGAACACTTTAGTTATCCACTGCTTCAATTGCTATAAGTTCTGGGAAAATGGAAGCACTTTATGTTTAACAAAACCCCTAGAAAAAACTCATACGAGGTTGATCTGGGAATCTCAGTGGGCAACAAAGCAATAGCATATCGTATGACATGACCCAGTATGACCAATCCAGCGATGGGGTAGACTATCATTCAAATACTGGCATTTGTTTTTGTGCCAAAGCTGTTGAAGCATTGTCTTGCTGCAGAATGAGGCCGGGAACCGCTTCCTCCAACTGAGGGGACAAGTGTTCTGATGGTATATCTTGGTAAATGTTGCCATTAATCTCCATAAATAAAAAAGGTCCCCAAACACAAATATTGGAAATGGTGCAGAAAACATTCACCTTTGGAGAATCATGGCCATGTGGATTTTCCCATGTCCCTAAATCATAAATTATGGTTATTAACTGTCAGAAACATGAAAAGTGGCTTCATCCGTAAATACAAGTCTGTTTGTGAAACCATCTACCTCAGTTCATTTTGCAAATTCTCACAGAAAGTTGCAACAGTGTGTTAAGAAGGTTTTAATGAATTCATCATATGAAAAGTGTATGACCGGAATTGTAGACATTTCCATAAAGCATGTCGTACTGTTACACAAGGCACATTGAGTTCAGAACTCACAGAATTTTGTTGGACTTTATCAAGAGGTTTAACAAATTTTTTTCAACCACTTCGGCTTTGGCTGCTGTTCATTTTGGGCTGGTTTTCTTACACAAGCAGCCCATGTCCTGAAACTGCTTCACCTACCATTTGATGTGGGTATGATGCAGTGGTTTTTACAGATTTCATGTGAAAATGTCTTACGAATGAATGATGATAACAACATAATATGTTTTGCCATATTCCAAAACACAGTACGCTTTCTCCTGCACGGATAGTGCCATTTTTATTTATAGTGTCTCTAGCAGAGATTTCATTTCACTGTTGCCAGATAAAAACTTTCATAAATGTAGTTTTAGAATTAGTTTGTTTCAACTTCATAAATCAGCTACAGAATTTGAACTATGCTATTCTTTTTGTTCCATCCAATATGAAACCTGTACTTTATTTTGCCCAAAAGAGATAAAAAAGTTAAGGATTTTCTTCAAAACCAAGGACTTTTGCATTCTAAGTCAGTAAAATGACCATTTGAGTAAATCATACTACTACAACTTCTCCATTTTTGCACTTACAAGAAAGAACTTTATATTTAATATGAGCTAAGAAGCTGAGCTGCTTCTTAGATTCTAAGTGGAATTGTAATTATAGCCAATGCCCCAAATAAGACAAGGTCCGATATTTTTTTTCTACTTAAACATTTTAAATTAATTTAATAATTTATTAGATTTCTCTTTACATTTTTCTTAATTTAAATTAAATTATTTAAATTTTTGCTATTTTATTTATTTATTTTTTTCTTTCATTCCTCACAATCTTCCATAGGGCTCTGGCACTTCTAATTTTAGAAAATAGCCCTGATTAGACGTATATTGCCCCTAGATTAACAACTTAAGGACATAAGCTAATAAGAGTCCTTTTTCAAGATCACTTCATTATAAATAAAAATATTAAAATAAATTGCCCTTCCTTTCAAATCTTGTAACGAAACTCTCCAACAAACTGAAAATGGATACTCAGTCTGCTTCCGAATGAGAAATCTGTGCAAAATGCTTTTAGAAAAACTAGCTACTATGTAAAAAAGAAACACGGATGCATTCAAATATATGCCAAACTAACGTTGTATATGTCAAATAATTGCTCAGTCATCAATACTGCCATATATGGCAATAGTGGCTCAGCCAAATATTGCTATAGATGTAAATTAATTACTCAGCCTTTAGATGTTATGCTAATGCTGGTTAATCTAAACAAATTAAACAAGAAAGTGTATTAATTTCAATCCTCAGTTCATTTAATTTTATTCAATCTTATCTATACTAGGCACTGAAGTTCAGATGCACCCCTCCCAGAAAAAAAGGATATCTAAAACTTTCTGCAGAAAGAAAAGCAAAATGCTAGTTTGAATACATAAGGATTTAATTGGGGAAAAAAAAAATTATGGTGATTTTTAAAGATTAATTTTAACAACTACATTACTACCTCAGCTATAAAAAAACAGAAATGGAAACCAATCATAATCTTCAATAAAGCAATTTACTTTTTGTGCAGAAGGATGCTATTTAATTGACTTTCTCTTGCATTTTGAAACAAATAATTAAAATTTGACCTGCTTTCTACATACCAACAAGCAGTTTAATATTTGAATGTTTTCAAAATTACAACATTGGTTATAATTAGTGTATATACTGAAAACTTCAAAAGACTGAGTTTAGGCAAAATACTGCAGTAAAAATTAGCACGCAGCCACTTAGATTCATATTTAAGGGAATTTATATTGTACCTAGTTCATGAACATGATAACTAATTTGTTGCTATTTTAAATGGCATTAGGAAATTTTGGCCACTGGAATGATTACAATAAGTTTTTTTATCAATTTGATAGTCAGATAATCTCAAACCTTGAACTTCTAAATTGTTTACATACTGTACCCATAATTTGTATCTATTGGTTTTAGTTTGATTTATGAGATTATGGAAAAGCCTTGAGGGCTATCTCTCTAAGATGCCTTCGTGGAGAAATTTCTAAGGAAAACTGCCTCACATACAAATTACATATGGGGAAAACCATGAAAATGACCATGCAGTTAGCTCGTTCGTGGGATTTGAGCCTCGGACTTGTATCTGTTGACTAACTGAATAAAGAGTGAATATCTAACTAAGGGTGAAAATGCGCTTTAGCCCACTGCTTGGCGCGTTTCTGTGAAACGTCTTTGCAATTAATTGCAACCTTCCCGACACGCTCCGCGAAAACCTATTGTAAACAAAACATAGAATTCTAAAGCATAAATTAGTATGGAAACTGTTGCCACAAAAAGATAATAAAATAATATGCAAAATGAACATTACGATCATTAAAATATTTGTCAGTTAGGTTTAAATTAATTATTTACATTTTATGTTGTAATACTTACACATTTTATGCCGTTACATAACCTTCCCGACACGCTCCGCGAAAACGTAACCAAAATGGCATCCAAGAAAGAAGGAATTTTTTTTAAAAGGGCATTAAAATTACAAACGATACCATGTACACACCGTTCCGTTTTAACTTAAAAAAAAATCTGAGAATTGCACAATGTAGGCAACGTACACAAATGAACAAAATAAGCTAAAATAACGAAAATAAATTACAAGAAAATGCCATGTGCACAGCGTTCCTTTTAAACTTAAAAAAAACTTCAGCGAATTGCACAATGTAGGCAACGTACACAAATCAACAAAATAAGCTAAAATAACGAAAATAAATTACAAGAAAATGCCATGTGCACAGCGTTCCGTTTTAACTTAAAAAAAACATCAGCGAATTGCACAATGTAGGCAATGTGCACAAATCAACAAAATAAAATAAATTGCAAACGATACCAGCGTTCTGTTCTTCAGCTGAGCCAAATTATTTCAATAAAAGGCAACAAAATATAAAAATTAAGCAACTTGCACTTCCAATAAAGTAATAAATGTACATGTACATTCACTCACCTCTCTCAGCATCACAGCTAAATCCATACCGACTCGGTATTTAGCGAAATATAAGGTACGAAAATAGCAAACACTCAACACAAAAACACCGCATTCAAAGAATACAACGACAACTGAAATAACTACTTAAATTAACACGTAAGAATTTCGAATAAACCGCTACGTCATCTCACATTACCAATAAAACCGTTCTTTATAAAATAGGAAATACGCATGTGCGAAAGCTACATGTTTCCGTAGCTTCAAAATACCCAGTCAGCCATGTTCGCGGATATACGGAGTTACCCATGTTGGCACGTTTATTGCTCATTCAAAAACAATCGCCGCCAAGCAGTGGGCTAAAGCGCATTCCAACCCTAACTAAGTAAACAATTATCTGTTCCTTTACACATCATGATTATCTAACTAAATAAACAATTAGCTGTTCCTTCAGACATCTGCTGGAATGACTGGGATAAGCTATGCCAAATTGTATGGCTGGTATGAAGTTATGTGGTTTAATCCCAGTATACAGTACACACATGATTTGGTGACTTATGATGAGCAGTAAACCCTTCAATTATGATGATGACTAACAGTAAACGGGTCAAAATTGCACCCCAATTTTCAAAATCGCGCCAAAGCCATACCGTATACTAGGATTTACGTATCAGAATAAGGTTTTAATACTTATCAGTCAGACATATTTCTAACGATAAAATTAATTTTTCACACAGATTAGCTGGTTCACAATAGTTAGATTATTTTTCCTACAACACTGTAATCCTGCCTACATAGCTTTAGTCATAATCAAATAATCCAATTAACTCTAAAAATACTGAAAGATTTTTGCTATGCTGTAAAAAACTGAAAAGCGATGTTTAGATTTAATAACGGCCTGAGCATGCTTTGGGCACAATCCACTGATCAAACACTTTTTATTAAGAATAATGAAAGTGTTATTTTAAAATTATATACATTTCACATATCAAATTGAATAGATAATTAAAAGTGCCAAAACGTTACTTACTTTAATATATTACTAGCAGTAACATTAGAACAACCTAATTCCTTAAGTGAAAAGTACCGATGTTGTAATAGACTGGAGTTCAAAGAAAGAATAATTGGAAATTCAACTACATCACTAAGCTTTAAGTGTTCACTACAAAATTTAGCATTGCGAATAAAGTGTTCTGATTTTAACTGCAATATATTTCGGTTTCTTGCAACTATCTCCCCAGCGGTAAGATCGGTGCATTCTAGTATTTCGGCAAGCTTATGTGTGCGTAATTTGCGCGCATCTTTTGCACTAATGCTTTCCTCAGATGAAGACGTGAAACGAATGTGTTTAACTTCAACAATAAATAATTGCCTAATTACACAGGGTTTTGTAATAATTAAAGGCGAAAACATGTTTACATCGCCACACCATTCCTCATTATTATTATTTTGCTTTCATGACATTTCACATCACATCTTATCATTAAAGAAAAAAAGTTAGTTAATATTTTATAATTTCATATCAAATATGCCATTATTCAAAAAGTTCAGTAATTCATTAACTAAAATATTAAATATAAATTAATAAAAACATTTTCAATATGAAACTTTAGACTGACTGAATTTATATAAATCTAAAATCATGCACATCAGAATGCGACTCTGCATCTGGCTCCATATCAAAACATTCATATAATTTTGCCTAAGGTGGTTTGTAATTTGGCAACGTCGGCATATTAACAAAAAAAATAAGAATCGTTTTGTGGTATTAATAGGTTTTGGACATTTAAGGTATGTAACGTCTTTTTATTAACCATTATTCTAAATCGATAACATGCATACATTTTTTGTTTAGGAAAGTCGTTATACATGAGCGAATAAGAAACTGATGTGGTATTTACGTCGCAATTTCCCTTCCAATCTTCCGGGATTCTAATGTTTTAAAATTTAGAGCGTGGGTGTATGTCGTGTTTGTTATGTTTTTCTTTGATAATTTCATCTTTTGTTGCATTATCTATTTTATCTTACATTCTTTAGGTAATTTTAATGCGTACTGTGCTTTATTTTAATAACTGATGAATTATTTTGAAAAAACTTCTAATTTCTTTTATTTTTTTCTGAATTTTGATGTAAATGAAGTCAGTTTAAAGTTTTATATAGATCGTCGTAATTATTTGGTGTTATCTGTAAGGCAGTTTCGTCATTAAATGTGTCTCTTCAGTTATGTATATGCATGAGGTACTATTGCATGAGAAAAGAGATAAATTAATGATAATTTTTGTAAGCTTGTGAAAAATAAGTCAAAATAAAAAGTTTTTAGTGTACTCGTGTGTATTAGGTATTCTTCATAACATTAAAAGGTATTTAATGTGAAGTATGTAAAGAGGATTTTATAAACTCCGTCATCATTTTATCAAAGAGTTTTAAGTGGTTTGCGATTTGTAGAAGATTTAAAAATTTTCCCTCTTTAGTCTGAGTTTTCATATACATTTATCGAAACTTCTCCTTGTACATTTCATTTTTAATTTAATAATTAAAAATAAAATGTTTCTCTGAAGTTTAACTAAATGTTATATTACCATGTTTTCATTAGTTCTAAGATTTATTGCTTAATTTCAGTCTTACCAAGGAAAAACTAATAAATGAAATCGAATATTTAAATATAACTAGTAATTTTTTTTAATAATTGAGTTTGATTTATTAATAGCATTCTTATATAAATTAATTTGAAAAAATGTATTAGTATGGAATAATTAATAATTTGGAATTCTAAAATGTTATCAGCTCTGAGGCACTCCTCGTTTTTATTACATATATAGGAAGAAAATAGGGCATCCTAAATTCAAAGAACCTAATCTATTTTGGCAGAGTTGTATTTAATTTTTTAGTTTTTATAATTGTATTTTAAAATTCATTTACAAAAATGTAGCATTTTGACAGGATAGGTATATGTCACATTTTGATGTCATTAGTAATATTCTCGTAGTTTGTAATTCTTAGGAAATTATTCTAGATTACAGGAAAGCAGAAGTAATTCTTTAATGCAGCACTTTAAACAATCATTTTAATAAAATTAATTGCAACCCCCCCTTTTTTTTTGCATATGTGTGTGAATGCTTTTACATTGATTTTTACCTCAGTTAAATAAAAGCTATTGTGCTTTTAATTTCTTTATTATTACTAGTTTGTAGCCTGATTAAAAAAAAAAGTGGAAATTAGAATGACAGGTACCTTTCTATTAGGCGAACCATCTCAGAAAGATATCAAAATGGTTCTGGTAATCAATATTTTGCTGTGAAAGTGTAAAAACTACATTTGATGATTTATTTTGTTTTGACTGGCAACAGCACATCCTTTAACAACAATATTAGTGGCTTTAATATGTTTCTGAGGTGCCATTTTTAATAGAAATATTCCAAATAATGTTTTTTGGCCTTATACTGGTTTCATTATTGAAAATTATTTTTCTGCACTAAAATATTACTAAATGTGCAATAAATCTGTTTCCATATCGTCAATTTTAAATTTCAAGTGATACCTGCTCTGCTAGTATCAAAAAATTTTCAGAATTTTCTTTGAACTTTAAATTGTTATTTTTTATTCATGTTTTTAATTATATATTTGATATCAAGTATCTGTTATATTTAAATTTTCTCTTCTGCCTTTAGTCTCATGCAGTCTATGCACATTTATCGATCAGCATTCTCTAATTTTACAATTAAGTCGGTTTTGAAGAACGTGAAGCCTTTTCATCACTTTGCTGGTCGTCTCTTTTCTGTATGCTCAGTATCAGCTATGGTTCAGAAGTACAACATTGAGACTATTCGGCTATCTTCTAATTTCAAATGTGAGTTTTTCTTAATTTGACACAATGAAAATTCCTAGCATAGTGCTGATATTAACCTGTGTATGAATAGAAACATCCGAGTATTACTCGTTACAATTTCAACTTGTATCTCATATAACTAACAGAATTTTAAGGTCTTGAGATATCAGTTACTTTCATAAAGCCATTCGTAACAGTTTGTTTCAATAACTTTTTTATAGTTTTCAATTTGATTTCAAGTTCACATTTATTCTGAAGCAGCATTCTTTAACGATTTTTTTTGCTTTTTGAGGTACTAGTCACTGCGTAACACATATTGTATATTTATTTTCTCATTTTTAAGTATATTTCTTTCCTATTCACTTCTTACCATGTATGATATAGGCTCGTAATCAGTAAATGAACTCACTATTCATAATCATTAATATCCCATTGAGAACATTTAGGGCCATGGTGGATCTTAGGAGCAGAAAAGGGATATTGAGGTTTAGGGAA
>KK119790.1:92210-114859 GCA_000611955.2 Stegodyphus mimosarum
AAAAAAAAAAAAAAAAACAAGGGGCACTCAGTTGTAAACTTTTACCCATGTTTTAAATAAATTAAACATTCTTTGGACTATAAAAATGTACCAGATAATCTTCACACGAGTCATTAAATGATGTCTGGTGGCCTTTCGCATGTTAGTGTATGTTGCATATGTGTAAAGTTCATTTATCCTTCAAGGTAACTAATAAAATACAAGTTACAGCCTATCAGTTTAACATTTTCAGACCCAGGTCTGTACATATAGAGATATCAAGTATGGGTACTTTTTGTTATGCACCTGCCACACATTGTAAGAATATGTGTATGTATATTTAATTATTCTGGTTTGCATAAATACACACATGCATACATAATTCCCAGATGTTGCTGTCATAGGGTTTTGGCATGTGTTCAGTTCACTATCACAGAGGCCAAAAGGCTTAGCAGGTACATAAGTGGGAAAATATCCAAGTATGTAGAAGTAATATTCTCTTTCAAGTTAGCTTGCATGCTTTGGCAGGAATCTTTTAATATTTCCAGGTTCATTTATCATAGATAAAAATTTGTGAACATATTTCACCAATTTCAGCCTGTTTTGCAATTTTAGGGCAAGTTGAATTAATAATTGGATACAGCTCAAATGCAGTAAATAAAGATATAAAGCTTCAATGCATATTTAGTCCATGCCTTCAGATCATGGTCAAAAGCTAGCTAATATTGTGAATATTGTAATACGAGCGCAACCAAGAAGCCTCTGCAATCCAACACAAGTAATAAGATTGGTTCCAGCTGATTTTTGTCTTCTGTGGAGGTGCTTGTTCTATGCGATTATGATATTGATGCTATTTCCATTCTTAAAAATATTTGTCATCTTAGTTGGTTGCCATGAAAGGTTTCATTGTATATCCTTATTATTACCTAGCCAGTATAAATTAGTGGTGACACTGACTGCTGTACTGATGGGCCCAGGTGTGAATCCAGGAGGAGTATCTTTGCAGCAAAGGGGCACTCAAAATGCACAGCAAGCTGAAAGTCCTCCTATCAGGTTCGTGGTACAGGAAGAAGGGTAGCAAACCTTGGACTCACTTTTTTCCCTGGGGCATTTTGCCTCAAAGTTAGGGCAGAACTGCACAGTTAGTGTGCCGGGACTGTACTTGTATAACCGAAGGGGAAATTTTGTTGTCCTGCCAACTTCTGCCTGTGTCAAGTGGTTGAGATAGCTGAAAACTGTAGTTTGACATAGCTCTAGGTCAATCCCAAGCTAATGGTCTGGTTGCATGGTTGGTTTAACCCATTTGTAATGTGAATATGAGCCAGTTTCCTTCAGAAAGTCTTCCAAGAAGGCAGCCTTCCTGTTAGGCAGATAGCCCTCGTGCCTTTGCCGTATTCAAATAACCTATTACAAGGGTGAATGAAACATACTTTAAGAAAGCAGTGATGATCCAGAAAATAGATTGGGAAGCTATCAAGACTCTGCATCTTAAATTAGATAGATATCTAATAGGAGTTATAATACCGTAAACATCTACAATATTTTTAAGCTCAGATATAACAACTTACTTTTTTGTAAGTAGAAATGTATGTTTTTATGTTAGTGGGCATGTTGACAATGTATGATTGCTCTTAATTTTGAACTGAGTAAATTTCGTTTGGAATATGGAATAGTTTTTAATAAATTCATCCTTATTTTTTGGTACATTTTTTTTCATTTTTTTGTAATCTGGATATCAATCCCATGTTAGTCTATTTTTAAGTGCTTATGTTTTTATAATACTAGGTAGATTTTCAAAAATGGAATGCTGTGGGAATGGTTGTGGCATAGATTTTTCAAAAGAAGAATTGAAGCAGAGATTAACTCCACAGCAGTATTCTGTAACACAAGAAAAAGATACTGAAAGGTTGGTGTTATGTTATCTCTCTATGTGGATATCTGTAACATATTATTAACTGAATAATATATAGTTGTTAAGGGAATATATTAAATTAAGTATATTTGTGGGGAGCTTTAGGTTCATTTGATTATTTATATTTTTACTTTATGTATATATGTAATAATGTTGGCAGAAGATAAAAACAATTAACTAGCAATCATGGCCGAGATATTAAAAAGAGATATAGCTCATACACGAGTAGGATGTGTGATAGAAGATAGCTTGAAACTGTTGCGTAGATGACTGGAACTTTGGAAAAGTGCAGATAGCTTGATAGTTAAAATGCAGTTTTATTTCTGGATGATGAATTTCATAGAACATATTTTCTTAATTGGTACAACACTAGGGGTGTGATAAGTACCCCTTAATTTTATATATGGGTACCATATTGTTAAAATATATGAAGCTGATAAGTGGCTAACTACATGCTTATATAGTGAGACCAGCGGAGAAAAGTGACTGCATACTTCAGTAGGACTTATAAATAAGCTGGGAATGGTTTGAAACTTTGACAGCAATTGGGCAAGAGCGTACAGCATTGTACTGCGGACGAAAGCGACACATTATGGATTTTTTGCAGGTAAATGCAGTCAAATAAAATCAAAAATTAAAAAGGCTGTTGCCTGTTAAGTTAGTAATTTGTTAATAATTTTCTTTAAAATCTTGTGTATATATGTATATAATTTTTATTGACTGTAAACTTGGTTTTAAACCTAAATATTCCTTTTTTATTATATTCCAAATGTAAAACAATAACAAGATATGAAATTTTCTAAAATAATTTAAACTTAAGTTTTGAATAATAAATGTGTGTATGACATATATATTTATAAGCGATTGCCAACGTGTATTATAAGGCAAAAATATTTAACCCTTTCACGACAGGTGCCTCAGTTACCAAACCACTGTCTTGTGACGGCGAGCTAACAGGATGCACTGTCTTGTTGGGATGGGCAATTTGTACTGCTAAGCCTAAATTGGAAATAAGATTCACATAAATTAAATTTTGGGTCCCATTGTTCCAATTTTTGACGAATGAGATGAATCTTAGGTAGCTATCAGAATTAATTTGAAAACTTTATATTTTCCTTTTTATTTGAAGTATAAAAAATGCTTTCCTAAATGAAACATAAAATATTCATCTCAATGCTAACCAAACTCTTAGAGGGATGAATAAAACCTCTAAAGCAATAGGACATACAACCCATGTCGCTAAAAATAAAAACATAACTATTGAGAAGCAGGGAAAACATCCCCATGTGTTTACATCAGCTGACAAAATTAATTGGAAGCTCTGTTTTTTAACATTACCAGAGTTGCCAACTCTCCCGATTTAGGCGGGAGACTCCTGATTTCTGATCACACTCCCGCCAATTCAATTTTAGCATATTTCTCCCTACTTTCTCTTATTCTTAAAATTTCTCACGATTTTTATGTAGCTTGACTTAATACTTCACTATTTGCCCCCCTCCCTCCCCAAGAAAAAAGTGATTTTTGATGTCTGAAAGCGTGTTTTTTCCCCCTCTAGATGCATATAAAATAAACTGAAGTCCTTTCGTCACTGAGATTTGGCGCGTTTCTACTTTGTGTGTGGGAATCCGAAATGCATGTCCACAAAATATAAATGTAACGCTCTCCCAAAATAAAAAAAATCGCTTGACAAGGGACACATTTTCCGATTATTGTAATTTTATCTTATGAAGAACGAATATTTATATTTTTGTCTTCAGACCTTGACAAAGCTTTTCTCTTTTTTGTGCATTCTATTTTGCTATTATACAATGTTCTTAACAAAGTTCCATAGTCAGAATAACATTAATTCATGTTTTGCAATCAATGATTAGTGATCTGGTTAATAAGTATTTAATGATTAAGGAAACTGATTAGAGTATTTTTCTATTATTAGAAGGTACGAGTAATAAAACTGCTTTTTTTTTTTCCTACGTCTAAGTAGTTTTGCATTTAAGAAATAATAACTGAACTTTCAAATATTAATTAAAACCATTTGAATTTAATGCATTATTAAAATATATTTTCTTTCTACATATTTTTATTTAAAAAATCTTTTTGTCATTGAGAAAATTCTCCCGATTTCTTAAAAAAATATCCTGATTTTTGACTGTCATAGGTTGGCAAGTATGCATTACTCAGCCCGCGATTTCTACTTTGATTCAGAAAAAAAAAAAAAAAAACCTCTACAGAATGAAGACCAGCATTTTCCAGTCTTGATTAGGTAGAGAATATATATAGAAAGAGAAAATATTAGCACAAAGAAAGCAACTTAATATTGAAATAAATATTTAAGAAAGCAAACAAATAAATATTGAGCTTTTTTTGTAAATTTTGTTTCCCTCAAGGCCATAAATGCTTCATTATTTCATAAACAACTATTTTAGATTTTAACTTTATAATTTCTACATGTCATCTTACTAGATTTAAGTTCATGATATAAAATCCCCAAAATTCTCAAATCTGGACTCACCAAAGTTACGACAAGTTCAGATCTCGGACTTTGTACTTTATTATTTGTTTTTAAAACCACCTGATTTTGAAAGTTTGTGAAAGTTATCATAGAGATTAGTTTTTTTTTGGGGGGGGAAGGTTATGAATATTAAAATATTGTTGAACTAATTATATTTTAATCCTATTTTTGTGAAGATAATTAAGTTTTAAGAGCTGCTGTAAATCTTGTATATTTTTTATTTGAGTATTCAGTGAAAGGTGCAAATAAATTGCTGTGATAGTAACAGTATTGTGACTGACAGGGTAATGCTTAAGTACCATAAATTCTTAATTATTATTTCTGTATAAATAAAATTTATAAGCATACCATTTACTGAAATGTTGAATTTTTTTTAGACCATTTACTGGAAAATATTGTAATCACTTTGAAAAAGGCATTTATTCTTGCATTGTGTGCAATCAAGATCTTTTTTCATCTGAAGCGAAGTTTGAAACAAAATGTGGTTGGCCTTCATTTTTTGATGTGATTGATAGCAATAATGTGAAATTCAAAGAAGATTTATCTCATGGTAAGTTATAAAAAGTAAAATATAGCAACACAGGGAGGCAGTGATTTACTTCTCAATTAAAATAATTTATTTACATTTTTTAATAATAGATTTATTAAATCTTAAGTAATGTTATTCAGAACAGATGATATTTTGACGTTTTATGAAATTTTATAATATATTTTGGCATTTTCTGACAATAATACTATTCAGATTAATGAAATTATATGGGTATTGCCAACATGCTGTCGATGAAAAATTAAATAAGATGATCATTTAGGAATAGCTCTGAGCACATTATGAATTAAATTTTAGCAGTTGATAAAATGTGATTAAGGAAAAACTTGATAATTTTTAGGTAAGAAATACTTTGTAAGCATTAAATATGTAATTAAGAAATAGGTTTTCTGTAATATTTTTAAAAATATTTAAAATACTGGCTATTGAATAGTAGGTTAAAAAGTTTGTGTTTTTAAAAAAGAAAAAAAATTTTTTTGTGTAAACTTAATGAAAATAAACGTGTGCATTTTAAAAAAGCATTTATATGCAAGAAAATTAAAAAATAGCTTTTTTTGTATGTCTAAGTTATGTGGAAAATGCTTATGAACAGGTGGAGGTAGCTAGGATGGGATTAAAAAAATAATTTTTCTTGAATATTATATGATTGAATTTTAAAAAATTAAATAGAAATGTTTCCTCAAAAAGTGTATTATATATTTAAAAAATAGTTTTTTAAATCTTTATGATAATTATTCATTGGTTTATTAAATTTAAAATAGTAACAATTGGTTAATTAAATTTAATATAATGGTAATGAATTGTATTCTGTTGTGGTATATGTTCTCTGTCATTATCCTGTATATTATCCATAGATTTAAATTTATGTTATTCATCCAGACTTACATTTTAAAGGAATTTAAGTTAAATTCTCATTTTTGTTAATGAAACAATATGCATGTTTGATTTATAAAAAAGTATGTGTGTAATCTAACAATGTGAGTGAGGGGAGGGGGAAGGGGTATTGTAAATCAGTTGTAAGAATTATTTCTCAAATTATAAATTATATATCTTTTTTTTTTAGAAAATGTATAACCATTAGTTTATAGTAAATTGTAAACCCACCGCTCAATGAGCACCGCCTAGTGGCCGCTGGTATAGCCTTGATTCAGGTACTGGAATCATGAACTAAGCATGGTGTTCCCCGATAAATGTATAATTCTAACGTCCTTAAATGTAATGTTTTATTATTTTCTTTTAACTGTGTTTTCTTAATTAAACTTAATTAAAAAGTCCAAGTGAGTCTTTAGTTTATGATATTTTAGTTATAAAATTGAATAAAATCTGCACAAAACAGTAATATTGATGGGAATTTCTATACCGTGTTTAATGTAATAGCAATTGAATATAAAATAATTCAAAATCCAACTGATTTACTTTTTCATTTATCATTTATAGTTTTTTTAGCTTTCGTCTTTTATCAGTATCTGAGTATTAGTAATAATTTATGCAAAAAACTGATAGTATCTACAAATCTTTGTCGTATGAAAGAATGATTTTATTAAATGCTATACCTTCTATAGCTTTCGATTTTACCAAGTCACGGGAAGTATTTACCAGACACTGTATTATGCCAAAATATGAGAATTAACTCTTTTTTTTTTTATTTAAACTCGATTGTAGTTTAGGTTATTAATTTTTCAGTGTTACTCTTACATTGAGACTAACAGAAAGAAATTAATTAAAAATATAAGTTTTTTAAGGATTATAATTTAATATGTGTGCATTCTCTTTCGGTTTCTAGCATTTTACTGTAACTATATATATAATTTTCTTTAAAAAGTTAAAACTTGAATGAAAGCGTTTTATGGTTTTGTAAAAACTGCGCATCTAGCTGCAATTTCAGTATGAATTTATGTATCGTTTTCAAATATGAATCCTTAGTAAATCAGTCGTTAAATGGCCAAATTTTATTTCTAGCATATCTGAGGTCGTGGAAATTCTGCAGTTTTTTTAACACTTGTAGTATATTTAATATATTTTCCACATGTTGATATTTTATAAGTTTTGACTGTAGAGGAAAGGGGAGATAACAGTAATATAGGAGTAAAAAAAAAAAAAATAATAAATATATATTGCTTCTAAAATTTTGCTTATCTTTAATAAATCTAAACTTACATCAAATGTTTATTTTTCATCATATTGTTACCATATTACATTTAAAATCTTCTCAACTTTTTATTTTATTATAAAAAAGCAAATGTCTGATAAAATCTTGAAAAACATTTCATTATTTTGTACTTTTAAATGTATTATGAAATAAATTAAAGGTTAAATTTTTTATGTTCAGAGCATTCAAAATTTGCAGTTAAACAATATTTGAAATTGTTTCCTTGAGTTAATAAAGGAAGTTAAAAAAAAATCTATAATGAATTTAAGAAATAGGTAACAGAAAATTTTTGCTAATTACGTTCTTCCATTGTTTAATATGTCATCATGAGTATTGTAAATATTGCCTAAACAGGAATGATGTTAAGGGAATCTGGTTCTCGTTTTCAAATATGAGCGAAAATTTTTGGGAAATATGAAATCGTGTACTAATAGTATTTTCCAGCTTTCCTAACCTAACAGTAGTACTACTGTTTTCCAAGCAGTTTGATATTTTCTGAAGTGTTAATACTAAATTCTTATTGAGGATATATTATCTCATTAAAATGATAGGAAACTGTAGTCAAAGAATTCATTTTTTACTGTAAATTATAATACTTGTTTAAAACGTATGATAAGAAATAGTTTTTTTCTTTAGAAAGTGAGTACATTTCTTAAACGATTCTTGATTTTAAATTATGATAGTTATTTAATGCAAAGTAAGGGAAATGAAGTGTGCATTTTTTACATTTGGATAGTTTCCTCACCCAGCATGAAATAAAGTCCCCTAACTTTTAATAGAGGAGTAGCCTAGACTAACAAAGCATGCCAAACACAAACATAGGGTGACATCACTTTTTTTCTTGTGCTGTCCATTTTCTTCCAGTTAGTTGTAATCTTCTTCTCCTAACTATGAAAACAGACATGAAGCGGACCGAGGTCCTGTGTTCAAAATGTGGAGCTCACCTTGGCCATGTGTTTGATGATGGACCAAAGCCAACAAAGAAGCGCTACTGCATCAATTCAGCGGCACTAGATTTTAAAAAGGCTGAAGACTGTTCATCTAATGATGTTAAGAGTTAAGATGAAATAATAATTTTTATATTGCGATTAGTGCTAGGTGCTCTCAGCGAAAAGCTTTTATACTGTTCAAAATGCATTTTGTACATCTGTTTTTGTAAAGCACCTTCAGTTTAAATATACATACTGCATTGACTGTTGCTGTGTAATAAAAAGTTCATCACTTTATAAAAGATATTGAAAATTTTATTTGCATTTTAAAACTGAAGCATATTTTGTTAATAATCTCCATTGCATCTGTTCATTATTTCCATTCTGAATAACAATTTTTTTCATTTGTGTGGTAAAATGAATATAAAATTATGTATTTTTATTAAAAAAATTCTCTTTTTTTGCCTTTGTGGTTAAGGCAATATTGTGTTCTTAAAATATATGTACAAGATATATATGTGGCTACTTATTGTCTTTCAAGTATAAAGATTTGCATTGCATTATCATATGATTTCATAATAATTTTATCTGCATTGTGTGCTTATTTTGTGGTAATTACAATCAAGCTTTGTCTTGTAGCATTTGTGACTTTTATCAGTACTTGCATCTGCAAATAAAATTTTATATAGTTATATTTTTTAAATAATTTCTTTGTTTGGAAACATTCTTGAATGAAAAAATGAAGATTAATGAATGAGAATGAAATGAGAGATGAGAAGATTAATGAATGAGAATGAAAAAATGAAGTTTGAATGTTTTCAATGGGCCAGATTTTTAATAAGAGTTTTTCTAAGATCTCTTTACTATATTTCATGCTAATTTCTATTCAAAAAATTATTCTTTGTAATATTTCATGTCTGTAAGTGCAGTTGAAAGATCTTTTAATGATTTTATATGTTTTTGAGGTGAAAATTAATGAATAAGTTTTTAATATTAAAAATTATTTTGATGTTTAGTATTTTTCAGATTTTGGTGTAGAAGTAAAAGTGTTTTTTCAAAACTAAATTAATGTTTTGTTTCAGAAGTAATGTATGTATGTATTCAATTTATTTATTATACCATGGTGAGGAAGTTTATTGTAAATTGTGAATAATATATAGTAGGATTAATTACAAATGAATAATGCATGTAAAATATTTGATATGAAAAGTGAAAATTATTTAAGGAATGATTGAAGTTAGCTTTCTAAAACTGATTGGCAACACAGCAGTTTAAACAATAAACTGATCTGCATAATAATTTGCTTTCAGTATTTGATATTTTTAGTAGAGAATTTGCTTCCAATGATTCTATTAGTTCTATAATATGTTGAGTTATTTCTTAGTATATTTTACCTAGTTATGAAAAAAATTTTTTTTTATTTTCTGCTTTTATTTGGTTTAATGTTAGGTGGTTTTACTCTATATATGTTGGCTAGATACAATTTATGCTGTATGATTATTAAACTTATAATAATTGTGAGTATTAAATGTGAGTAACTTTGGAAAATCTTTCTTTGAGCAAGTGCATCTTGTTCGTAATATTATAAATGGAAACTGAAAAATGTATTTGAATTGTAATTAGGAAAATCAAAATAAATATATGAATCAGTTTGTTGAATTTGCTTTTTTTTTTTTTTAGTGTGTGTGTGTGTGTACAGTTATGAATCGTATATTAGATGTTTTATACACTTTGAGTGTGTATATTTTCAACAATGACCACAAAATAGTGGTATGGTTTTGATCCAACAGCTTTACAGGAATTTAAAAAAAGAAAATACATTTATTGCTTATGAATACCCAGCAAATCTTCTGTTCAACTTTTTTCCAAGCTGAAGATAAAGCAAATGCAACTGATCTTTGAAATAATAGTTTCTAAGAAAGACTGATCTTCCATTAGCTTCATGTAATTTTTCTGTCATAATGAACCATCATTCAGCCAAAATTGTATTATAGCAACTTTTTTGAATACATGAATGTGTAAACATTTTTCTGAGAATAGATAATTTTTATTTTCTTAAAAGTCACAAATGAACAGACTGAAATGCAGTTGTGCCCAGCTGTTTTTAGCACATTCATCCAAGTCTACTATTTTATTTACTGAGACCACTTTAAATAGTTTTTGCACCATATTAAATCTTAGAATTTTTATAAATTAAAGGTAAGTAGAATAATCAAAACAACTCACCTCTTCTTCCCCTTGGAGCTGAATAACAGACTTTTATTTAATGTGCAATTTTCTGCAGCAGTGCTGTGTTTTGTTGTCATTTTCTTTTCTTATTCTCTCATCTTTTTGTTTTATAGAAAGTAATTATTTTTAGTTCAGGAGAAGATCGCAGGAATGATTATGTATTGAAAGACAGAGGAATTTCTTTAAAATGTTAAATAATGCCAATAAATTCAAAGCTTGAGAGGGCTTCCTTTTCAAGCTTTGAATTGATTGCTAGTCTTGGACTTTTAAATCTTAAAATGGACTTGCATTTTAAAAAATCTTGTGTAAATGTTGTGTTTAAAATATCAAATAGTTATGTAGATGCTCGGCCAGCAAACTTAAAGAAAATCTTCGTTGAACACTTAGTTCAGGGAAAGATTATGCTAGTTGAATCGGGACTGTTTTTGAACGTATGTGTGTGTAAGATAAAAAATATTGTTTTGTGCATATGCGTTCGTAATAGATTAAATGCACACAGAATTGATGATAGCTTGATAAAATTTATATTACCAAAAGAAACACTTCACAGTTCTTGAACTTTCCACAAAAATACTCTTATAGCGTTTCACAGTATCACAGAGTACACTCCATAGTTACCCTTCAAACTATTAAGAATGTTAAATACAATGCAATGTAAAGTGCATTAACCCTTTGCGGCACGCTACCTTTTAAAGTTGGAATTTCAATAAAAAAATTGGTAGGCAGTCTAAGCAGGCCCAGATGGAGTACACGGGTAAAATTTTGTAAACATAGCACTTACCTTTTAATTCTGTGGGTGTTCCCAAAGTGGCACACTGATTGAATAGAGCTTCGGAAAGAGCACTGAAGCGGGCATTGCTGGGAAGCCCGTAATTGAGTAAAAGATTATTAAAAACAATTAAAAAACACTAGATTCTGATAATCATAGCAGATTTGGCATTACCCAGGTACCACAGGGAGGTCTGCTGCTCTACCCCTTCCCCCAAAAAATAAATGAAGAAACTCTTCTTGGTTATATAATGACATGTGTACAAATGAAAAAACACAGGGTTGCCACGCTACCTGAAAAACCGGAAAAAGTCAGGGAATTCAAATATTTTAGTCTAAATCTGGAAAAGTCAGGGATTTTCATACAGCGATCGACGAAAAAAGCGAGTTTCGCGCCAACGTTGGAAGCGATCACTTTATTAGCGCGCGTTAGCGTCACTCGGGCAGCTGGCATAGAGCCAATTTTTGCAGCTCCGAACAGATTGTCTTTTAGAAAGGCAAAGCAATTTTTCAGTAACTTTGGCTCCCAGCAATCTCAAGAATCGAAATACTCGCATATGCAGTGCATGTTGAACTAAAATACGTATTCTTGTATAAAACAAAATCTGTTTAATCCTATATGAAGGTTAGAATAGCCTCTGTGTACGGTACACACGGTGTTTGGCGACATTATGATGAGCAGTAAACGGGCCATTTCGGTGTTGGCGGCAATTTTCAAAATCGTGCAAGGCCGTAGCGTAGGATTTTACCGCAAAATGTTTTAAACATTCTTTTTTTTTTCTTTTTAATAAATGCCTTATTTGTCATTTTGCGGTAAAATAAAAAAAATAGTAATTAATCATCTAGGCTAAACATTTAATATAACTATAATTCTCCAAAATATCGTTGATTATTGTAAATCAGTTTTTTAATTATTTTAATGTTAGTCATATAATTTAATGTTGCCTCTTCCCCCCCTAAATTTATTTATTATTAGTAAATAATGCTTTCAAATTTCAGGAAATGTTCTCTGGCATAATCCTGAAACTAATTATAGCAGTATGATGACACAACATCACAAAATTCAATGCACATATTTTTTGCTTATGCATTCAGCTAAATAAATATAAAATACCTGAATTTATTAAAAAAATATTAGATTTCTTTCTTTCGTTTAGCTGCAAAATGTCACTGGAAAAAAAAAAAAAAATTTTCATCCACATTGGGCACACTCTGATCTCGATTCTTTAGTGAAGAAAACAACTCTTATTATAGTTATAAAAATAATCTTTGGGGATAATATATGTCATATGTAATTGGCAAATTTTGTGTTTTCAAGTGGTACCTTAATTTACCTCTTAGCACAGCCAAAGTGAATTTCTTAAAACATGCCTGGAAAACCTGGAAAAGTTAGGGAATTTCATTCTCTTGTTTGAGTGGCAACCTTGAAAACAGTAACTTGGTCAGGCTTCTCCGTTCCGTTTTCAAAATAATTAAAAATCAGAAAAAATAAACCAATATTATACCTACAACTAAGGAAATATAATCTATGAAGTAATATTAAATAAATATCTGCAACTCAAAACTATCAAATCGGAGCGAAGAAAACTTCTTTCAACAAAAGCGGAAAAAAAACACTACTCTAGTGAAAATCAAAGAGCTAACTGATAAAATTACCCCTGACCTTCAGAAAAACACCCCAACAATTTCTTAGCCCTTAAGAAACAAACAAAAAAAGAAAGAAAAACAGGAAGTGAAACACAGATGTGCACTTATCCTTCTGTACTTAATGAGCTCACTATGAAGAAAATACTGCGAGGAAACAAACATACAGTTCTATGTCTAGCCCTAGCAGCGCAGTGTGCCCATTCTGGGCTCACCAGCTGTTTGTCATTAGATATTAGAAAAGATATCAAGGGTAAAACTTTAAAACTAATATAGGAAAAAGAGGTCAGCATACAGCCTTGAAAATAACAGAAAAATTTCTTTTCAAACAATTCATTTTATATCTTAAAAAAAATCTTGAAGATTTTTTTAAAAAATGTGGGTCTTAAAGAACTAAACATGGCTGAAATATATGGACAGATTTTTGTTGTGATGCCATCTAGATTAATAAAGAAGGTCAAAAGAAACCAATAGTAGTATATAAAACCTTTTTCATTCAATTTTTCTGTGTGTACACAGGCAAAATTTTAGGTGTGCTCAGATTGGGCACACCGTGCCGCAAAGGGTTAAAGAACAAAGCTAACATTTGTGTCTCAATACTCCGAATTCAGTTTTGAACTAACAACTGAGAGCAGATGTGATCTCTGATGTTGCACTGTTTTCGCCCAGTTGCTGAGAAATCTCTAGTAAATTCCATATCTCGAAATTACTGCAAGGTATATGTGGTTAAAGTTACATCTAAGGGCCCGATATGGTTACAGTTGCATATAGTGATCAATTACATTTATTCAATTACAGTTCCACTGAAGGGATCAGACCAAAATAGTCGCCAAAACAATCACCAACTTGGGAATATTTTGCCACTTTACTCAGTGTTAAATAGACTTGCCTCTGTATTCATACTTTTCCGACAAAGCTTTGCTTCTTTATATTTTCATGTAACGTTATACAAAAAGGGGGAGAATACTACAATTTCATACATAATTTCACTAAAATTATTTACATATGTACAAAATTTGTAACAATATGGAAATCAAAATTTAACTTACATTAGCACTTTAATTTGTGTATATCTCTTTTCTGTTCTAAAAGTAGAAATTGTTTATAACTTTCTGGATTACGTCTTTTCAAAATTAATCAATTTCGTGCTTGCTTATATATCCTGCAATGCGAATAGTTCTTATCCAATTACATATCATGATATATTTATTTATATATAGCTGAGACATGAAATACTGTAAGGATTGTATGTACTTTTTCATTTGTGAATAAGAACAGAAAATTCCGTTTTGTTGTAATATGAAAATTTCAGAAACTTGACTGCTTTGAAAATGTGAAATCTTTGCTTATATAGTGTAAATTAAAGTTTAAATTAAAGCTGCTGTCTTTCAAAAACGCAGGTAAAAGTATGTCTTCAAAATAGAGAAGTAGTCTATTTCTTCTCAATAATTGCATTGTATATTCTTGAATTATTGGAAAGTTGAATTTCTTCTCCACTCTGAAAAGTTAACTTATTTTTAGATACTACATATCGATGAGTAGTCTAGTTTTCAAAAGTGTTAATGAGAATGGGCAGTGAATAAACTGTAACTGGGTTAGAAAACTAAAAGCATTCTGTTTTAAATATATTAATTGCTGTCCATATGATAAAAGCCTCTTGGAAGTTTCTACTTCGATGATTAGATATATATTTTTATCAATGAATATTTAAGAATTTACTAATGTAAGACAATGGCAGTTCATTTGTTTGTCCACTGATACTGAAGAAGAAGGTGAAAGTTGTACTCAAGTAATGTCAACAATATTTGAATATTCCAAAAGATTTCACTTTTGAGGCTTGTGTTGCAATATGGTAAAATTTTCAGATCAGGCAAAGTTTGTGGCTCTTTATATTCTTAAATGTGATTTTCTTGCGAAAGTTTTACTTTAAAGGTTTAAATTTCTCTATCAATTGGTAATTTAATTTCTCAAATTATATTTAGTGTGTTGTAATTTAATCGATTTTGAACTGTCCATTTTCTAGCAATCAGAGTAACTAAGAAAGTGGCAAATAATATCGTTTCTGCCAATCACTGATATAGCCATGTTATTTTTAGAACAGGTAATGGCAATATGATAAAGCACAAATTGCAAATATAAAATTCATTTAAAATGTAAAGCTCTCAAGTTTTGTCCTATCAAGATTATTTTTATTTTTGTTCAATATTTTCTCATTACTAATATTGTATGTAGCCTTCTTGCACCTTAATATCCGAAATCCAATGCGTTCTTTGTGTGGGACTGCTTTTTTTCACGCCTTCGATAATTATTGAAGGAACCTTTTTCAAGGAAGAAGAACCCTCCCTGTCCATGCAAGAGCTGTTTCTCTTTAGGATAGAAGAGAAAGAGAGTGGTTAGATTTTATGGTGAAGGCAAAGAATATACTGTTAAGAAGGAAAACTTCGCAGAAGCAGAAGTGGCTCCCTTCCAACGAAAAGGGAAACAACTGCGCATGCGTGAAATGTCTGTCGCCAAAAAGCGCCAAAGCTCGAAGCTGAATGTCGAAGTTGGTTTGGACAGGTTCGACCGGTACGTTTAGCAAGAGTTTAAACAAAGAATAGGTTCTTTGGTTTCAAGTAGCGATATGGACAATGGAAGTTCAACAGCCAGTGAAAGTGAGACTTCACCTAATATTTCATCATTTCCGAGTTTAAATTATCGCGAAAAGTCAAAGAACGATTCATCTTAACCCGTGTTCCTCAATTTCCTATACACATCGCGGAGGAGGAAAATGTCGGCTAGGTACCAAAGAACAGGCACATCACAGAGGGGAAATTCTCGCCAACAGATTCCGTCGCCAAATCCCTTATTGTGATCTTTGGCGAATGTTCCCTTTTCTTTGTAGCGAACCTCTATGCAAAGAAGGAAAGGCTCCATAGACGTAATGTAAACCACTTTGTCTGCAACGCCGCTACAAAGAAAAGGGAACATTCGCCAAGGGATTTGGCGACGGAATCTGTTGGCGAGAATTTCCCCTCTGTGATGTGCCGGTTCTTTGGTACCTAGCTGACATTTTCCCCCTCCGCGACGTGTATAGGAAATTGAGGAACACGGGTTAAGATGAATCGTTCTTTGACTTGTCGCGATAATTTAAACTCGGAAATGATGAAATATTAGGTGAAGTTTCACTTTCACTGGCTGTTGAACTTCCATTGTCCATATCGCTACTTGAAACCAAAGAACCTATTCTCTTGTTAAACGTAACGGTCGAACCTGTCCAAACCAACTTCGACATTCAGCTTCAAACGTAACGGTCGAACCTATCCAAACCAACTTCGACATTCAGCTTCGAGCTTTGGCGCTTTTTGGCGACAGATATTTCACGCATGCGCAGTTGTTTCCCTTTTCGTTGGAAGGGAGCCACTTCTGCTTCTGCGAAGTTTTCCTTCTTAACAGTACATATTCTTTGATAGAGGTTCTTTGGCCTTTCCTTCTTTACATAGAGG
The DNA here is from genome assembly GCA_000611955.2 of Stegodyphus mimosarum. Taxonomy (NCBI): domain Eukaryota; kingdom Metazoa; phylum Arthropoda; class Arachnida; order Araneae; family Eresidae; genus Stegodyphus; species Stegodyphus mimosarum. Next base: position 108,362 of record KK119790.1, read on the forward strand.
TTCTTTGGTGAAAGTGCCCAGCTGGTATAGAGGTTAGTGACCCTCACTGTCATACCGATGGGCCTGGATTTGAATCCCAGAGAAGGTATGGTGTAACTATCCATTCCTTCATAGGAGGCAACGGTGGCCACCTACTAGGAGCTTCTGTAATGAAATGATCACCGCTTCTGGCTATTTAGTAGTGGCCAAAACCTAAAATGGCTAGTGCCTGCCATTAAAAAAAAAAAAACTTTTAAGAACTCTGTTCTTATATACGTTAACTAATTTACATCCTGGTACGAGGTGCCAAAAGCAACAGTAACCATAAAATAATGTATTAATAAAAGCATAAAAACCTATTAGAAAAATTCATTATGAATTAAAATTGTACTTATTTCTTGTATATAATTGTCGATTTTGTGATTTGGAATTCAACAACGTTAAAAATTACTCAACTAAATGAGAGATATAGGTAAAACGTTCTCAGATTTAGTTTCTTGTTTGGACTTAACAACAACTTTTATGGTCAAATTTGGATTTTGTCCAATTTGCTGATTTCCCCCTTCCCTGAGTTTTGGGAAAAAGAATTTAGCATTTTCCCCTGATGTCTTCAGAAGCTTGTGCAACACCATGTAATTACAGCTCTTAAGAGCCAATTGAGTCTGATGTTAATACATTCTCATTCTGTTCTTAGTATTTCAGAGAGATTGCGGTTCAAAACATTAACTAGATTGCTTTTTAAATAGTCTGTTAATTATATCGGTAATTTATGACATTCATCATGTGATAAGGATTATATGCCTAATAATTGCTTCTTCTTGAAATATTTACTGCTATTTCTTTTGCGTTGTTTTATTTGTTTTACTACTATTTATTTTATCCACTCTTCTGGCTATATGAAGAAACGTACATGAACGCCTAGTTCATAACAATATTATTTATACAATGTGGTTAAGAAATCATGCTTTCACTTGTTTTATTTTTATATTTATTACTTTTCATAAATATTTATCACACGATGGAAAGAATTGCAATAGATATCAAAATGAAAAATCAGTTTTTCATAGAAATTTGAACAATAATAGCAGCTTCAAGGGTTCTAAAATTTAAGGTTGTAAAAAGAAAATTCATCATATATGAATTTTTGTAAGGAAAGCGAAGTACTCATAATTTATTTATTTTTTTAATTTTAATTGGACAGCTATTATATAGCATGAATAATGCTGCTTTTTCAAACTGGAGAATTGCTTGGCAGTTTTGAAATTTTTGATTAAACTGTTAATTCTAATGTCTTGTGAAATGTGCGCTGTGCTCATTTTCCCCGTATAATTAGCAATTTTTCTTGTTGAAAAAAAAATTTATTGAAGATTATTACGCAGATTACTTTGTAAATCTATAATTTTCTGAGTTTTTATCGAGTAAAGTAATGGGACTGTTATACTGTAATTGCATTTTCATTAGACAATAATTTTAAGGCTTGCGATTCAGACGATATTTCATGATAGAAATTCAGCAATTTTGAGATACAAATGAACGTTTAACCAAGTTGCTCTTTGTATGTAAATATATGAAGACGATCCGGAAGATTAAAATACACTGTGATGGCATATAATCTGAAATTTTCCTGTCGACCTTGAATGCTATATTTATTTGTTAAATAATTCATAAATTTTTTGCGGACATTAAGCTCCAGTTTCTTCAACACTGTTAGTAACGTATTTCAATCTATCTTCCTTATTGTTTCCTTTAAAGTAATGAATTCACTAACTTATTTTGCAGCATGTATAAGCGAGTGCAATTTGTTTTAAGATTTTATTATTTTTTTGTTGATAATACTAACGCAAATAGAATAAAACTTTCAGTATAAATGCTGTAGGTGGTTAAGGGGCTTCCATACTTATTTTAGTCCAGTTTCATTTCGATTTTTTTGGAACATATTAACTTAAAAGTTGTTTTTTCTTAATAAAGGTAGCTTAAACATTATAAAAAAATTTTTATTCGCAGTTTACACCACTTTTTAGAAAATGCAGAAGCTCTTCTCATATTTTTTAGACGATTTTGCTTTGCTATAAAAAAAGTCTTCTGCTTGGAAATTTTTATTTTAACTGCAGCTGTATTTCTGTACGTATTATCTGCTGTTTGACAGTTTTGTTTTCATGCAAAAATGGCGCTTTCAAAGAAGCAATGGATGGAAAGTCATGTTTGTGCTCTTTCCGAAGAAAAATATTCGAATCTAGTTATTTAAAAATGTTATGAAAGCCATGTTATATATATATATATCCAAAGCTAAGAGGCAATATTGTCAACAAGAAAGGAAAAATATGTCGAAGTTTGGCTTCAAGTGGAAAATTTGTTCCGTATAGGTATCCAAGTCAAAAACAGAATATTTCGAGTGTTGAAAAGGTAAGATCTTTAAAAGAAAATCCGCCAAGTCAAAGACAGTTACAAAATCATTAAAATGTTCGGTGTCAACTGTAAACGAAGTGATTAATGTTCATTTAAATCTTATAAAGACGAAAAGATATAATATTCATTGTCTTTCTCCACGATATATTGCCGAAGGCAGAACGCGATGCAGAATTCTTTATGAGAAACATATATCCCAACAAAAATGGAAAAATGTTATCACAATAGATGAATTTTGGGAGCATTTAAATGACTGCAATAAAAAGAAATTTATATGATTAAACAGGAGAAAAAGATCTTAAAACATGGTTAAAAGTATCTAAACGTTATTTTTAAAAGGATTTTGCTGGTTTTTCATATAATGGGAAATTAAAAATAAAGAGAATGGAGAAAAATGTTAAGATCAACTCCACATATTATCAGAAGCATATTTTGTGTCCAATTTTCAAATATGAAATACTTCTATCTCCACAGTGCCATCAATCAGTAGAATTGCAACAAGACAAAAACAAGCAGCCACGTGTCAAAATCAATTGTTAATTATCTGGAAAAAAATGGTAAAAGAAGCGGGTATCAAGGCAATAACGGTCACTCATATCCGTATTAAATCTCTCTATGTATATCACCTTTGGATGTTTTCTCTTTTGACTTTTTAAAAGGCGGATTGTCCGAACGTCGGCCTACGATCCTCTTTGGACTTTGGAAAATTGTTCAAGAGGAGTGGGATACATTACCTCTTCCGGTCTCACAAAACGCTTTATTGTCTTTAAAATTACAGTGTAAGAATATAGGGAAGAATAAGGGTTATCAAATAAAACATTTCAAACACCAAAATGTTAGGTAAAATACTCCTTTAAATACAATGGAATCGACTAAAAAATGTGCGAACAGCCTCTGTAAGCATGCTCCAGTATAGTGCATCCAATATCCTTAATGTAGCATAAAATGGTTTGCTTTGATTGTCTCCCGGTTCCATCAATGGCGAACACTTATAATGGTTAGTGCCCGGCATTGGAAAAAAAAAATATTTTCTGCTATTATATTTCTGCTTACTTATTCAAATTTAAACGTTACTAAATACGTCCCATTACTAAAATTTAAACATTGAGGTTTATACGTCTGCTATATTTAAAGTAAGTGAGGTAGTGTGCGCGGGCTGAATAACTTTCTCCTGGTGCAAAAAGGTCAGTGATAGACTTTTAATTGAAATCATTCAAAATAAATGGGTTTTATTTATTTTGAGAGCACGTGATGGCATGCATGTCTCATATAAATTGTTGCTTATTATTGAGCAGAGAAATTTGGAAACTGCAGAGTTCAGAAACATGTATTTGTAGAGGAGTAAATGAAAAATGAGCAATGCCCTTTCCGGAACTCGAACCTGGACCTGTCGAATACGCGCCAAGTGTGCTATCTTTACACCACAAAGGCATGCAGAAAGGAGGGAGAACATACCTTATATACTCTTCCTTTTAAAAGGCGACTGGGATTAGGGGACCCAATCGCCAAATCTTGGTGGTAACGAATTATTGTGCACCACCTTTTAGTTGAATCGCCGCTGTAGAGTCATTAGGTTATTTTTAAGCAGGAGTGCATGAAAAATGAGCAATGCCCTCGCTGGGACTCGAGTACGCGCCGAGTGTTCTATCATTACACCACAAAGGTATGCAGAAACAAGAGAAAAAATACTTTATACATTAAATAAACGACTGAAGAATTTCAGTAGTTTTATGTTTTAAGTAAAAATAAAAAAATTTCCATTCTGCGATACATCGATCAGGAAAACAGCAAAGTTATGAAGAAAAAAATGTGGATGGTAAGTTTTATATACAAAAATTGTAAGCAAAATTTTAACTTTTACAAAGTAAATAGGGTATAATACTGTTTTTTTTTCTTTTGTATCTTTGTCTTCCTGCATGCCTTTCTGATTAAATACATATGCTTTTTTTATTTTAATCATTTGCTTCAACAGTCCTTTCATTTTTTTTATGACCGGACGAAAATTGTATTTTATATACATTAAATACTTTAAGCGTGCAGTTTATTTGTGCCTTGGTGGAGTTTGTATGATGAAGTTTAGTTATCGTAATGTTTGCAGGAGGTAGGAAGAAGGAAACATTGTTAAATTGCTTGCTCTGATTACTTTGCTTAACTTGCGCAACTATGTTCACTTATAATAGAAAACAATGGTAACCGTGTTATATACTGAAAATACGTCAATGTGTGATCTAGATTTCCTCCAAAACTCCAATTACATATCGAATTTCTGTAACAGGTTAATAGTTACCTTCACCTCAAATCGAGATTTTAGGAACTAATGGATCCAAAAATTAAAAGAACTATTTTTACTTTACTGACAGGTACATCACTCTTTTATCCGTTAGTAATCAAAAGTAAATAAATAAAGAGAGAAATGATTTGCAGAGAACGTAAAACGGTATTTCCTCAGGCGAATAAAACTCTCTATGTCGTTTCAAATCAATTTCGCTTTTTCGGAAATATGTGCCGAAATATCCCTTTCTCTTCGCTTGAACGTGAAAGTGCGACGTGCCCTACTTTTTAGTAGTTTCCGGGTTCAGATATTTTTTAGCAAAAATACCGTTTCCAAAAACCGCCAGATTCTGATATATCATGTATCGCCATCTTTGATATAGAAGAATTCTTTTCAGCGTACATTGGAATCTCTCATAGCGACCATTTCTGAGAATTATCAATATTTTTGAGAACATACATGATACATTTTCCGGAAATAATTTTTTTTTTGAATGATTCTTGTACACATCAGAAAAAAAAAAATGCCTCTATCATACCAAATTCTTAGAGAAGACCGAAACCATCTTAAGCAGTGGGTTGTCGTCTTTAACTTGTTCGCAGAATATTAAGCATATTTCTCCTTAAAATTGATCCCAGGTTCTTTAGCATAATAACTTTCGAACTCGATCTAAACGTTTATAAAAGTAGCCAAACAAATAACTCGGCTGCTCAAATGTGTGATTAAAAAGATTTTCTATTTCTTTTCTTGACAGAAAGCTTCTTTCTAATCTTAGTACAAGTATTTAAATAAATTAAATTATTTAAAAAAGTATTAAAAATGTACATTATGTTATTTTAAAAAAGGATTTTAAAGCATTATTAATTTATTTTGAAAAAGGTTACTGATTTTTCAAAATAAGTAATTTTATTGAATTTATAGAATTTTGTATTATTTTTACTTATAGCATAAAAGAGATTAGCAAACAACAGCAACTGTAGATTGTTATATACGCTTACCAAATTATTATATACGCATAAATTAGCGTTATACGATTGTATACGCATAAATTAGCATTATACGCGTTATGTGCTTTGCATTAAATTCAATAAGTGTGACGCAAAGTGATGTATTAAAAGTGCATCGAATTCAACTATTACGATGATATTTTTTGTTTTTCTGAATTCTTCAGTATTTACAAATAATAACGCTTGTGATGTTAGAATTTGGTGTTTACAATTTTTACCTAATTTTGATAGCTTAGCAGAGAAAAATTTAACCAGAGATTAATAAATCAAATTCAGATTAGAAGATCAATTTCGAGTGGATAATAAAACTCATATTTTATTTAAAATAGTAAGTCAAAAACTGAAAAAAGCCATTTCAAAATTTTAATAGCCTTGCACAGATTGAAAATTATACATCTCGTTTACTCATTCCATAGACTGACTTTTAATAATCTTTCGAATGACAGAGTTTTGTTTTAGAAGAAGAAATGCATGAATTAATTCAACTTGCATACATTCTTTTATTTGTGTAAATAAACATATTTTTGACTTAACATTACTTTTGACTTAACATAACGTAGCAATTTATGTCGTGTTGCACTTTATATTATGAAGCATACAAACATTTAACTTAACGTATAGTAGCATTGTAGTTCAGTATGTCATTTTTTGAATTATCAACTGCATATCTGAGCTTATAGTATATCCATCTACGGGTAAAAGTATAACTGGGAGAGACAACAGAATTTCACCATACTTGTACAACTAATAAATAGTCCCAGCGCACTGATTGTGCAGCTCCACCCCAGTTTTGAAAGAGAATATTCTGGGAGGCGATCCGAGGGTCTCTTACCC
>KK119790.1:114871-151430 GCA_000611955.2 Stegodyphus mimosarum
CCAACCACCAATGAAGCCCTTTAACTTGTCGTGTATTTTGAGTGCCCCTTTGCCGCACAGACGCTTTACGCTTACAAACATCCATGCATTCTCTTGGATTCGAACCGGGATCATCGGCATGGTAGTTAACGTAACTAATCACTATACCATCTGGGCGCCTATATCCATGTACACAAGAAATTCCCATGTCCTTCAGCGATAGGTCACTTACAAAATTGATATTTATGTGGGGGTTATTTAGACAAATCGGACGACTTGGGCGAACGCAGTGCGCAAACAGGGTTCCGCGCAGTTACGTTATCAGAGGCAGGCGTTTTTATGGCGATTTTCTATCATATGTTAACATAGCATTCTCACTGTCAAGGATTCTTTACACAGCTATTACCGAGAGACAATAGAAATGACTATATTTTACTCCACCGACAGAGGAGCTGGTCTATTTGGAGCCCTTCCCGGGATTGATAACCACGAGCCTTTCGAATACGCGCCAAGCGTGCTGATCACCACGAAGGCATGCGAAGAAGGCCGGAGAAATACCTTACAATACTTTCCCCAGACATTTAGCCGTCTTAATGCCAGGAACAATTCTTGGTATACTCTAGGGGTGTTGAGAAGGTTAGACCGACATTGTTTCAAAAGGAAAGTAAGAATATCACCCAAACTTACATGCGTTATCCGGATATAGAATATAATAAAGCCGGATAAACGCTGTGCTTGCCTGCCGAGTAAGGCAATGTTCATTCATATAAACATAATTGGATAGAATTCAGTTCTGATTAAAGTGGGGTTCTTTGTATTTTATCTGTGCCTAAACATAATTTTTTATCTCTGTTACAGAATTAAAAATATTTATTTATTTTCAATTTCAAGGTTTAGCATAGAGATAATTGTCTCTTAAGTGAAACCACAAACTAACATTTAGTTTAAAAGAATGTCTTTTCGGCGTTTGAGTGCTTTAACTGAAAATTTCATTTTATCGCGTTCTTTAAATTTTACCGAATTGAAAACATCTGGCTGCACAGTTACATGGCTTAAAAACATTAAAGTTTTTTGTTTTAAATTTTTTTAGACTTTTCCTTAGTGTCTGTAAAGACATCATCTCATCCTCGTTAACTTTAGTTCTACGTAAACTTCGAGGTAGGTGCTCGCTTTCGCTGACATATCCTGTCATGAAAGACGTGAGTAAATTTTTTTATCAGGCTTCGAAGCGGAGCAGAATAATAATAATAATAAAAATCCTCTCTCTTAATACAAGAAATCAAGTCACGTAGTGGCTTTCATAATTCGAATCGTAGAGACTGATTCGAAAACATTAAATCTTATATTTGTTTTAAAAAATTTGGCATCTGAATATATTGTTGAATAACAAATAATCCAATTTGATAATCTCTTAAGATTTTTATATTTTTTTGGATTCGGTTGTAAGATCTAACCTGTTTAGCTATCATGCATAGTGTTAGTGCTTGCGAATTCGCGCACAAGCTTGAAGATGACTACAGTCAGGCAAAGGGTGTAAAAGACCCTTTTATTGAACTAAGTGCAATTTACGGACTTATTATAAACACAGACCACTTGCTGTGAGAACTTAAAAAAGGTAAGATTTTGGGCATTCCTAGGCATTCCATGTTCTGTTAGACTTAACAACAGTACGTGTCCAACCTTACCTCCGAACCCCTGTCCTCGCACCTTGAAGAGGGCTGACGCCATCGCTCTTCGGCAACATCGGTCGTCAATTTGCTACCTACCAGTCATACGGGCTGCCCATCGCAAAAAGCCATTACTCAGAAAACCCGGGGCGCCACCCCCAGGCAGAAGCGAGACGCAGCCCGGGCTACTAGAACCTTAAGCTCTAGGACGTGCCAGACCCACGGGTCGACCGATAAGCGATCTTTCCGGGCCTTTAGAACCACTAGGTTCGTTATTTGTATACCCCTGTGCCTGAGACAGCCTAGATACAGATCCTAGCCTTCGCAGAGTTCTCTACGTCGACTCTCAGGCGGAACTTAAAAAGATAATGTGACACTACATTTTAAGGCAAAGAGTAGTACGAAATTACATAGTGCAATTTAAGCTAACAGTATGACTCAGAACCTACATTGGTAGAATAATAACTGAGCGGCAAGAATGTGTAGTCGATATTCAAGTTAACAGCTGGAAGAAAATAGCAACGTGCACTCACAATACCGTAATCACACTCTAACTAAACGTTTCGCTCTAACAGTTTAAATGCTCTCGTTCAGCCTAACTCATTTACATCCTGGCTAGGGGGATAAGAGAAAGTAGGAAAGGCTCATAAATTAAAATAATTATTAGTAAAAATAAATCGTACATGTGTAATTTGCGTGATATATTGCAATTTCAAACATATGAGTGCATAATGAAATTATTTTAAGTTGATAATTAAGAATAAGTTGCATGTATATTCACAGTAAGCATATTCCAGGAAAAAAGTGTTCTTAAAAAATTAATAAATCCGAAAGGGATTTTCTCATTAATTTTTTAAAATTTGTTCATTATATAAATATTTGTTTCGTCCAAGCTATAAAGCTTTACGAATACGCAGTTTTTCTATTTTTATCCCGGTTTATTTTGAATTAGGTATTTTTTAGTGTATGAAAGCAAGTATAAGTTCTAAACCTTGAAATAATACTTCTAAAAATATCAGACTTTAGTATTCTTTCAAAGTTGAATGAGATGTTATTTTGTATTTATTTTATTGTTAAAATGTAACTTGTTATATAACCAGTTCTGCATAATCATATGAATAAAACTAACGAAAGTGAGCCGCATGATGTAAGCTTGTCTTCGTTATAGCAAAAACTGAAACAATACTGTCTAGACGATCTCTTTATGTAAGCCGTTTATATGATCAAAGTTCAATACAGATCTTTAGTTTGCAAATGAATCATGCCGTAACTCTTGCATATCTACACATAAAAGTTAATTGTATTACGCTTTTTAACTCAATACTCGGTTCAGGGCCCTTAGGACAAAAGATGGTTTAGTATGGATCTTTTGTTGGGTTAGTAGTTATTAAATAGTTTACTTTCAGTCTTATCTTCGAATGAAACGAAACAAACCTTGGATAATTAACCAAATTTATGAAAATTCCATTTAGACAGCTCTGGTTTGAGACAAAAATTAAATTGCGAATGCTATCAAAAATTTTAACTAAGATCAATCATTTCAAGAAATATTCTTAAATAAAGTATAGAAGAAAAATAACTTCTTTTCCGCTTGGACTTATCAGAACTTAGTTTCAAAACATAATGCAAAGACTCACTTGAATTTTAGAATGATGCATTACTAAGCAATATACAAAGAAATAATAACTACAAAAGATCACGCTACCTGGTCTCTTAATTTTCTAATATAATTCAAGTATATAATATTCTATTTTACTAAATAGCTAAATCATTTAAGGAAGTTCCCGAATCTAACTTCTTTAAGTACGAAAAATCATTTATTTCCAGTTTTTCGAAAAACTTTTTGTCAGTTGCTCAATATTGAAAAATAAATACATATTTTGCAATTTTATTTCCCTTCTATTTTTTATGAAGAATAGAATCTTTAAGGACATAAATCTTTCCATGATTTTCTCCCTCTTATGTATTTTACTAACACACTTCACAAAGACATTACAGCGTATAAGCATTATTACTTTATTTAGCATAATGACAAAGAGTTGCCTCCGTACTGATTGGGCTACGTTATATGCTGTGGAATGACAATTGCTTGTCAGATTCTGCTGCATCAAAAACTGATAATTAGTTAACTTTTGCTTCAATAATTGTTGTGAAAAAGGCCGTTGGAAGTACAAGATATATGGCGTAGAAGAGAGAATAAGAGTCAGCTTTAATACCATGTAACCATTTTTCATCCACAGTGTCGTTATTATATTTACTTGCGCTTATGCGAAAGCTAGAATTTATTGTGCTTTGTTTGCTGTGAAAAACTTGAAATAAGAAAATGCATCTGGCTGCAAAGATTAACAAATGCTTTTTCATACCATACTGTTCTTCGCAAGGCACTCAAAGAATTTAGAAGAAACTAATTTAAACTCGCATACTATCTGTTAAAATCTGTGCGTGTCTATTCACACACTATTAAATCACGCACTGTTAAAATCTGTGCGTGTCTTGTCTGTTTGTTTTGTCTGTTTGTACCCTTGGATTTCAAAAATTCGTGGGAAGACATTTCGACCATTCTCATCTTCGTACGACTTTAATCAGTGGAGATATTAATTAAAAACTCTGAAAACACTAATTTTTGCACTTCTTTTTTCTAATGGCATCAGTCTCGCGCGCTGGAGATAAAGATCTGCTTTATTTCGAAAAGTATTGCCGCTGCTCGCTTTCAAATCATAGACTCTGTTAATAAAAATTTTTTAAGTTTTACAAAATATGAAATAAAAATAGCACTGCCAGACATTAAATATATTATTATAATATAAAGTCATATTCTAGCGTTGAAGAAAGCTCGCGATTGCTCGTGATGTAATGTATGTCAAAAATATTCCGTTAATGTCAGCATTTTAAATAAATAGCTGCTGTTGGCAACTTTTTTTCTTTCAAGTTAGGATAATTGCCCCGCTAATGGCAACAAAAGCATTATTTACGAATTGATTGTTGCTTGAGAAAAGTGAACTGATTTTATTCATACTGAAATGTTTTTATGCATTTTCTTTTCAGTTGAACATAGAACTTATAAATTTTGTTTTGGCCTCAGCCTACTCATCTGGCAGGCTTGCTCGCTAGTATGACAATTAATTATTCTTTTCTGTACTAATTGAATTAAAAAGAACTTGGGATAGTGAATACTTTTGCTTATAACTTTTCTTCGTAAAAGCGAAAGCCGTCTACAGACTTCTTTCATTAGCAAGTAAAGGTATTAATTTAGATCTTCCTTAAAAACGAATGTTCTTATGTTAAACCAGGGATTGCCTATGTTAAAAGAGTTACTTTTGTATTCATATGAAAGAAAAGAATTGAAAGTTACATTCGTACAATGTATTTGTATTTTAAAAACTAGTAATATAAAATCTGAATATCTATGTGATAATTTTACTTAATTTCATGAAAAATATTTTACTGCCTTTGGTTCGTATATAAGAGAAATGAATGTCTACCAAAGGGCCAAAGCCCACTTTGTTTATGAATTCTGGCTTACGATTAGAAAAAAAAAATATTTTTAATTCAGAATTTTTTTCTTTATTATATTCAAACCATTTTATACCCATAATTTTTTATTTAATCTGGACAAGGAACGACTTTTCAACACTTAACTGGTGATTTATTTTGAACATTCAAGAGCTGGTTCTTTTCATTCTTTCTCTACTCCCAAGTGAGCCCGTTTGTTCTTAGACTTTGCCTGAGGTCTGAGAGTGACAGATTGTTGCCAAATAAATAGCGACAACTTTATCAGCGATTAATCTTTCTATTTCGGATACACAGGAACCCATTAGTTTTCTGAAAAAGGGAAGAAGGGCGACGAAAGTGGATGGGCAGGAAAGAAAGAAAAAAGAACAAAACTGAAAGGAAAAAAGTAAGCCAAGCTAGAACAGTTTGTTGCGAAGTTAAATAAGTATTTTGTTCGTTAAAGTATTTTCTTTATTAATTTAATATTACTATTAAGATGAATTTTGACATTTGAAATTTCTTTATTACCAATTTTTGCGTAGAGATTATGTACGACACAGTTTTTAAAAGTATTGTATACTTACGTCTTAAAATCTCTTTCGTCTAAAGAATATGTTCGTTTGAAGATGATGAAGAATGTTTCGTTATTATTACTATTAATACGTTGAATTCTTCCTAAATGAATCCTTTGTCGAGCCGATTATCTTAGAAAAATGATGTTCCATACTGATGTTTATTATTATTAGTTTTTTAATATTAGTCACTTTTATGGCTCGTCTGTGGAAGGCTGTTGCTATGAAAAAGTTCGATGCATGTTTCAAAATGAGAATTTCAATGGAATTAATAAAATTAATATCTTGAGTTTATTAATTTCTTACGTTAATATTTGAAAAAAAGTAATAGTAGGTAAAAAAGTAATGAGCAGGTATAGGATTTGAGAAAGTTAAAACTATTTCAAAATCTTCAGTTGGTACTGATGCAGTTAATTTACACAAATTAGAAGATCGTTTAGTTTTAGTAGCTGGGGTAGCAATATGCCAGCAGAATAGCTACAGTGATGAAAATATTATTTTATGAGCGGTACGATGATTGTATTAGAGTATAACTCATAAAATAATATTTACATAAAGCGCGATTTAATTCACAAATCCTCTTATGTGGAGCCTTTCGCGAGAAATGTTAAATAGTGATTCAAATATTTGATCAATACACTACATTATCGATAAACATTACAACATCAACACCAGAATCGTCTTCGCCGAAACAATTCCGACTTTTATTCAATGGCCTTATTCAATGACAAATGGGCAGTAGCCCCGATGTTAGAAGATCTGGCATATCTAAGTTGTAGAGTTTAGTGTTCTTTAACAATCATTCAAAGTAACAATCAGACAAAGTTTAACAATCATCTCAATTCAAAGTTTAACAATCTTTCATACTCTTAGTAAAGGTTAAGCGAATTATCATCTAAAATAACAACTGAAACTTGGGAAGGGTGTAAGAGATCCTTTATTTAAAGTCAGATAAGAATATAAGGCGCAATTTGTACTTACAACTCAGCCACCCACTTTTAACGGGATTACTTAAAGTAACAGTAAGTCAAATGTACAAATTTATAAATTGAAGTAAACCGAAGCCTATGCAATCACTTTAACGCGAAGTTGGCTCAAAACTTAAACGGCGTGGAATTCAACTGTCGGCAATTACAGTGCAAAGCCGAAGACAAGAACTTTTATATACAGGTAGGTAGGTGACGGAAGACGGGGACGCCTGGTGGCTACCAGAGATAAACAGGCATGTGTCCCTCGCCTTCCGCTATCTAATGGCAACAACTACCTGTGGCCTCAAGAGACCACACCGGGAGCTTATTCAGAGCACAGGAGTTTACATGGCCAAACATAGGCGACTTATTGACTTTGCTTGACTAATTACATAATTACAAGTATGAGACTTGTGGGACGGATTTACAGATGAGGGACTCAGAGCTGAGTACTAAATATATGAAAATACAAAAACATAAAAATGTACAGAAAACACACACATACACACACACACACAAAAAAAAAAGAAGAAGAGATGCTCTTGATTAACACTGAAGACTTATGACGAATAAACACTCTTAAAAATAATAATATTAATAATATACATATGCCACATATCAGATGCATATTTGGCCTTATTGACCACATATATTGTACATTTTATGGATGTTGGATGAGTTTACAGACGAGGGACCATGATGTGGGATTAACATGTGTTGCTGGCATTGATATGGGGGACAAGGTGAGGTCCCGGCGAATATGTATTTGTGGAGTGCATAGGTTGCTGAGTATGTAAGCACGCGACATGTTAGTAGCACAGGGGGATGTGCAAGTTGACTTCTGTTAGTGGCGGACGTTGTGGGATTATGCAGCGTCGCATATATCTTGGCCCATAGCTGCGAGCTGGTCAATGACCTTACAGATTTTATTGATTGAAGGTTTGTTTTTAATAAGGAACCGTTGAAAGGCGTCTGTAGGAGGAGTGGGATGCTTAATGTGGTTGTTTGCTGTGAGTGGGCAAGAGTAGATGTAGTGTTCTGGAGATCCAAGTTGGCCGCATACGCAAGCATTTGTAGTGGAGATGTTGTGCCTATAATAATACGCTGGATAGGGGCCATGCACCGTTATGAACCGGGTGAGTTGGAGCATAGCTATGAGGCGTGATAGAGAGACTTTTGGTAGGAGATTGTAGGTTCGTCGTCCGGTGTCACACGCGTTCCAGTCCTCTTGCCATTTTTTGAGTAAGTCTTCTCTGAGAAGCTTCTTTAGCTGCGATGGTGGTGCACGGATACGGATTTTCTGAGCTTCAGAACTGGTGACGGCTTCTTTTGCTAGGGTGTCTGCTGCCTCGTTTCCATCGTTTCCATGCGCCTTGACCCAAGTGAGCTGAATGTGTTGCTAGTGGTTGACGGAGAGTAGCTTTTGGATTTCGGAGATAATTGGGGAGGTGAGGCTTAAGCTTTGAATTGCCAGGAGTGAAGATTGGCTGTCTGTACAGATGCATGCTTGGTGGTAGCCGTTATTTAGTATGTCGTTGGTGGCATCGAGGATGGCCATGGCTTCTGCCTGGAATACACTATTGAAGTGCCGCAGTGCTGCCTTCCAGCTGGTATGTTCATCATTTTGGTGGTAGAAAATGTAGGCGCTTCCAACTCCGTCTTCAATCTTGGATCCATCGGTGTAGTAGACATGAGTAGTGTTGGGAATACTAGGAATGATATTGTTGTCTATGGTGATGCGGAAGTTTCTACCTTGAATGCCTCGGTGTGGGCGTTGAGTGGGGTGAGGACTTTCATAAAAGGTCGGATTGTGGGTTGTATCGTGGAAGGTGACGTCTTTGCGTAGTTGCAGGACTCTGGTTATTGTAGCTTATTGCTCGGCTCTAAGGTATAGTGGTGGTATGCCTGCAAGGATGATGGCCGCAGAGGTGGCTGTGGTGCGAAAACCTTTGCACATCATTAGTGCGAAAGGTCTTTGGATGGTCTGTAGTTGTTTAAGTTTCCGGCTTTGCATGGGCGTCGCCCATATTGCGGCAGCGTAGAGGGCTATGGGTTCAATCACTGTCGTGTATAAAATCTTGTTGATATATGGGTTTCGTCCCCAATTTATACCTTGAAATTGACGGGCCTTGCGTGCAATGGCTTGTGTCTTTATTTTAAGTTGCTGTAGATGTGGGATCCATGTAAGGCCTTTGTCCCATGTTAAGCCTAAATACTTGAGCTCTTTGACGATTTTTAGATTTTTCTCCTGGAGTTTGATACATGGATTTCTGCTTGGGTTGGGAATGATTAGAGCGGTTGATTTGGCTTGGGAATGATTAGAGCGATTGATTTGAACTTTTATATACAGCCGAAGACAGCAATCTAGTAACACGGCTACGAAAAGCAAAACACGCTCTTGTCTTACAATCTAACAACCTCGCTATAAATACTTGCGAACGAAATTCACATTCTAGTGGGAAAACGGAAAGGGAGAAGTGATAGCACAGATCCAAAACATAAAGCAACTGATTAATTGGCACAAAGGAACCTCGCAAAATAAAGAAAACGCAAGTGCCTTAATACATTGCCTAATTTTTTTTTCTGTATGTATATATTTGCAGAAACATACACATCTATTTACAGACATGGATATTTATTCAAATAATACTATAGTGCGCAAATTAATTGGGACAAAGCGCTTTTTTCACAGAATTTTAAGTTGGTTGCCAGTAGATCTCTCAAAACAGCTTTATCTGCTTTAATGTCGTATGAATATCTGCTTTTGACTATCTAGAACTAGTTTAGACAATAAATTAGGATTATTGACAATAAATAATTAGACAATAAATTAGGATTAGACAATAAATTAGGATTATTAAATTAGGATTTTTAATAGTTTTTGCATACTTTTTGCATTCTTTCGTTTTAGTGCACTAAAAATGAATATCACGCCTAGAAAGAGAGCAAGAATTAACACTTACAGTCACGGATGCACTTACAGTGACACATCTATGACAGTAAGAAATAGTGCTTCCGCTGCTGGTGTTGGAAAATCGAACATTCCTCGAATTCTGAGGAGGCACAATGAAACTGGATCATTTTCTCCAGAAAGGAAGGTCAAATGCGGAAGGAAAAGGGGAAAAACTCCAAAATTTGATAATTTCCTGCCCTGAAATAGCATTATTAATCAAATAAAGCTAGCAAATACCTTAAGAGATCTATTATTTATTAGTATTGGTATTCGTCCTTCAAATGTGTAGCGTAGACTTTCCACTGCTGTTTGGAAGACGAGAATGCCAATTAAAAAACAACTTTTGATATATCAAATGAATCAGAAGCGATTATTTTGGGATAAAAAAATGCAAATCTTGGGCTATAAATAACAGGAAAAATGCTATTTTCAGCGCTGATGTGCGTTTATGTATTCATGGTTAGACGTCTAACGTTGTTAGACGAAGCAAAGGTTAATTAACAAACCGTAAAATACCCTCAAAAACAAATGTTTTGAAGCTTTTTTTCACTGCAGATGGAATTGAAAGTCTAGTTCCTATTGATGGAATGATGAATTCTTCGAAGTATATAGAAATTTTAAAACGTAAGATTGTGCCGTTCTTCGAAATCTTTGCAGGGACATTTCAGTATTATTTGGCTCCATGCCATAATTCGAAATATGCCAGAGGTTTCAAGGTGGAAAATAAAATTATTGCGCTAAATGTTTCGTACCTTCTGAAAAATCATTCTTGTTTTTCATATCCACCAGCGGCCGAGCGGTGATGTCGCTGAACACTGGCAGTTCGGTCCGGGGTTCGAGTCCTGGCGAACCGGCTGGCTGTATGAGTGATTTTCCTCATGTATAATCTGTATACGAGACAGTTTCCTTTAGAAGGTCCTCCACGAAGGCATATCTTCCCCAAGGCGGGGTAAACTCGATTCCTTTGCCTAGTCAAGTAATAGTTGCCATTCCAGTTTTTCTAATTATATACTTAATATAGCAAAATACATTATTGTTATTGATGAAATAGTATATTTTTAACGTTATATATTACATACATGATGCAGACTTTTCCAGAGTCTTGTTTCATTTTAAACATCTTTTCCAAGGCTTACGTTAAGTAGAGAGTTGTGGAAGTTAAGTAGATTAAATTTATTTTGTGAAAATCTGTTAATAAACTTACAAAAGACAGAGGATATTTTGATACTGAGGAAATTGCTGAGGAGAGAGTTAATAATTTCACTGACATCCTCTTTTTTATATACATGTATACACTTCAACCTTCCTATCACGACAATCCATATTTCCAGGCAAGTTTGGTTTCCTGTGGAGGTAATCACTTTAGAGATTGTAACTAGCAGTGGTACTTAAATATAAATCGATAAATATTGATATTTACTACTGTATCCTGCACAAGGTTTTTAACATGTTTAAAAATATTGAAATATATTTGATTATTTTTATGGTTAATAATTTAACCATCCGTAAGTTAGTAAAATTTCTGATTAAATACGGTGTAAGTTTTTTTTTTAAGGCCAAAGGAGCGTTAGCCCCGAAGGGCTATTATTCTCGAAACGGTATTTTGCGTCGAATCACTATAAAGGGCTGTATCACTTTTTAAATTGTTGTCACCAAATATTATCACCATTATGGTGTGGTGGGCGAAACCGCTACACAAACCCCGGTTGTGAATACAAGGTTGAAATGAACTTCTAACTAAAGTTCTAATGAATTTAAATTAAAAAAATTAACAAATGAGATTTAAAATGATGTGGGACTTGGCTGCATTCAATCCTGTAATTTCAGAAAATTGTTAAACAGGAATCTGCGAGATTACAGTAAACACGAGGAGTTATAGTTCTAGCGGGACAAAATGCTCATAGCCCCAGCATGAAGGTCCTGGCTCTTCTAAAAAACTACTTTCTTTTCTGGCTCCCAAAACTTTACTAACTCACGGTGTCGTTACCTCCACTGAACTCCGGGGAATTCCTCCCCTCGCACATAACCTAGATGTCCGCATTCCAACGCCGGTGAAAGCCTTCTTTTATCTCTGGAAGAACCGTTGGAGTGAGCTTCCAGGGTGAAACCAGAATCATTAACAAAGGGACCTCGTTGTAACAGGATTTCTCCTCTGGTGTCAAAGAAGCACCATTACCTTCGGAATTCGGTCTCCCTGGACGACCTACAAAGAATATTTATGCGACTTTGTCGCTCCATGCATTATATTTAAAGAAATTAAGTAACGAAGAATCTGCATGAATATATGTAATGTTTCTCGCATTGTGAAAAAAACAACGATACCTAGAGCCATCAAATTTTGAATAACGCACTCCTCCATCGGAATATGGGCAACTGGAAGGCCGAATCTTGATATCGAATTTGTTTTACTATTTATTTCCTATTTTTTAATCTTTAACTTATTTTTGATTAAGAAACTCATCGATTTCAAAGCGAGCAGTGGCAACACACTGTACGGAATAAAATATTTTCATCTTCAGCGTGCTAGACTGTCTATCGGAAATTCTAAAGTTTTGCTGTTTTTATATATTTAAAGCCCAAAGGGGCGTTAGCCCAAATGCACTCGAAATGTGTTCTTACGTGTAAATAAAAAACGCTCCTTTAGGCGTAATATAAAATCTGAATGCTTTCAGATATTTTAATTATTATTTTTAATTGAATGGCGGGCACCTGCCTATTCAGCATTGGGCACTCCTAAAGTCAGAAGTGGCCATTTTATGGTTGAGGCACCTAATAAGCAGCCACCGTTACCTCATATGAAGGGACGAACAGTTAGAACCATGCCTTCTCCTGGCCCTTTGGCACCATAGTAGGCTGCCCTAACCATTATACTGTCTGGGTGGTAATAAGGATGTAAGTAAGTCGGTGGAAAATAGTAATAATGAGATAAACATTCTAAAAATAATTTGCATTAATTTTATCTAAACATCACTAAAATATGTTAAAGGCAAAATTGTTTCGAAATTCCGCATCAGGCAAAATATGTTTTGGCTTAATTTTACAACAGCACTTTTTATCAACTGAATAAGAATTGATTGGAAACTAGTAAACTAAAAAGAGTAAGTAACTAGCCAGTAAACTAAGCTAATCTTTATGTATCGAAACTGATGAGCTAATTTCCCTTACTCAACTCTGTTTGAAACAAACGCATTTTGTTTTCCAAAATAAGTATTGCAAGGAAACTGAGGGATTAGCCATGGGAAGGTCTTTTAGTCCCATCCTAGCTGATATCTACATGCATGCATTATTATGAATCAAAATTATCTGAAACTTTAAACTTTCCAATGTGGTTCCGGTATGACCGTAATAAAGATGATTTAAATAAAGTCCTTTCAATAATGAATTTGATTGATCCTGCTAGTCAGTTTACTTTTGAACTTGAGACATCCAATTCTTTTCCATTCCACGACATCCAACTTCTGTACTACTGTTTACCGTAAACCCTCATCGGTTTGGCTTCCACCACCCTTCAAATCATGTTATACGGTCAAACAGAAGTTAGTTTGATTTTATTCCTTTGTTTTCCGTGCGCTTAAGTTTGCTCCTCCAAATTGGTTTTTGAGCAAGAACTAAATTATTTAAAAGAAGTTGCTATTGGCAGGGGTTTTTCAGCCGCCATTATTAAGCAAGCAATTGAAAAATTCTGTTCTCTACGCACCAAAAGGCATACACTTGTTTTAGGAGATTATAAGAATTCTGTTGTCATTTCTTTCTTTCCGTCAATTAGCTACAAAATTGCATGTATTTTACAGAAATTTTAACTTTCGGGTCGTTTAGTCTTCTATCAATAAAATTCCAAATTCCATACTTAAGGACCCTATTTCGGATATGAATTTCTAGGATATTTACAAGATTCCTTGCCAGTGTGGTTTAATTTACATTGGTCAAACTAAGAGAACCTTAAAATTTCGCGTTAAAGAACATGAGGCATATGTTAGGAAAAAGGAAACACAGAAGTCGTCTGCTGCCCAGCACTGTTGGTCCGAAAATTACTTTCTATTTTTCTGCAGCCAAAATTATTCAAAAACATCTTCTATTGGTGAATTAGATTTTCTACAGGCGTTTCACATTCAGAAAAAATCTTTCTGTTCTAGTCAACGACCCTAATTACAATCCATTTTTTACCTTCAGCTTTTAAGGAAATTATGTTTTAGTTTTCTTACTTCATCAATAGATGGAGCCAGTAGCTTAACTTATCCAGTCATTCTTATCTTATCTCGTTCATTTGCACTTTGGCAGCTGAGGGAGAGGATTCGGTAGTTAAACCATCGAAACTAGGCCTGGAAAATTTGCAAATATAACGCTCATTTTTGTTGTTTGACTTTTAAAACATCTTTATGTGTTGAAGTTAACTGAAAATTAGTCTGAGCAAATTAAACATGGCGGGACTTTTATGAAGTAAAATGCTTACGTCTTGAGTTTTTTGAAAATAATTTTAGTAAACATCATATTTTTTGAAGTGCTGACTAAATAAAATTTTAAAACATAAAAATATACCGTTCTTCTTAAGAGAGAATTACAATTATTTATGAAATCTGTTTACTAGATTTTGTCTCTTGATTCATCACTTTCTTTTCCAAAGTAAGTGACAGCTCTGAAGTAAACCCGCGTTACCATTTTGTGGGTTGCGACTTTAATTTTTGAATTTATTACATAATTTAAAGCTTCATTTAAAAAGCATCCGAGACTTCTTTCAATTTCTTTTTTAGGCTACTTCTTATCCTTCTTTAGAAAGGGGAGTGGCACCTGTCGTGCGTTTAAAAAATGTCTTTCCGTCAGACATCTTCATCCTGAAGTTCTTGATTTATACTAAAGTTCGTGTTGATGCTTAATTGCTGGCCTAGTTCTGTTATTTATTTTTTTGTTTGGATTACAACGTTTTTATTTGTACTTCAAACCTTAATTAATATTACTTTTCTTAAAACTCTTTTCGTATATTCTCATTCACGCGATCCCATTCTTCTTTTCGTGTGTTCGCTCACATTCTTCAAAGAATGTTTTTATTTTGTTCGTCTACTTTTTCTACTGAACAGGAATCATTACACGAGGTTGATATTGCAATATAAATAATTTAATTATTCGAGATTTAAAAGTCACGGTTACTAGTTCTATTAGCAGATTAGCAGATAAAAATTATAAATCAACATATATAATCATATCTTGAGGCTATACGGGATATTATCCAAAATTAGAATGACTTTTCCTGTATTAATTTTTTTAACTGGAATTTTTAATCCAGTTAAAGAAAACAGCTTATTATCTCGGACTTTCATTTTGCTGCGGTTCGCATTCCACCTCAGATTTATTTTAAACATTTTGTAAACAGGACTTTATTTTATTACAAGTATTATTTATTCTGTTCTTAAAAGCAGTGATAAATTGTATCATAATTGTGCTTTGTTTAACATTTTTAGTATCATAAGAATTAAAATTTAAAAATATTACTGATTTAATTTGTAATAACTGATATTAAACAGCCGTTTCACCGTTTGTGCTCTTGGAATGATATTATTTTATTAATGATTATGTAATATTACGCTTATGGCACTTGCATATGACTTATGGCATGTATATTAATAATGTAATACACAATTGCATAATGTGGACTGAGAGACTGTCGGGTTTCCGAAAAGTCGAGTTTTACGTAATAAGGGCTGGGTTCTCTTAATATTTAACTGTAAATTACTATAGACATTTGTAGCATAATACTGGACACGGAAAAGTACAGCATACAATTAAATTAACGTTGATTTCTTTTATGTCAAGTTCTAGCACAATAAGAGTCATAAAAAGAACAAATACCCTAAGATGAGTAAAGAAACCTAAGAGAGTACCCTAAGAGGAAAAAAAACTTACATACGAAAATGAAGAAAAATTATTAGTAGTTTTTAGTATAAAAATATTGTGTGATGGTAGATTGTCTTTCACACTCATTCTGTCATCGTGCATCTTCATCCAGTAGGCGACCAGCTTATCACTGAACTTTATCTTTTACTAGCGCCCTTTTTTATAATTAGAAGAAACACACTACTTTACATCACTTAGTTTGACTTGCTGCTCCTTATCCACACTCCAAATAGAAATTAATGGTAAATTAATTAAATTAATTTAAAACTTACTTTTTACTTGCTTGTATTATATTTTAGTATTATTTAATATAGTTTCTAGTTTATTATTTTTTATTTTTGTATGTTAATAGTATCTGTTTCTTTTTTGTTTATATGCATATTCGTGTCGGGGAAGTTTTTTGTGGGCAAGAGTTTCTAAATTACATTAAATTACATTGTTCTAAAAAAAATATTGGTTTTCTAAAAAATATTGTTTAATTTTAATTTGTTCTTTTCTAAAAATTCCACTCGTTTGAATTACTTTTGGTAAATCACATCAAAATTACTTTTGGTAAATCACATCATTTGGTTTTACTTTTAGTTTTGAATTTTACACTTGCCTACATAAATGACGAAACACGAATTGAATAATTGAAGAGTTAGGTTTGAGGGCAACTTCCCCTTAACAAATAAGTCTGTCTTCTGCCAGCTCAACAATTATTCACTTATGCATATTTATTGCTTTTAATAATTTTATATTTGTTAATAGATTTTGATACTTGCACTTGATTTACTTATGTTCTCAAAACGGATTAAAAAAAAAGATTTTATATTTGTTAATAGATTTTGATACTTGCACTTGATTTACTTATGTTCTCAGAATTTAAATGATATTGTAGATTAGTTCGCAGCAATATAAATTATTTATTTATAATTACTTTTAAACCTATTTCTTTAATTAAATTTTAATTAGACAAACGATTATTACATATATTTAACATTTACGAGAATTAAAAAATGATTCGTCAAAGTTTTTAACAGAAGCAGCGTCTCTGCTAACACGTCCATTCGTCTATCATGTCCAAAGAGAAAAAAGGTAATTCCCCTCATTTTCGCTTGGCGCCTACGCAGCTCGTAGTAGTAGAGAAAATGACGTCACAGCATCTGGATTTCATCACGGCTCCAAATGATCGGCACTACATTCTCGGCCATCCTAGGGTGGACTGGCCCTCCAGGACACTTATATATATATATTATCTTTATTATAGGATTATCAATCCGTATATTATATATATATATATCCTTTTAAAAACATTTATGCTAGTAATAAATTAATTAAAGCTATTTATAATTTTATATGTTATGTGTTTTCAGTACAGAATATTTCACTTCTTGTTTTAATTTTATAATCTTGTTTAAAGTAAATCCATAAAAATATAGTCAGAAAAGTATAAGCAGGTCTTTATTTGTAGTATAATAAATACAAATAGGTATTTCGCATAATTTTTTTATATTTTATTTCTTTCCAGAAATCACACTTATTTCTATCAGAGTTTTTTTATTGCAAATTATGAAATTAATTCTTTGCTTCAGGCTCACCTCAATAAAATGCGAATTATTATATCAGATTAAATACATCAAGCAGGCCTAACACTGTTGAAAAATAGGAAAAGACAGACTTCGAGTTTGATTGAAAGCTTTTCACTTCAAAGGAAGCTCGTGAAATCCAAATAGAAGCTGCTCCACAAAATCGAGCAATATTAATGTTAATTAAAGCAGAAAAAATTAGAATTTTTAATAACAATGAAATTCCGTCGACTGGGGCAATACTAGGGACGACATCCATGGTTAACTAAAAGTAATCTTTCATAAAAGCAGTTAACAAAGGAAACAGGATTCATTTATATTATAATTAAGAGAAAAATAGTATTAAGAATTTATCTGTATTTTGAGAGTTTAATCCAGAGATTAAGTTCATTCTGTTTCACTAGAAATCAGTATGAAATTTTTTTTAAGCTTGACCAATTTACTTTTAATGGATTATTTAATAATGTTGATAATCTGAGTATGTGTAATCCAAATTGGGTTATGTAGTGAATATTATATTATGTAGTCCTTAAATACTCCAATAACATTATCTACTATCACTGCTGTTAGTCCACTCACTTTGCTTTTCCATTTTCCGTAGATAATTCTGTGTTATGATGATGACTGTTATTAATAATTTTCCTATCGTTTGATAACAGACAAAGCTGACTCTTCTTTTTACTTCCTTGTAGGAAGTAAAGGAAGTATTGTAATCGCAAAAAATTTCGGGTGCCATATTTTAACGAAAATATCCATTTCGATCTTTCTAGAAATTATTTGAACATGTTTTTGCATGACATCTGTACTTACGGACAGAATAAAGGACTATTTTTGCGAAAACGGATTGTAAAATGGATTTAAAATGAATTCAGAAGACATTTTTTCCTTTACGTCTGCACGTACGTACACATGTAACTCGCATAACTCAAGAACGACTAGTGTAGAGCGTTGCAGTTTGGTATTTGGGACTGCTAGAACATATAGTTGTGCGCTTCCCTTTTTCGTTGTAATCAGCTGTACCAGTCGTAGATATGGTGCTAAATTGTGCATTTTTTGCTTTAAAAGTGACTGAATTATGTAGTTTTTATGTTCCCGTCAAGGTTTTTTTATGCCTTTAGCTAAGCTACATACAATAGCTGTAGAATTATCAATAAGTTAAATTAAGTCGAGTTAAGTTAAGGAGAGTTAACCCTAACGAACTGCCGTTTGTTTACATTTGAAATTCAGTAGAATAGTGAACTAAGTCGATTTCTGCACTTTCAGTATCTTTTTGCCGATTGGGACCAAAAGTAAACTTTCAGTTTTGTGCACCGAAAAATCTGCCTTCTTGGTCGCTGGCCAAATTGCTTGTTTTTGCCTAAACTCTAATTTGAATTGTAAAATTGTCTTTGTAATTGTTTTAATTGTATTTGGTATTTTATGTTTTTCTATATTTCACAATTTTTAATGAAGACGATTTGAGTTTTTATGTATTTTTGCTTTGCCGCGAAGTGAGAACTAAATTAATTGAATGAGAAATTTATGGCTAAGGAAATTAGAGGAAATAAGTTTAAACGAAATGTAGCAAAAAGTGTGTATAATTGAATAGGCCATATAAGGAAGTAATGTGGTGTTCACATTAGATTTTTTTTTTAAATATAGGAATCTGCTTCCCCGCTGATAATCGACGAAGTTGACCTGTATCAGCTGTTGTATTCGTTTCTTATGCATTTTCTTTAAAGGTTGAAATTTGACTTTGTTAATAGTTAGACGTAATGAACAAAGTATCTAAAATTACGAAACCAAGAGAAGCCTTTTAAATAAATTATTAGTAAAATGGGAAAAAAATGCCATTAAACATTTTTTTGTCGTGAAGTAGTTCAAGTTAAAACTAATATTTAAATGGAAAGGTGAAAAATAAAATTTTTTAAAAAATTTACATATGTTTTCAAATGGCCTTTTTTAAACATTGCGTAATCATTCATATAATTTAAAAGGAACGTATTGAAGAAAGACAGAAGTTATTGTGAATATGTATGAGATGTAAGATTAGTGTATTCGCATTCATGTAATTTGTCATTTATTTACACATCATGTAGAGTCATTAGGTTATTTTGAAGCAGGAGATGTGAAAAATGTGCAATGCCTTCACCGGGACTCGAACGTGGACCTCTCGAATACGAGTGGTCTAACCGGTACACCACAAAAGCATGCTGGAAGGAAGGAGAAAATACCTTATATACTTCCCCTTTTAACAGGCGACTGGGGATTAGGGGACCCAGTCGCCAAATCCTGGTGGTGACGAATTATTAACTTTTAGTTCGAGCGCCACTGTAGAGTCATTAGGATTTTTGAAGTGAGCAATGCCTTCACCAGAACTCGAACATGGGCTTCCCGAATGCGCGCCGAGTGTGATATCGTTACACCACGAAGACATGAAGAAACGAGGGAGAAAATGCCTTATATAATCTCCCTTTTTAGAGATACTGGGAATTACGGGACCCAGTCGCCAAATTCTTGTGATGAAAAAATCATCATCCGCCAGCTTTTTAGCTCGGGCGCCACTGTAGAGACATTTTAGGATTTTTGAAGCAGAAGAGTGGGAAAATGAACAAAGCCCTCCCGGGACTCGAACCTGGAACTCTGGAATACGCTTCTTTTCCCCTCCTCCCAAAGGGGCTTTGTCCCTGAAGGACTATTGTTTTCGTTTTGCGATTTTGCTTCGGAAACATTAAAAGTCTGAATCACTTTTCAAACTGTTGCCAAAAAATATTGCAGCTCTGTATTATATTTAAAGAAATTAAATAATGAAGAATCTGCAAATAATGAAGAGCATAAATGTATGTATATTTCTCCAAATGTGATAAAACAACGGTACCTAGAGCCATCCAATTTTGAATAACGTACGTTTCTAGCCGAATATGCGCATCTGGAAGATCGAATTTGGAATTTGTTTTGTTATCTATTTCATATTTTGTAAAACTTTAACGAATTTTTGATGAACAAACTCAAGCAATTTAAAAGCAAGCAATGGCAACACTGTACGAAAAAAAAAATATCTAAAGCGCGCGGTACTGTGTATCCGAAATTCTAAAGATATACTCATTTTAAAATTATTATTGCTGTTGAACTGAATTTTATGCTTTAAGTGCGAAGAACATGATGTTTAATAAATAAAGGTAACGCACAAAACGTTAAAAAACGCCCCTTTGGACGTAATTTAAAATCTGAAACCTTTCAATTTTTTTTTTAAAGATTTTAACAGCCTTTTTATTTTAACTAAACTGAGCAGAAAATGCACTCACTCGGTGCTCACAATTTTACCACCACTTCTGGCTAAGTAATGTAATGTTAGCATATACAATCAGAATGAATTAAATTTTACTACACGACTGGCTCCTACCTAAATCTAAATCTGCTTTATTGGCTGCATACAGCAGAGTCAATATACACTCACGTTTGTGAAAATTGCAACACCATGAAGGACTTACGCGAGTGAGCTGAAATTTTCAGGAAATGCAAAGTGGCGCATGATATGCAAATGATTAGAATTGCAAATCCGTAGCGCATGCGTATGCTGAGCAGCGCCCTCTGAACGGCTGATGGATCCGAATAAATAGACGGCTGTAGCGAGGCGTGTATGGTTATCGGTGGTTATCTGCTAGTGGTAAACGTTAACTCAATCTGTACTTATGCCTCGTCGACGAAAGAGAGCGAGATTTGAACAACTTACAGAGTTTGAACGAGGGAGAATCATCGGCCTTCGTGAAGCTGGATTGTCGTATCGTGCAGTAGCCTCTCGTGTGCAGCGTAACAGCAGCACAGTGATGCGCGTTTGGAAGCAGTGGACGGACGAGTGTCGGACAACTCGGAAATCCGGGAGTGGACCCCGAAATGTGACGTCAGCTCGCGATGATAGACACCTGGTCCGCATGGCGCGGACGGACCGTACAGCTTCCTCTAGACAATTGGCAGCACTGTGGTCAATAGCTACAGGTGTTTCATTGTGTGCTTCATCAATTCGTAGACGTCTGCTGCAGTGTGGACTGCGCGCACGGACTCCTTTATACAGGATCCCCCTAACGCACGACCATCGCCGCCTGCGGCTACAATGGGCCAATCAGCATAGAGACTGGCGTGCTGATTGGCAGCATGTCGTGTTTTCTGACGAATCCCGCTTTAATTTGTGGTACCATGATGGCCGCATTCGTGTCAGACGCTATGCCGGTGAACGCCACCTTCCGGAGTGCATTATCGAACGCCACAGTGGACGAACACCCGGAGTTATGGTCTGGGGCGCCATAGCATATCATAGACGATCTCAATTGCTACGAATTGTGGGCAATCTGAACAGCAACCGGTATATCCGTGAAGTTCTACAGCCCGAAGCTGTTCCCTTCCTTCAAAGCTTGCCAGGCGCTGTATTTCAACAGGACAATGCCCGCCCTCATACTGCTCGGATTGTTAAATCCTTCTTTGCA
This sequence comes from Stegodyphus mimosarum, assembly GCA_000611955.2. Taxonomy (NCBI): domain Eukaryota; kingdom Metazoa; phylum Arthropoda; class Arachnida; order Araneae; family Eresidae; genus Stegodyphus; species Stegodyphus mimosarum. The sequence goes on from KK119790.1 coordinate 136,417, forward strand.
GCGCAGCAGGTACAGCTTCTTCCTTGGCCTGCGTGTTCCCCGGATATGTCGCCAATTGAACATGTGTGGGATGTCATTGGTCGGCGTCTTGCTCGTGATCCTCGTCCTGTTGCGTCTGCAGACGAACTTTGGGTACGCGTACAAACGATATGGAATGCTCTTCCTCAGTCAGACATTCAAACTTTGTTTGACTCCATGCCACGTCGTGTAGCAGCACTTATTGCGGCGCGTGGTGGCCACACAAAATACTGATTCTGATCTCTTGTTCTTGTTTGTTTGCTTTGAACATTTAATCATTTATTTGTACCACTACCACTCAACTGTGTATTAAATTGCATTCAATTATGACGATTCCTTCTTGGTGTTGCAATTTTCACAAACGTGAGTGTAAATTAAAGTAAGTGGCTAGCACCAAATATTCAGCTACAGAGCTGCTTTCAAACTCGCGGTATAAATTCAGAACTGACTATTCTACCTCGAACTCTCAAATTCTGCTACTTAAATACTATTTCCGAACTCATTTAGATTTGCATATACGTCATTTAAATTTGCATTCTGGCAGGAAATTGAAATCCGAAAGGAAAGAAAAGTTTCTTAAAAAAATAATAATTGATTAGTACAAAATAAGGTCTTTACAATCGATCTTAGAATGCAAAAAAATGTTTCTTTCGTCATAGCTCTATATTCAACCGATAAAGTTCTGAAATATTTATTACATTCTTGATCTGCAAAATCTGCAGCTGACACGTAAATAAACTCACGAAAGCAAAAACCTGATTATCTAGAGAGTTTAGATTTCTTCGGAGGAGCAAACACGTAAAATCAGCTACACCATCGCCGGGATTCGAACCGCAGATCTCCAGTTTTGTAGTTGGACATGTCGCTATCACTTGCAACACGACAGCACGAATTGATTGACGCAATTCCTTATAACTATGCACGAAATTAAAGGATAAAAGCTTAGAGTTATTTTATATTTCTCAGTTCAGTTTAAAATCTAAATTTGAATTCGAGAGTAAAACCGTGAATGATATATAGGGAAAAACATAGCAACAAAAGGAACAAAGCAAACCTGTTCTATTCACTGATTTAAATTCATGATAAATATTAAACTGTTGTAAACCATAAAATTTTGGGCAATCATTAGTGCAATCGTAAACTGATATTGTAGAGTTATTAGGATTTTTGAAGTAGAAAACACGAAAAATGACCAATGTCCTCGCTGGGACTCGAACCTGGACCTCTGGAATACGCACCGAGTGTGCTACCGTTACGCCACGAAGGCATGCAGAAAATAGGGTAAAAATACTTTATGATATTAAAAAATGTATATTTGCGTTTATTTTATGTATGGTGCCAAAAGTTTTCCAGATATTTCCTAGATGGGAATAAAACTTAATTTTAGTCAATACTTATGGACAATGAATGACCCATAAAATTTTTATGTTGTAACATTGAATCGCTTCTGTTTCGGAGAAAACCTGGACTATTTTCGAGTTATTGGAAATAAAATTTTTTGTAATTTACTTTTGAACATTTAGCTATAACTTTCTTCAGTTAAAAAGGAAACTGTATCATTTTGTTCAATAAAATTGAAAAAATCACTGTTTTGATTGGTGCAAATTTCAGAGAAAGTGGAAAGAGAGCCAGTGGGCATTGTCGTTGGTCGTAGAGAGCACTTACTGAAAAATAGGCCTTGTCCCGAATGTTCTACATAGGATGCTCAAGGGCGGTGACCAAAACTATAGATAAGGCATAGATTGGGGCCATCACTTGCTATTTAAAGTCAACCGGCCAGCGTTAAAAGAAGAAAGCATTTAGAGTTTATCGAAACAAGTTTAGTAAAAAGACGTTTTCGACTTCACCTGACCAATGAAGAAGGTAAGCTTCTGAATTTTTTCGGTCTGTGCTCTGATCGCGCAAGATGCCATTGCAAAATGTTAAATATTTCTCTTTTGCGTAAAATGGAAAACGCATTATTAGCTTATATATAGTTCAACTTCTTTATGGGCTTAGGATGTATTTGTTAAAAATTGACCGCCGTGAGATTATTTGATTAAAAGTAAAGAAAAGAGTTTATAAGTTTTGAGAATTTTGTTTGTGATAAGATTATTGATAAAAGTGCATTGTGTTTATTTATTTATATTATTAACTTTTCTATTGAAAACAAAGTAATTTATTTAGTTTATGGAATAAATTTATGGCAGTTATTTTTAACGATTTCTTAAGAAGTGTGGTAATCTTTTATTTTTAGTATTTATCTATTGTAGTATAAGTTTTAAACTTCTTTGTTTACACTCAAAATTATTTTAGCTTAACTGCGTTATGAAAGCATTTGCGAGATTAGAATCACATTTTTGTCAGCCGTTATAATAAATGTGAAAAAAAGCTCCACCATCCAGAACTAAGTATATACCTAATACATTATACGCTGAGAGAATTTTTAATAAGATAATTTACGAACGAAATTTAAATAGTCTCAAAGAATTATCTGCTACGTTGTTTAACACCTTCACTTTTTACAATATCTATGAAGACAAATGATAATTTACGTTCCTACCCAGTCTTTAACTGATCACTATTAATTAAGTCAGTACGCATTTTTACCATTAAAAGGAAAAACACGTAACGAAGGTATTTTTCTGTCAATTAGTTTATGCATCTGTGCTCACGTGAATATTAGACGCAAATAAATAAAGTATTACAGAATAAGAAAAATGTAATAGAATGATTTTTCTTAACTAAAACATTTTGTTGACGTATATTGCCTGTTGTTTACAAAAGAATGAAAGCAATGTGAATCACAATTTTAAATATTCTAGCGCTCGAGTAATCTTTTAAGTGTTTTTTTGGAAGCATAAAGGAAGGATAACTCTAATTTAATTTTGAAACTTGATGGTAGCCATTTTTATTTGAGGAAAACCATAGTATATTTTACATATTAAGTTTTGAAATTTTCTTTAAGATATTCATACTCCTCCTTGGAATGGAGGAGTATGAATATATATGGAATAAAAATGGCTACCTATATATGGAATACATCCTATATATACAAGGAGATAGGTAACTGTCTGTACTTTTAACTAAAAAGTTCTTAAATTTATTTCCAAACATTTTGATATTTGTTTATTTTATTTAGGCAGTATTTGTTTCAAAGTTATGGTGTAGGTGGCTTATAAAAACGAAGGAAAAGTTTTATGTTAATATGACGCGGTGTTATAATTGTGATCGAGAAGTTTTAGTATTAAAACCTCTGGTATATAAACTATCAAAGAATGGTGTAAAAGTATGAATCCTTAGGGACGTAAGATTAAATAGCGAACCAAACAAAAAGTGATATCCATTGAAATTTATCAGATTCAGTAGTTCAATGAAGCTTTATCAAAATAATTAGAAATAGTAAAACATATTTAACAAAATTCAGTAGTTTCAAGAAATTGCTAAACTTGTATTTTTTATAACGTTACATTTATTTTCAAAAAATCCCTTTATTGTTAAGTAACAAATAGAAGATAATATCTTTTCGCCATTTTTTAAAAATATGCATGCGTTAATGAAGTTTTTGATTGTTAGCATTTCAGTTTTTCTTACGTAGACTATTGATATAAAATACAATTTATTTGCAAATGTTCAAAGAGACAGTATCCAATTTCATAACTGTACATTTTTCGGTTAAATTATGATAAGTTATGAATTTAAATGATGAGAAATGCTATTTATCAAATAAAAATATTCTTTGTTGATAACAGTTTCGAATCACGTTCATTAGACGCAAAATCACGCCACGAAAGATTTACATTTAGAATTGTTCGAAATAGCTTCTTGGAAATGTTTCTTTTTCCCGAATCCTTTTTTTAAACGATTGAAATGGAAGCATTTACGAAAACCCAAAATTTTGCTAGATAGGTTATATTAAAGTTTTTCGTGAATATCAAACAAAATGTTAGTTTTAATAGTGGCTTTGATAACATATACAACAGAGAAACTTGCACATTTTAACCTAAAGGGACATTAGCCCAGAAAGGCTGTTACTCTCAAAACGCCATTTTGCGTTGAAGAATTACTAGAAGCGTTGAATCACTTCTCAAATTGTTGCAACCAAATACTAGAACTCTGCATTATATTTAAAGATATTAAATAATAAAGAATTTGCATGACTGTATGTACATTTCTCGCACTATGAAAAACAACGGCACTTAGAGCCATCAAATTTTGAATAACGTAGTCCTCCACCCTTATATGGGTACCTGGAAGCCCGAATTTTGAATTCCGAATTTGTTTTATTATCTATTAATATTTTGTAAAATTTTTAATCAGTTTTTTATTAAAAACTCAACGATTTCAAAGTAAGAAAGAGCAACACTGTAGGGAATAAAACATTTTTATCCCCAGCGCGCGAAACTGTCTATCGGAAATTCTAAAGATATTCGGTTTTTAAATATTTTTAGCCCAAAGGGATACTGTATCTTTTTATTTATACTTTTATTACATCTGTGCTATTAACTGAAACAATATTATTCATTTTCTGGGTAATGAGGTTGTTATTATGTTTATGTTTTTCTGTAAATCTTAAGATCTAAATAGCTTTAATCTTCAGCAAAGTTTGACATTATTATATCGTATTATTTATTATCAATATATCAATTTTTTAAACATTATAACCATCATACCATCTTTACTAATTTTATAGTAGTGCATTTTCAAACTGAGAGAGCGAAATCATAATCTGTTCATTGCATAACAAATATCATTACAACTATGTGTATGTTTTCAGGTTACCATTTTCTTGATTTTCTTTTATCTTTGCTGCAAAGTAAACGCCCAGGAAAGGCATTTGCAGTACCGAGGGCAAAATGAATACAAAAAAAGTGATGCTGCTAGAGAACACTACCATGACTATCACTACGTGAGTAATAATTTAAATTTACCACTTTTATTTTTAGCATTCATTATATATAGCAATGATTTAATTTAAATAGTTTCTTCAGTGTTGTAAATTTCGTCCTTATTTTCAATAACACAGCAGAAAAATCCATTTGTCTGAAAGGGGCGAAACGTTTTGAACGATACTTGTTTTCAGATAATTAGTGCTAGAGTGGCGCTTTCCTTAAATATGCAAACGACTATCTTTTATGCACATTACGTACAACCATAATATTAAAATTTAATGCATTTTTCATAAAATAAAATCTTTTTTTTAAAATTTCTTACTTTTATTTAAATCACTCAAGACAATAAAATATATTTGTAATTACAAGAAATAAATTATTGATTTTTATTTTTGGGACAACTACCACCTCTTAAAATGCTGACTATTCGCGTGGACGAGAGAAGAAAACGCATAATGAAACCTAATAATATTTTTGCATACGGGTTCATAACAGATTGAATGTACACAGCTATGATGATAGATTGATAAAACTTATTTTATTGAAAGAAACACTTCAGAGTTTTGGAACTTTCCACAAAAATATTCGTACAACTCTTCCCAGTATCACACAGCACAATCAGTAGTTATACTTTTAACTGAGAACGTTAACACTGCAAAGCGCATCTGAAGAGCGAAGCTAACCCGGAGATATCTCAGAACTCCAAACTCACTCTGAACTAACAATTGAGAGCAGATGTTCTCTCTAGTTTTATATAGTTTCCACCCAGACAACGAGAAATCTCTAGTACTTCTCGAAATTACTGGAAGACGTGTGAAGGCCGGGTATGGCTACAGTTACACAGAACAGCAACTATAATTATTCAGTTACAATATCCATTACAGTTACACAGGGACAGGACCAAAATGTTGCCAAATGATAATCAGGTTTGGCACTTTTGGCGATTTCTCGCCAGCTTAGTGAGATAGCCAATGTTAAACTGGTCCCTGTATTCTTATTTTTTCGGCATAACGTTGTTTCTCTAGACTTTTATGTTACATCACGCAGAAAAATACAACAGTTTCACATATAATTGCGCTAAAATCATCTATCTATATACAAAATTCGTTAAAATATTAAGGTTTCAATATGCAAGGACGTTTTTCGAAAGCTACATAAAAAAATATGTAACTTGAAGAAAATTCCCTTAAATAAGTGCTAAAATTACCAGTATTCCTATCTTTTTAACATTATTGATAGTTTACTAAAAAATATTCTTGTCAAAATGTCAAAAATTAGCTTGAAATACAATGCAGTTTTTTTTAAAAAAAAATTATAACTGATGTTAGTAGGATCTTTTTAAAATCTGTGAACCTTTTAACTTACGCTATAACCCGTATATCGTCCATTCATCTTCGTAAGCAATGCTATTATACAAAACATAGAGTCTTCATCTTTCATGCAACCTCAATCATTTCGTATTTGTTGCCATTCAAAAAACGTAAGGTACGTTGAAACGTAACTTTCAAACTTAATCAGATTTTCAAACTTAATCAGATTTTCAAACTTAATCAGATTTTCAAACGTAAACTTTCACTTTTAATCAGACTACAATTTCTTAACAAATTAAATGATTTAACAGCAATGAATACGTTTCTTAGTATTTAAATATTTATTTTGTTTTTAATAACTTATTAATTATTTTAACATATTTAACCAACACTGCATCCATTTGTAATTTTTACAAATATTTGCAGTATTATTGTAAATCACAAAAGTCGTTGTTCCTGGTCCTGAAACGATTGTTTTTTTAGCTTTCTGAAATCTTTTATTCTTCCGGTTTTACTATTTCCTTCACTTTGAAGAAGCTGTTTCCGAACAAATCATGTTTTATTGGCATAATACGTCAATGAACTGTCGTCATCTCCTGATCAGGGATTTCTTAATCTAGTATTTTTATGAATACTGTGGTAAAATCACACGTTTACTTCCCTGATGTATTTAACGCTAGGGATTAAAACAATGATGAAAAGTGATTCGAAAAAAGCTGTTTATAACCGTAAAAGTGATTTAATTATAGGACTGGGTTTCAAAATTATTTTTCTGCGCCTTTAAACAAATTTCGATTTAATAGAGCTTTACTATAATAATATAAGTTTTTTGAGTATTTTGCTTATTGTTCTACCTTTTTTATGTTTTCAAATCGAATGTAGCTTTCAGCTTATCCAGATAAATGCAGTATGGAATTTTGAATTGCATTTTCAGTCTAAAATTCCGCAGTTGATTAAAAGCCCCGTTTCTATCTAAAATATTTGTCTTTTCCGTTTAAAATTCTACAGCTGGTGTTTAAAAGTCCCGTTATAGAAAGGAGGAGCTTCAGGCTTTTCTTCAACACCTGAAAAAGGCGGATGTGTGTTAGTTAATAATTTCTTAATTTTCTTGAAATCTATATTTAATGGCCAGGTGCGAGATGATATTGGCTTGCTTTATTTGATTATGGCAAAGCACATCAGGGCTATCTGCCTAAGGGGACGGATGTCTTCACGAAGGACATTCTAAGGGAAACTAGCTCGTATATTCTTCAAACATGGGAAAAACACGAAAATGTTCATGCAGCCAGCCCGTTTGTGGGTATTCGAACCACGGATAGAACTACCAGCGTTCAGCGACTTCATCGCTCGGCCGCTGGTGTGCCCGTGCGAGATGATAATAGTTTAATAAGAATTAGTGATAAAATGAAATTTGTAGGTTATTATGCTTTTGCGGCTAAAAGCTATTTATTTATTATAGCTTATGAGGCTAAAATAGTTGATTTCAGTTACATTTTCATGAAAAAGATGAAGATTCATACTTTCAATACATACATAAAATTCTGAATCCAGTCTCGATAATAGAAGAGTACCGGCTTAAACGTAGTATACAAATATGCATTAACTGGTAGCATCTCGGACAATTCTTACTGAAGTCTTAAAACCTGTCCGAATTATTCAAGTATTTAAAAACTGTTCATTCAGTACTTGCTCGTACTTAATAATAAAAAGTTTAATGTTCAAGAATTTTCATATTTTCGGCAAGGTAATAATGTGGATGCAGAAATTAAATGAATCTTCTTATTATGTTTTGACGCTTTGCCTGGCACGTTTTTATGTTTAGCAATAAAGTTTTCAAATGCATTTAAAAATTGTCAAGTTCATAAATAAATTCTAGTACCATAGTTTATTAAAAGAAAAGTTACAAAGGTTATCCATATGCTTATTAAAACGGTTATTGGTTCAGGTTTTTCATTAAATTATTTAGCACTTTATATCATTCATTCCTGTAACTATGTGAAATTATATTTACTACCTTAAACTTGCACAATATAAAATAATTTTCATTCACTCCTTTTTATTCCATTGTAAATTCCTGTAATACTATGCGTATAAAGCCATGTGGTTTTGATGATATCTTTCTGCAACTTACGAACTACTTTACTCACTTTCAAGATGGAGCCTATTAATAGATGGATAAAACACTGCACGCTAGCTCATTATGGTGCATCTTTCCTTCCTTCTTGAAGATGCCCATGTCGTGTTTTGTCAAAGCAGCGTACCCATTCAAAAGACATGACGTCGTCTAATCGCTCTTTAATCCATGTAGGACAGAAAGCAAAGACAGATTGATTGTTGAGCTTATGATAGTCTAAATGTGTACCAAGCCTTATAAATGCATTTCATTTCTTTTGACTACTTTTCAGCCTGAATTAGGCCATTGCGTTAATGACCAAAACTAGGGCATAACATGGGCTGCATTTTATGCAAAATTAAATGTATTGTCTAATAATGAATGGCGTTTCTTTATATTAAGAGTTGCAATCTGACCATCACCTCAAGTAAAGAAAGCAAATTTTAATGAAGGTCGCATAGTTATGAATCCAGGTCGTGTATTTCTCCAAATCGACGGCGGAATTCTCTCTAACCATTAAAGCATAGCACGAGTTTTTGTTACAATATAAATTATAGTGTTAAGAAAAGTTTCTTTTAAAATTTATTGAAATATTGCAGATTATAAATAAGTAGTTTTATGAAGTTTTTGGAGCAGAAAATGTTTCATAAGTTCCAGATGTTTGTATGAAACAGACATTCGTATTCGTATGAAACACGTATGTTGATGTTGCTCATTTTCACTTGTCTCACAGAGTCAACCCAAGCCCTCGAGAATTCTCGTGTCAAGGAGCGCTAGATTACGCCTGTCGTTGGCAACAGCCTTGAGCACCTAACAGGTGACAGTATGATTTGGCTCAGTTCCGCCCCCAATTTTGATGGAGAGCACACCAGGGGATGGGTCCGAGGGTTTTCCAACCTCCCTCTTTTCCCACCACTAACCTCTCGAAAAAACTTTCTGCTCGCCGCGTATTTAGGGTGCCCCATGCCGCACGGACAGTATACATGTAGAAACACTATGCATGTGTGTGGTATCCCACCCGTCTCCCCTTCCACCAAACCACATGAGAGGACTTTCGGCTCGCCACATATTTAGCGTGCCGCCATGCCGCACCGACACTATACATTTAAAAACATCCATGCCTTCTCCGGGATTCGAACCCGAGCCCTTCGACACGGCAGTCAGCGACGCTAACAACTATACCGGTTGGGCGGAGAAATAGGTATTCACGGGTTCGTATGAAACAGATATTCATGGATTTAGATATTTACGAAATGATAAGTTTCACGTTAGAACCGTATTAAGACAAAGCAAGAAATGTATTTGCCTGATATAAAAATGCAAAGGAATGCAGAATTAAAATATAATAAATTACATATGACTTGGGGAAAAAAATTAAATTATTTAGTGGATGCAACGTTGAGGTTTGTTTGAAATGCTGAAAATCTCCTTCGCATAGTAAACATGGCTTTTTTCAGAATTTATGTCAATAAAAATATAACTTTTATTAAAAGCTTTAATTTAAGAAAAAGAAGAAGAAATGAAATTTTCGTTCGTTTTCTCAGTTCTTTCCTCCCATTACTCTAAAAACAAATTTAAATATTTTACAGAAGCGATAAATCAGACATAAAATTGAAGCTAATGACACTAATTGTTTCATTTATTGCAGAAAAATTCGCATCAATGTAGGAGCCGATCCATATTAATTTTGAACACTAAACTGAAAGGGAGTTCTCTGAAATGATAATAATAATATTTTAACTAAAAAAATAACCACTTGTTTAGAAATATGATTTCGGAATATATGCGAGATGTTACCTTCGAAACACTTTAAAAATTTCTAGTTCAGTCGAACATTTTTCTTCCAATTTATTATTTTATAGCATTCCGAGTTAATTTACTGTCAAATATTTTGGTTGGAAAAGGCTTATCTAATGATGTTTGTATTGTTTACCCATGTAAATATTAAAATATAACAGAGTGAGTATTTAACTGGAAATTATCCATTTTATATATAAGTATATCTAACAATATTAAACAAACTCAAGTTTTATTCATTTTGATTTGTAAGATAGTTTATAATACAAAAAATATTCTATCCATTATTGTAAAAGGCTATTACTATGTCTATAATGTTGCGTTCTACTGGTTCGTGGATTTGATGAAGAATAAAAATACAGTTTATTCGCCAGTAAGCATTATTAAACAGGGCAATTCCAAAGATACGTTTTAGAACTACCACAAACACGTTGAAACAATCAGCAACACAGCCTTCTGGCTATAATGGTGAAGAGAACATCATGGCAAGTATAGTTTCTGACTGGTTCGATCGCTCTCAAGTTAGTCTCTGAACTCAAGACACTCCTTTCTCCCTGTGCAGCCAGAGTTTATATAGCTTTAATCTATCTTCGAGAATATTCCCGAGAAAAGCGCTAAAACTGCGTTCTGGAATGTTCTTGCTCCGTCTATGACATCTCAAATTTTGTCGTCAAATACCGCCAAATGGACGATTTCACACCAAATTTGGCAACCCTACCTTTTCCTACCACTTTCTGGCAACCCTAAGCCCGTTTACTCACGTTGCTCAGCCGGCAGATTTCTTTCTTCTCTGCGCTGGAAAAGCTTCATTTTCGTCACATTATCTCACCGCGCAACCGCTGGGCATTTCGCAACAATGCTTTTATGCATTTAAGCTTTTAGTTTTAAATTAATGCATTAAATATATATATATATATAATAAATAATTAAAGTATTTGAAATTAATATTACAATTAATTATCTTAATTGTAAATTATCAAGTAAAACATGCTTTCTTCTTCAGAAACCTCATCCGTACCATTTTGGATACAATATTAAGGACGAAAAAGGTAATTCACAGTGGCACAAAGAAGAAAGTGATGAATACAACCACAAGAAAGGTTCTTACGGATACACTGATGCCTATGGAGTTTACAGGCATGTAGATTATATTGCAGACCATGACGTAAGTATCGTACTTCATTAAGTATATTACCATGTATTACCAGTTACGTAAAAAGGTTTTTAGTTACGACCGAAGTTCTCATTCATTTTGTTGCTTTTATGTCTTGTAAGCATCTTCTGAAAATAATATGGCAAAGTCTTCAAATTATTGCTTATTTCACCAAATTCCTTTAATAATATGAGGCCGATATTTGATAAAATTTCGACCGTAGTGGACTGCAGTATATGATAATTTAGGACTTTAAATTATATTGCTGTGTACAGTAAAATTCAATATGAGGACATTTTGTAGTGCATCCATGGTTCTGTATAATTTTGGCTCCTATGGAAATGATCGTCTTAGAGAGATGATGTTCGATACAGGTGTTCATTTATATTCTCAACAGTGCTCGTCATTTTCAAAGTTGGTCTTTACACGGACTTTTTTAAATAAAACTCATCGTTGGATCAAAATATATTAGCATTAAGAGAGAAATAGCTAATGGAGTATGGATGGCATTTTGCTGCAGTTCTGGGAATCTTGTTTCTCCATCATGTTCACAGAACGTTGGATGTACAAGTGTGACAGAATCTGTAAATTTTAAGTTCCGATAGACTTATGCCTCAACTACAATTTTTCGATTTCTATTATTTGATTCTTTGTATATGATTAATTAGAAAATATTATAATTGAAAATATAACTGAATGTCTGTTCGGATAAAGGAACTATTGCTAAACTAAAAAAATCTGATGTGCACACCACATGACTTCCTTGTATGGAATATTAAACTATACGCACTTTTTGCTGCCTTGCATTTAAACTTAATTCCTCGAATTTCATTACAGATATATTTCTCATTCAATTAATTCAGTTCTCACTTCGCGACAAGGCAAAAATACATAAAACCTCAAAATATCTTTATTAAAAATTTAAAAATATACAGAATATAAGACACCAAATACAGTTAAAACAATTAAAAAAAACAGTTTTTATAATTCAGACTACGAATTTCTAGGCAGAAACAAGCAATTCGGCCAGCAGACAAGAAGGCAAATTTTTTCTTGCACATAACTGAAAGTTTTCCTTTGGTCACAAATAAAAGCTTCCTTTTGGTCCCATTCAGCAAAAAAATGCTAAAGTTGCAGAAAGACTTAATTCACTATTCTGCTTAGTTTCAAATGTAAACAAATATGGCTGCTATGGTAAAAAATTAGGTTTAGCCACACTTAAATAATAAATGCATAAAAACTCAAAATATCTATATTAAAAATTGAAAGATATAGAAAAACATAAAACACCAAATACAGTTAAAACAATTAAAAAAAAATTTTTTAACAATTAACATTACAGTTTCTACTCAAAAACAAACAATTCGGCTAGAGAGAAAGATTTTACGGTGCACAAAACTGAAAGTTTACTTTTGGTCTCACTCGGTAAGAAAAGACACTGAAAGCATACAAACTGCGGTTGTTGTGGACGCTATGTTGAATCAATATATGGGATAATTTAATAACTTACTTAAATGATAATTCCAGAACGGATTAAGCGTAATTTAATTCGAAATAGAAAAGAAGAGTGTCGTTGTTGGGAAGCTTAATTTCTCTACATTGGCAACAAATCCACTATTCTCCTAAGTTTCAAACGTAAACAAATATGGCTGCTATGACAAACAAATTAGGCTTAGCCGCGGTTAAACAATTTTAAATTGTTGATAATTCTACAACTATAACATGCAAGTTAACAAAAGACATAAAAACCTTAACCGGAAGATAAGAACAACATAATTCAATCATATATATCGGCCGATTGCAACCGAAATAGGAGGGGCACATCTACATGTTATAGCAACCCTATATACAAAATTTCAACGTTCTGAGGCTACTCATTTTTGAGTTATGCGAGATGCATAAATACATACGTACGTACGTATTTAAGTTTGCGTACGTACGTACACGTACGCACAGACGCCACGAAAAAAACTCTTCAGAATCCATTTTAAATCACTTTTATAATTTTTTTGGGGAAAAGGAGTCCATTATTCCGTCCTTAAGTACAGATTTCGCGCAAAAACATCGTAAAATTGCATTCAGTAGCGTTCAAAATGGATATTTTGGTTGAAATATGATACCCGAAATTTTTCGCGATTACAATACTTCCTTTTTACTTCGTACAAGAAAGTAAAAATCATTATTATGGCATAGCGTCAACACAGCAGGAAACAAGGTCTATTAGTCATACATTGCATATGCTGGAAACTCTGAAGCTTTACGAAATGGCGTAAACACCGATAGTCCTACGGTTAAGATTAAACTTCTACTTTTAAACACTACAGCTTACGATTCTGCATAACTTTCTTGTCTAAGGAAACACTGTGAAAAGGGCAAAGACGAATAGCACAGATTTAAACTTACATGTAACAGTTAATAAAACTTAATAATCAATGTTACGAACTGATGGAACCTTTCTTAAAATCTGCTGTAAAAGACCATTTCCATAGTCACTGATCTATGCAAAAATTTTGCCTATTTAACGCCATCGAAATGTCCTAATCTGAACTCGTCAAGTATAAGCAGCTTCATTTATTCACGTGTCGATTTTGTTGCAAATTATTTTTCGTAGACAAATAGTATTTACACGTTTGTATACAACACACATTCTAAGGGATTTATTACACAAGTATAGAAATTTCTAGGAATTCTGGTTAGTTATGGAACTTTTAGAAAAATGTTCAGTTTTCCTTCAGACAACGAGATAATAATACAAATAAAACTGGCTCCCAAGATAATAATAGAGTAAAAATTTTCCATTGAGTATCACTTCTAATAAATTAAAAAAGGTAATGAGTAGGAAATTAAAATAAAAATTAGACACTATTGATCAATGTAATCTTTGTGGTAAATTTTCAACAAATACATCTGTCCATTTTTATGTTTCGAATGATAATATGACTTTCAGGTATTTACAAATGTTGTTTAGTTTCCTGATTTACAAGTAAATTACTTCTATATTCATACTTTGATATGAAATTTTAAAATTTTGAAAAGATTTCCAACAAAAGAATTTTATGCACGATTTTTAATAATATATTTTTTATGAAAAAATCATTTGCTTTGTTTTGAACTCCAGAAATACTTTTTAATTTTTAATAATATTATTATAGGGATTTCGTGTGAAAATCCGTACAAATGAGCCTGGAACTGCCAGTTCATATCCAGCGCATGCGTATTTTGATGTGAAAGCTCCGCCTCAACATGTTTATGCTTCATATCAAAAACCTGCTCATTCTGAAGCTCCGCCTCAACATGTTTATGCTTCATATAAAAAGCCTGCGCATTCTGAAGCTCCACTGCAACATGCTTACAGTTCGTATCAAAAGCCTGCTCATTCTGAAGCTCCACTGCAACATGCTTATAACTCGTATCAAAAACCTATTGAAGCTGCATTACATCAACAAGAAGAACATGATGATGAGTATCCAGATTCGAAAGAGAGGTATGCTTATGTCCCTGTCTACGTTGAGGATGCTAATAGACAGAAAAACTACTAGTTCTTATTTCTCAGTACTGGAAACATTTAAGAAATTTCTCAGGGTTCATGCTGTTTGCATTTGATGTTATCAGGACGAATAAACGTAATGATCATCATGGAAATTAGTAATTTAAGAGCTGTATATTTTATATAATATTATAAAAGGAAGTATTTTAAAACATTTTCTAATTATTCGTAACTTAATTAGAATGACTATAATTTGTTCAGTTGT
>KK119790.1:151505-164656 GCA_000611955.2 Stegodyphus mimosarum
ATATAGTAAGGACAAGGTTTTTATATTAGAAGTCATTTATTTTATGTCTCATGTCGAAAATATTGTTTTTGTTATTGTCTTTTGTAAATAAAACGTATTTTCAATGATGGTGATTCTTTTGAGACTCTTTTGTAGTTAGTATATGCACGATTAGATAAGTTTGATTTGGTTTGGTTTATTTAATTATGGCAAAGCACGCGAGGGCTATCTGCCTAAGGGGAAGAGATGCTTTCGTGGAAGACTTTCTAAGGGAAACTTGCTTGTATACACGTTACACATGGGAAAAACGCACGAAAACGCCAATGCAGCCTAGAACCGAATACAGTCGGAACTACCAGTATTCAGAGACTTTACCGCTCGACCACTGGAGGGTCCTTGATTAGATAAAAGACTCGTGAGTTACTTGTTTATAATTCATAAAATGTATACTCTGAACTGCAAAGCCTCTATTTTTCAAATTATGTTTAACTTACGAAATAAAAACATTAAAAAAAAGATAGACGTTATTAACGATAGAATGTAGGACAAGGTGGATTTTCTTAAAATTTTCGCTTTTTCTTAAAATTTTTGTATTAAGCATATGAGAATTTTCATATTCTTCCTTTCTGTGCTCTTGACTAACCTGTACTCATTTCCTGAGTTATGCCGTTAATTTAAAATATTACTGTAGAATTTAATTTTTAAGGACGTTGCAGACCTTTTTATATATTTCGATGTATTTTAAATTTATGTTTTTAACAAATTAAAATTTTTGTGTGTTACATGTAGACGAAGGACAATTTTTTCTTCTTTTATTTTTTACTTGATTATAGCGAGGCACACATACTTAACCGCGGAAAAGCGGGAAGGCCGGTGAAGGAATTTTAAGGGAAACTGGTTTGTATCCTCGTTACGCATGGGGAAAACCACGAAAACACCCATACAGTCAACTCGTTCGTTAGGATTTGAGCCCCGAGCGAATCACCAGTGTTCAGCGACTTCACCGCTCGGCCGCTGGTGGGCCAGTCAAAGGGCATTGAACGCAAAAAAAAGAAAGCCATTACTGCCTAAGCTTTGATTACTGATGACTTCCATTTCTAGTTCAAATTTTTACATTAATTAACATTCAATAATAAATCTATGTTAGGAAGGAAAGAAAAGTTTCTCCAAAGATTAATGCAAATTTTTTTACTGGGAAACTCTTTAAAGATAAAACCAGAAATATAACATTATCAAAATAGAAAACTATTTAAGACATCAAGAAATAAAAGTACATAAGCGGAAGAACTTCTTAAATGGGTTTTACCGCATATGTTAAAAAGAAAACTAACGTCATTTTTGACGATCTTTTATACAAAGTGCCTGTTTTTAAATATTTGGAAAAAGTATTTAAACCGTTATTTCGCAATTAAAAAGGGTAATATAAATTTGTTCTTTTCGAAGCAAATCATCGAAATTACAATAAATATTTAAGTACAGGAAAATTTAAAATATGAATTATGACTCTCAACTCGCGCGCGGTTGAATGATGAAAAAAAATTAAATTAAAATTTGTTCTTTTGCTTTTATAATGATTGTAGGTTTTAGACAAAACTAATTTACATTTCCATTTCATAATAAAACAAAGTTAATTTTGATTCTAATTCTCATTTCATTCTGTTCATTACAGAAACATGCATGTAAAATAAAACTGTTTTTTCTCATCGTAATTTTGTTTTTGTCAGGGTAAAAATATTGCAAATTATTTGTAGTTGTTGTTATTACTTATCTCATTCGGCTGACAGTAACATCAGAACAAGCCCACGAAATTCATCGTGGCAAGGAATGCAAGACTGTGCGTGTCGTTGGCAAGAGCCTTGAGCACCATACAGGTGACAGTATGACTCTACTCAGTTCCCCCCCTCTTTTGATGAAGAGCACAACGGGAGACGGTTTGAGGGTGTCCGACCCCCACTCTTCCCCAATCACCAACCTCTCTAGAGGACTTTCTGCTCGCCGCATATTTAGAGTGCCTCCATGTCGCACGGACTCTCTACATTTACAAACACCAATGCCTTCTTCGTGATTTGAACCCAGGCCCTTTGATACGGCAGTCAGCGTCGCTAACCATATCGTCGTTGGGCGGCTCAGATTATTTGAGATTGCTAATTGTCTCTGACAACAATGTTGCTATAATAATGAATTTCGTGTTTTCCATTTAAGAAAATTTAACAATAACTTAAAATGATATACACACACAGGACTTTAAATTCTATGTTATTTCATCTTTAAAAAAATTTCTGGTTTGTAATAATAAAATTAATTATTGCATAACAATTAAGTATTCTGATTTTGTAAAATATACAGAGTATTGTAATTTATCGAGAAAAATATAACAAAGAAAAAAGATGCCCATTTACAGGTACAATTTATTACTATTCGTTATGTTTGCTACAGAGCTTTAAAATGATGATTGAAGTATTTAAAAAAATTGCTGTTCTTCTAAAATTTACAAACTTATGCAAGATAAACAAATTGCTATCATCATAATGGTTAGCAAAACGCCTAGACGAATTAGATATTCAAAGCGGACCGAAAGGCTATTAAGGTTAGATTAGTTTATTTCAATACGTAAAGCACGGCAGGGCTATATGCCTAAGGAAAGAGATGGTTTCGTGAAAGAAAACCGGCACCAAGGGAAACCTGTTAAGCTTGGATCTATTTTTTTACCTTTTTGTTACAGCTTGTAGCGGAAGAAAAAGAATTTTTAAAAGAAGACATTCTAATCCTCTTTTTCTGTGTCTTTTAATATGGTAACGTCCTATTCCAAGAAATTCGACACCACGGCTCTAAAAACAAAATCTGATGTGGACACCACATGACTTCCTGTTGTTGTTGTTACGTATGTTCACTTGTCTGACAGTAAGTAACATCAGCCCAAGTCCACAAAATTCCTCGTGGCGAAGAGCGCAAGATACGCCTGTCGTTGGCAACAACCTTGAGCACCATACAGGTGACAGTGCGATTTAGCTCAGTTCCGCCCCCAATTTTAATGAGGAGCACCCGGGGGGGGTCCCAGGGTCTCCCAACCCTCTCCTCTTCCAACAAACCACACGCGAGGATTTTCGGCTCGCATATTTAAACTGCCGTCACGCCGCACCGACACTATACATTTACAAGCATCCATGCCTTCTCCGGGATTCGAGCCCGGGCCCTTCGGCGCGGCAATCAGCGACGCTAACCACTATACCGGTTGAGCGGCACATGATTTCCTTGTACGCCGTGTCATGTTATACGAATTTTTTGCTGCACTTAAACTTATTTCCTCTAATTTCATTAGATATATTTCTCATTCAGTCAGCTCAGTTCTCACTTCGCGGTAAGGCAAAAGTACATAAAAACTGAAAACGTCTTCATTAAAAATTGGAAAATACCAAAAAACATAAAACACTACTGCAGTTAAAAAAGTTAGAAAATTTTTACAATTAAAATTAGTCTTTACCCCAAAACAAGCAATTCGGCCAGTGCGCAGAAAGACAGATTTTTCGGTGCACAAAATTGAAAATTTACTTTTGTTCCCATTCGGTAGAAAGACTGAAACTGATTTGCAAACTGATTTAATTCACTATTGTACTAAGGGTTTGAAATGTAAACAAATGGCGGCCTCGTTAGGCTTAGTACCACTCAAGCAACTTTTAAATTGTTGATAATTTTACAACTATTGCATGTAGATTAACTAAAGGCATAAAATCTTGTAGGGTTTCCCTTATTTTGCACAACAAATTTATTTTAAGTTTGATACCTTTCCCAAACCTCTCAACTTTCCCTTGTATTTTCTCACCAGGATGTAAATTTAAAGTGAAGTGAAGTGAGTATTTAAACGGGTAAAACTGTGAGTTTATTCAGAGCGTGTTTTCGCTAGCCAGCGCACGTTTCGTTGCTACCTTGCTGTTACGCCAATCTTTTTGGTCATTTCGGATTATCGTCACGCCTGTTAGGTTTCGAGAGTCAATCTGTTAGGTGTAAATGAACGTGCTAATCCAGCACTATTCTATTTTAGCTTCAACTTGAAATATATTCTATAGTTAAGTTCCCACCGCAAGTTGACGGTGTTTTGTAAATCGGGCCTTTCTGTTAAACTTTGATTTAATAAAGAGTTACTTTTCACCCTTCTCCTGTGCTGGTATTTATTCACGCCTGTGCAAGAATTCGCCAGGTTCGCTGTAGGATCTAGAATAGTTTACGTGCAGTAGAAGAGACAGATCTTACAACCTTAACCGGTACATAAGAACAATATTATTCAATCACTTTTAAAGCAAAAAATGTATAATTTACCAATATATAAGAGCAAAAATACTGAGCTCACGGAGCTGAGTAACAGAGTGGGTATAAATATATATACACTTTTGATGCGGCCGATTGCAATCTAAAAGAGAGGTGCACAACTACATGTTATAGCAGTTCCATATATCGAAGACTTTCAACATACTGAAACTATTCGTTTTTGAGTATTCTAGGATACATACATACATACGTATGTACAGGCGTCACGAAAAAAATCTCTTTTGAATCCACTTTAAATCCATTTTGCAATCCGTTTTGAAAAGAAAAAAAAAGAGTTCTTTATTCTGTCCGTAATTATAGATATCAAGCAAAAACATTGTTCAAATGAATTTGAGATTTGTCAAAATGGATAATTTGAAATATGTTGAATGGATAGTTGAAATATGATCCCAAACTTTTCGAGATTATGTACTTCCTTTGCTTTCTACAAGGAAGTAAAAGGGGAAAGTACTAAACATTTTCTTCGGTCTGTGAAATGTTCGATTTTCCTTTTGGAAATTTTGTTTTAAAAATGCCGCCAAAAGCCATTGAAAGAAAAGCTTTAGTCGCTTGGCAAAAACGCGAAGCATTAAAAGTTGTAAAAGAAAATCCCTTGTTATTCCCCTTAGTCACCGCTGTAAATGGAATTGTAGCTAAACAAGGTGTTGTTTGTAATATCACCCGTGAATACGTCCGATATATTTAAATTTGTATTACATACACTATTTTTGATATCTGAACACGCCTGAGTTTAAAGAACTTTCCCCTACAAAGCTCCGCCCAGTGCTCATGACTTTGCGCTATATCAGCTCTTCCATAGGCGTTTTCAGCAAGATTTCTGTGGTATATACTACCAGGACCTATGGCAGAAAATATGTTTCAAACTTTTAACATACTAGTTATTTTTAAAATATATGATTTTTCAAAATTTCTGCCCTTAGCCAATAGCAGGGACTCTAGCCTACCACGTGATGAGACTATCCAATGGACTTCTCATGCATATACTGCATATACTGTAAATAACTTCTCATGCATATACTGTAAATATTTTAGTTAACCAAGATATACAGGGTGTTTATAAAGTCCCGGACCCATTTTAATGTTTAATAACTCATAAAATAACGAAGATATAAACAAACTTACGGTATTTATTGATGGAATAACTGATATATTTTCCTTTTCAGGTTTGAATATTTTTACTTTTGTAAATATCGTCTGCGCGTGGGGTTAATTTCAGATAATTTCATTTTCCAGTCTAAATATCTGTACTTTTCTAAATATCGTCTGCTTATTAATTGCATTTCTTTCTCTTTTGTTTTTGGCAACTATTGTAATGTTATGTTTACTTTTGATGAGTTTATTCTAGTACTTTTGTATGTGATGTAAAGGACAACGTTTACAGGAGGAGAGTGTCGAACATTGATGACCTAAAAGCCAGAATTACAACCGCAATAGCCTCTTGTAAATGCCGACATGCTTGCCGGTATCTGGCGTGAAATTGAATATCGACTTGATATTCTCCTTCCGACGAAGGGCGCTCACGTGATCACACAAGTTCATTGACAAGGGTCATGAAACTTTCTGAGTCTATCTAACCATTTATGTTATTAATTTTAATCTATCTTTATTATTTTATGAGTTATTAAACATCAAAATAGGTCCGGGACTTTATAAACACCCTGTATTACTCAGTACTTTTATCCAAGAAATTATGTTTTTATATTTTTATTATATCCACTACTTGTTATTGTTTTGTACTTGCATACTATATGTAACTCATATATCATCCCACCCCACGATGAAAATTTCATCTCTGTGGCAAAGCGCCACCTTCTTTTTAACAACTCCCATTCTGTCTATGTGATACCTTCTTAGATTAATTTTACCTCCAGGATGCCTTACAGAAAGAAAACTGGCAAAAGGCCTGCAAACCCATGCAGGCTATGACCAGTATAAATAGAGGTAAATGGAATGGAATATTGCTAAAATCATAGAAATAGAAAAAAAAAAGTAAAATATAAGGAATTCCAAAGAGACTGTCTCATGTAATACACACAGGCAGCTTCATCTGCAAACATTCCGATTAATGGAAGTATTTTGTGAGAAAAAGCTGAGGCAAATACGAAGAAATTAAGAACAACATTTTTATCACCTATTAGTTGCATAGGTGGGCTTTTAAAACCTGTTGCCTCAGTATATTCATCTAATAAAGGATGAATTAAAAAGAGTAGGTACCTGTGAAACAAATGAGTGGCAACTCAACTCTTACCTCTACTGCTGTCTAAATATCAAAGCAAAAGACATTTTGAACGTGAGGGGAGGATATGAGTAGCTAGCATTCTTTCTGAGGAGATTTATATCTATAATGGTGAAAACTGCCATGGTTTAAATTATCGTAAACCAAGCTTAAAATTTTTTTCTTAAGAATTAAAGAGCACAGAAAAATTGCACTTTTTTGTGACATATTTTATATTACTTCCAAAGGTGCGTTTTTTAACGTTTTGTGCGTTGCCTTTATTTAATAAATATCATGTTCTTCGCACTTAAATGATAAAATTCAATCCAACAGCAACATCTCAAAATATTTAAAATCTTTAGAATTTTCGATACACAGTCTCGCGCGCTGGAAGTAAATTTTTTTTCCGTACAGTGTTGCCATTGCTCGCTTTGAAATTGTTGAGTTTCTTAATCAAAAACTCAAAGATGCTTTACAAAATATGAAATAGGCAATAAAACAAATTCCAAATTTGGGCTTCCAGATGCCCAAATTCGGGCGGAGACGTACGTTATTCAAAATTTGATGGCTCAAGGTATCGTTGTTTCATCACAGTGCGAGAAACATACATACATTTACGCAGATTCTTCATTATTTAATTTCTTTAAATATAATGCAGGGCTCTAGCATTCGGTTGTAACAATTTGAAAAAGTGATACGCCGTTTATACTGATTCAAAGCAAAATGCCAAAACGAAATTAATAACCTTCTGGGCTAACGCCCTTTGGGGGTAAAAAAAAAGAAAAAAGAGAACCTCGATGTTTTGGAAATGTTACAGCATTATGAAATCGTTATAAAAGCAACAAGAACTCGGAGATAAGAACATGATTTTGCGAACAATAGTTATCAGAATTCGAAAAAAGGGAGCTCAGAAAAAATTTCCTTTCTCTATGGATAGTTGCGTAGCACATGCAAAAAATATGTCAATCAACTCGAAAACGTGAAAAAAATGATTGCCTTTGATTGGCAACTTCAGCGTTGCAACTCATGGATTAATGTTAGGTTAGGTTAACTGATTAAGGCAGAGCAACTCGAGGGCTATCTGCTTATGGGTAGTGATACTTTGATGGAAGACTTTTTAAGGGAAACTGATTTGTATCCAAGTTACATGTGGGGAAAATCACGAAATCCAACTATGCGAACAGCCCGTTCTCTGGGATTCGATCCCAGGTCGAACTGCTAGTATTCAGCGACCTTTCCGCTCGGCCACTGGTTGGTCCATGTACTAAGGAATCATTAGTATGTTTAAAAGTGTTTTCGCTATTGACTGGAGTTTTGGTTTCTTGGAAAAAATAAAGAAACATAAAGAAAGATATTCAAGCTTAAGAAACTATATATTTCATGGCAATATTATTGAGGAATACCATCAGAATGCTGCAGAAAATAACTGGAAAACATTATAAAGCAAAATTAGTTTTTAGAGACATTAGGTATTTCGAAGCAGGAGACATGAAAAATGAGCAAGGCCCTCGCCGGGACTCGGACCTCTCGAATACGCGCCGAGCGTGCTGACCACTTCACCACGAAGGCGTGCTAAGAAGGACGGAGAAATACCTTATGAGTTTCAATTCAACTTTTAATGACTTTTTTGAATGTGGATAATGACGTTATGTCGGAAAAAATTTAATCTGTGCATTTAATGTATAATATGTAGCCATTGATGTAAGGAAAATTTGACTGAAAGTGAAAGCGAAACTGGAGGAGAGCCAAGAACTGTTCCCATTCATGAACAAAAAATAAACGCTTTAGAACCGTTCACTGGTACGTTAGAATACCAAGAAAATGTTCTTAAAGAAAATTTAAAAGTTTAGAAAATTTGAATATTATCATTTGCAGTTTATAGAAAGGATAAAGAAAGAGTAAACGTTTGATAATGTCAAAATGAAAGCAACACGCCGAATAAGAATTATCAGAAGTTCGAACAATAGCAACCAGGTTTAATTTTTATATTAGTTTTATTACAGAACCATCGAAAACTAGTAAGATAAATTTACAAAAATTAGAATTGATTTCTTTGACTGAACTTCTAATAATTTGATAATATTTTTAACGCAACTGATATATGTTCTTTTAATAAATGAATAAAATAATTAATAGAAGATTTGAAGAAGAACATATTAAAAATCTTTAAAAAATGCGGGTAATTTTGTTCTATCGCGTATATAAATAAAATTTAGTTACTTAAAATAAATTAGTTTAAATGCAGATATTGAAAATTAAACTTTAAAACAGTAATCTCTTTGAAATAAAATCTAACGCGAATCATTTCAAGTCACTTTTTAAAAAAGGAACGAATTTAACTTCAAAATTAATTATTAAAATTATTATTTGTCAATAAAAGGCTTCCTTAAATAAGCTAAGTTTTGAAAAAAAAATTCCTGTGGTCCCGTGGAAAACTTCTTAAGCGAGTTTGTCTGTACTATCTTGTTTGTACATGTATTAATTTATGCATGAAAACTTCGTGTAATATAGTACGTATTATTCATGATAAAGAAGTCTGATTATATTGGAATGTATTTTATTGCAAAAAAAGAGTGGCGGAAATAGAACACAGTTAAGTGAGATTACTAGAAATTATAAAGAGTGAAAGCTTTTATGACAAGTTTGGAATTAGTGGACGAAAAAAGGATTAGCTTCAGTTAATGTGACTGATTGGAAAAAAAAAGGCTGATAAATCAAGGAATCAGAGCTCGATTCTTCTTGGAACTAAAAATGAAAAGCAGGGTAATAACTATTAAAAAATCAGCAATTTGTAATTTTTTAAATGTTTACTTTGCACATATTAAAGATACTATAGGAATAAGAATCAGCGCAATTTGCTTAAATTTTCAGAATTATACCTTCTTCATCTGCCGCAGGAGTGAAAATGCCGAAAAGAAAGCATGTGCTATCGCAATAAACAGAAATTTAGCAATAGCTAAGGAAGAGGAAACAAAACAGTTGCTTCATCTATTAATAGAAAAAGAAAATAACTGTAATAATTAACTGTGAAATTAATTTAATAAATTGTTACTTAATAACTGCAAAATAAATTCTTTAAAAGTTAAAGGTAAAGATAGGTTAGAATAAATTAATAATTAGGGATTAGATAAGAATTAAATTAATAATAATAATAATAATAATAATAATAATAGGGATAATTAAAAATAACTGAATAATTTTTATAATGTGAAAGGCTTTTAGGAAATTCGTATTAATTTAGGAGAAAATTCCTCCTCTTCCCTTCCGATGTGATTCAGTGTCGAAATGCATGGAATATGCTTTGAGGCAAAAACTGAAAACTGTTTATTGATTGTTCATCTTCCTATCCTCTTATCTACAATTTTCAGCATTAACGAAGAATCAGATTATTTAAAGAAAAGGATAAATTAAAATCTCTAGAATTACATATAACATTTAATGACCATTCATTTACTACAGGTGTTCGAGATTGGCACGTTTGGAGAAGGGGCGGGGAAGGAAATGCCAGGTAAGACATCAGATTTGTAATATTCTACAAGCATAATGTTCAAAATTATTTTAGAATTAAGTTAAATCTTTCCATTAACTGAAATGCTACGACGTACCCAGTTATTAAAAATGCTTTGTTTTAATATTTGAGACTGTGATCAAAGTACAGGTTTTCCAACTTAGCTGTTTTGTCAGAGGTAATAATACTGTGTCATTATTTATGATATAAAAGTGCCACTGTTTCACCATCATTTTCTGCAATCAGCTTCATGACGAAATTAGTTCCACTGTCCATTAAATGGTTGGCATGACATTAAAAATATAATAAGAGCAACATCAATGATGTGGTAAATGAATTTCACCAAAACAAAGAGTAACTGACGGTTTAATTCTAAGGCACTAACCATCAAAAACTGTGAATGGAAAACTGCATCTTCAACTTGAATCTTTGGGCATCATCGTTTTAGATTAAAGCTGTCAATCATTTTTAACTTGGCTTCAGCTAGTTGCCGCTCATTCTCACGATTCGTACAGAAGAAGCTCGAAATCGAGGCCACGTCTTCGGGGGAAAAAGATTTATCAGACTTTTATTTTTGATACTTCTGTTGCTGCTCGTGAAAATGAAAATTCTGTTTTGAATTCTTTTATATCGTGATTATTTTTTACTATTCTGTTTTTTATGTCTTTGATATTCTACGTGCGTCAGCCTTGACATGATGGGAAGCAGACCATTCTGTAACCACAATGCGCATATTTAATATAATTTGGCCCTTACTTAGTAAGTGATTTGTTTGGTGTTTCTAAATAGACATGGTGTTATTGTTCGCAGTCCATTAAGTTAAGCTTCTCTTTCGTGTATTTAAAAAGGTTACTGGTTTTAATATGTGATTAAATTTGAACAGCCTTCTGTCTAAATTAATGGCGAAATGTTTTTTAAACACCAAGTCTAACTTTTGTAGTATTGTTGCGTGCGTAACGTTGCATTTTCCCTCAAAGATATTCGTATAATATCACAATATCACGCAATGTAATCAGTAGCTACATTTTTAAACTACTAAAACGTTAAATAGAACTCAATCTAAAGCGCAGTGAAAGCTAATCCGATCACAAAATTAAACAACTACTGGGCTGAGATGTTTCTCTCCGACATTTATAGCTTTTTAAATCAGCCCCACGAGAGAGTTCTAGGAATTTTTGGAAAGCAAAAAGAGTGGAATTACAATTGCAGCTAACATAGTAGTCAATTACATTTATTCAAATTAAATATCAATTACGGAGATAAATTTTATTCAATGTTAAATGCACGTACTCTGGCATTTTTACTTTTCCGGCCTAGCTTCTTTTAAAATTTGTCACGTGCTGCATTGCACGGGGCAATAAAATAATTTTAATTAAAATTCTATTAAAAATATCTAACTAAATACGAAATTCGTAATAGTATAAAAGAAGTGAAGTAAGAACGAATGAAATAAACATTCATTTATTTTCGCGAATGCGTTTCTTATTAATAAGCTACATAAAATCCCTAATTCATTTTACGAATTTCTGTGTGTTTCGCAGAAAATATAGAAAAACTAGAGAGCTGCTGCCAAAGCAAAATTTTTAATTTCTGTGTACACCCTAAAAGAAAATGTATAAAAACAATTTTTAATATGAATGGAGTCAGTTAATATTTTTTCCAAGAAATAATCAATTCGTAAATAATTCTTTTGTTGTCAAACCAGGAAACAAAACATTTAAAACAACTTCAGGTATGCGTATGACGTCGTTATTTAAATTTTATGTAATGTAACAACTTTTCTATATAAAAAAAAATACTGTGTCAATTACATTTAATCTGAAACAAAAAAGTTGCCAACAGCAGCTATTTATTTAAAATGCTGACATTATCGGAAAGTTTTCGACATACAATAACGTCACATGCAGTCGCACGCTTTCTTCAAGTCAGAACATGACCTTATATAATAATAACATATTTAATGTTTGGCGATGCTATTTTTATTTCATATTTTCAGATTTTGTAAAACATAAAAATTTTTATTAACAAACTCTTCGACTTGAAAGCGATGAGTGGCAACGATTCGAAATAAAGCAGATTTTTATCTCCAGCGTGCGCGACTGTTGCCACTCGGAAAAAATGAGTGCGAAAATTAGCGTTTTCGGAGTTTTTAATTAATATCTCGGCTGATTAAAATCGTACGAAGATGAGAATGGTCGAAATGGTTTCTCACGAATTTTTAGAATCCGAGGTTATTCTCTTGAAACTCTCCGCTGTTGCGGAGGAGATAATACCACAAACAAACAAACAGACAGACGCGCACAGATTTTAATAGTATAGACTTTTTAAGATTTATCTTCAGTAAAATAACTTAGTATTTTCTAAACCTTAGTCAAATTTCCTTACTTTATCTTGAAGTCCTCATGAAGAAAGTAATAAGAGTTAGAGCAATATTTTTTTTTCAGAGGTGAGATGGAGGAGACAAAATTCGTTGTGATGTAGTGTAGTACTTTGGTTTGAATTAGTTTATTATGGCAAAACACACTAGGGCTATCTACCTAAGTTGAGGGTTGCTTTGGGGAGGACTTTCTAAGGGAAACTGTCTAGTATACACGTTACACAAAAAACCCACAAAACCGTCCCTGCAGCCAGCACGTTAGTCTGGATTAGAACCCAGGTTAGAACTACCAGTGTTCAGCAATTTTACCGCTCAGCCGCTTGTGGGCTTTGTGGTTTGAAATTTACACTAATCGTTTGATGGTTGAGGATTTATGTTAATATTTGGGGAGAGTGTCGGCTGTACATCGAAAATGAAGCAATAACATAAATGATTAGCTTATTACTAGATAAACATTTTGTTGTACATTTTCTAAATGAAATTTATATTCATATTCTAATTAAATTTTGGAAACTTTTGAACACTGTTACTTACCATATTATTAGATGGTGCTTTTGGTGGATATAGATGGTACATATTGTACATATTCAGTTTTTCTTCATTATGAAACCCGTTTAAAAAAAAGGATTTTTCGGTATCAGATTGCTTATCATACTAATAGGGGAATCAAAACAGAAGAGAAACAGCCAAAGTGAAACTTAAAATTAGTAAAGAAACAATCTTATAGCAGGCGTTACGGTCCTATTTAT
>KK119790.1:164745-236622 GCA_000611955.2 Stegodyphus mimosarum
ATCTGTCAGCAAAATTAGTAACGAAAATTGAAAAAAAAATACTAATAGGCACTGAGGACGACTGTCTGTAATTTCAAGCATTCATTGTATTCCTTAAAGCCAGCAAACTTAGGAGTAATTTAAAGATTCTGACGTGTATTTTGGAATAGGATTACTTTAAAATGTACTTTTGTAGACATTTTAACGAAAAGTGGTATATTATTTTATTTAAAAAATGATGTATTAATAGAAATTAAAAAAACAAATCGAAATAATTCGAAATTTGAAGATTTCATATTTGAGGAAAATTCTCGTATTTGTGAAAGCTTAGAAAATGCTGTAAAATATGTGAAAATAATTGCAAAAATTCACTTCACTTTTGACACTTCAGGTATGCAGAACATTTAAAGTACTCTTTTCTTATGACGATATAGTATAATTCTTTTGCAACGATAAGAAACGAGAGTACTCTTATTTTGATAATTTACTGCCTTACTTGTAATCCATATAAATGTATATTCCTGATTTCTCGAAAGTAATTTTCAGTTCCATTTAGAAACGCACATTCTGTAAATTCTGTATCATATAAAAATTAATTATCGCTTCTTTTGGAATGTTTTATAACCTGATTATTAAACAATTTTTTGATAGAATTGTCAGGACTACTATTCCTTCCAGTTGCCTTTGCAAACATAACTGGATTCCTGAGTAGGAACAGGGAGCTTACTCAAAGCTATGTTCGTGCGTGTGAGAAAATACAACAAAGGTAAGAAGGGTTAAATTTACCCTTTATTTCTCACAGCGTACAGCCGTTCCCGCACTTCGGGATACAGAGACTAGCACTTATGGTCTAAAACGTAGAATATAAGAAATAAACTAATTTAATTAAAAAAGAACTAAACTTAGCTGCTTTACAGAGAGTAGTAAACCGAAGATTAGCCTTTTAACACTACGTATGTAGCAAGCGGAAGGCAAAAACTACAATACGTCTTCAAATATCAGCGAGAACTAAGTGCTGGCCGTACAGGTAGACATGAAAAGCACGCGCGTGGTAAAGCAGCGAGAAGTCGTCGCGCGCTCTCTCTGTCTTTTGGTTAAAAGCCATATCTTAAACACTTCTACAATTTGCAACTTCATTTACATAAGCAAGTCTCTTTAGCGCTTATTCTGGCCGGAAATGGAAAATAATGGAGGATAGCAAAGTTTTAAAATAAAACAAACGTTAGTAAAACTTAAAATCCTTACAGAATAAACTCTTGTTTTTTCTCGTTGCAAAAGAATTATATATCGTCATAAAAAAAGAATACTTTAAATGTTCTTTAGCAACTCACTGAAGAGTGTTAGGTTTTTTTTCTTAAAATTCCTGAAATGCCTTATTGAAGCCAATAAAATCATTGGTTTCGCTATGTCATGAATTATTTAAGAATTACGGAAACTGTATATTGCCAAATCTAAAACGCTCTAAATTTTATCATGATTACACTTGCAAAACGCAAATAAGCTGTCAACTATTATCCTCAAGGTTAACTCCACCTTCGCATGTTACAGCGTAGACTAGTGTTCACGATGTTCCATCATTATATCTAATTCTTATGTTACTTAGTATAACCTCATCCATCAGGAGGTGACAACTGGAACAGAGCATACAATAATCTCAACTTCCGAAGCAGCAACAGCACAATATCTAAAGCTTCATCCACTTTTCTTGCACTGACCCATTTTTGAATACATGGGAAAGTGAAATCAACCTTCTATTTCATTGTTTCACTAATAGCGTTTTAGTGACACCACATCTTAAAAATGCTGCAGTTTTGGTGCGATCTATAATTTTGTTGTGGAAGTGGGTGGTCTTACCTGTACCGATAAGTAAATACGATAGTTGTACAATGATGGAAGGTAGTTCCTCTTCTCTTCCCTGCGAAATTCGTGCCGTAAATCAAAGGTCACACATATACGCCACGTATAATTTGCGGAAAAAGAGAATGGTAAATGATGGATAGTAATACGCCCTTCAACCTTTGACAAAAAGAAAGTGGCAGTGAAAAGTGGTCTATGCCAGAAAAGTGAGCACACAATTATGTTGATTTAGAGCGACGTTTGATGACCAAAAATGTGCCTAATATTGAAATATCACCCTCTGTCTCATTAAATATCATCCTCTACCTTTATCTCATTGATTTGTCTCAGTATTACCAATATCATCCTCTACGTTTGTCTCATTAATTTGTCGCAGATTTTAACTACACGAACTATTGAGTAATTACATTTTGTGAATTCTAGACACATATACGCCCGAAGTCTAAACAAATCGATTTGAATTTAACTAAGTTGCATTTAGTTTTTCTCTCACGCTAGACACTTAAACAGGACTGTAGTAAGAAAAGAAATTAGTGTAAATTATTAATACAATAAATCTACTTGGAAGAATTAGATGTTTTTTCAATGTTTATATGAAATGGAAACATCTGATTGATGAATATAACTGTAAGCTAGTTTCGGCTTTCAAACCATTTATTTTTCGACCATCCGTTCTTTCAGACTATTAGGTCATCCCGCAAGGAATAAAATTTTCATACAGGGCTTGTTCAAACATGTTTTAACATGTTTAGACAAATGGATTTGTAAACAATGACCTCCATGAATGAATGTATAAATACCACTGAGCAAAGAAAGCTCCATTTAGATAAATTCTGGCTTGGAAGTACTTGGATACTTATTTATCGCTGTAATAAGCTCTCCTGAAGATGTTGGTCGCAGAAGAACACATTAGACACGTCATATTTATGAGTATATGAAGGCAATAGTAAGCAAAGGCCGTAAAAACGTGGAAGAAGTGTACGATAAAATCGTTTCACATACTCAAAAGTGACGGTTTTGTAAATTTTCAAGAACAGACTCTAGCGTAAAAGATGTTATACAGTATGGGCGCCCTGTCGTTTTTGGCAATGATGTATTGAAAGGTGCTACTGAAAGAAATCCACATTACTACTATTGAAAAGTTGGCGGAAGAGCTTTGCTCATTATCGTCACTTTTTTATCGCCACCTGAAGGAACCTGGAATAGTGTTTAATATTTGGCAGGTAGGTTCCACATGAATTTATTGACATTAATCAAAGAAAATGTGTGAACATCTGCACTGCTCTTCATTCCCTTTGAAAAATTTTTCTTTTTTTAAACCATCCTGACATTATTAATGAAAAGCGACTGTTGTTCATGGTCTGTCAAAATTCATTGACGGAGAATACTGCAATTCCTATGAGGCACTTGAAATGGACCCTTCCCTGAGACATATCCTGGCTGGTTATATTATATCCTCTCGAATAACCTGACATAAGAAAAATATTTCGCCATTGGATGAATGCTGTTAATTCAGACGGAGAGTATATACTTGATTAAATTAGTATTTGTTTTTATTTCTTTAAAACCTATTAAAACAGACAGTACTTATGGGATAGTTTTATTTCATAAGCCTATTAATTGGAACATGATTTTTTGTTCATCTTATAGTACTTCTATCCATAAATTCTGCTATTTAAAATTCAGATACATTCATGAAAGGTATTTTATTGATAGCTATATTTTCATAGGACCAGAATGATTTGTATACTAAGAAGAGGTAACATTTATATTTTGATGAGTTTCCATTTCAATAGCGGTCTAGTCGTGCTACACTTAAAAATTGAGCGTGTTTTTTTTTCTAATTTGAAACGGGATAACTACAGCTAAGTTAAAAGAATAACAAAGGGAAAATGTTACAGCTAAATTAAAACAATAACATGCTGTTGTTCGCATTTTTTAAACTGGATTTGCTTTTAAACATTTTGTTACTTTTTGTATTCTGTTCTTTCGGAATCAAGGTGCATTATTTTGAACTGAAATTCAAATTAAAAAGTTTTCTTTATTTTTTATGTGCACTACTTAGAGGATACTTTTGGTCTTGTGATAGTAAGAAATAACATTTAGTATTATTTTATCAATGACAAAATTCTATTCACCTGGACATTCGATTCATTTTTAAACATAAATATTTCAACGTTTGTATCAAGTAATGGATTATTTTTTTTTAATACGAAAATGAACAGAGGATCTCTTCGAGATAATCTTCTTTTTCAAAGTGAATTTCGTTATTCTTTTAAAGTCTGGTTTCTTTTCATTCTTTTATTCTTTGCAGTCGAAACTTATTTTCCCTTTCCACAATAGATAACATTTCAGATCTCACGAAATAGTTATAATGACTTAAATATTTTCTTTTTTCTTTCAATCTCTTTACTGAAGTATTAAATAAATTTTCCATTTATTCAATTTTCAGACTAATTTTTTATCCCGTCTTAAAATTCATGGTATAACTATAAATTCCTTTCTGCATTTAAATTTTCAGATAATTTGTGGGATTTCTAATATGAATTATCTGTATAGTGACCAAAACAAATGAACCTTAATTTTTAGTTTACGAGACACGAAATTTACATATAAAAGGAAGAACTCACTAAACCTTTCTGTTTATTATTGTTGGTTTGTTACATGCAATTAGTTTTTTCATTAAAGTTATTCAAACTATATCTCAGTTAATGAACTAGATTTTCTGAAGCAAGGAATGATTTTTTTCCCTCTAAGTAAGGTAAAATGAAAAAGAATTGCAATATGAAAACTTAAGATTACGTTCTAACATGTCAATGAAAGGCTTACCATTAAAAATTTTGAAAAAAATTAAGAAACATTTAAAAAATAAAAACTGTAAAAAGTCATAAAACTTAACAATTAAAACATATGAAAACATATAATTATAATAACAGTAACAATAATAATAATAACACAGTAGAAGTCCAGAAATCCGAAACGCTTGGGACCAGAGGTTGTGCGAATTTTAGGATTTTGCAGATTTCAGGACAGAAAAGCCAAATCATAATATTCAGACTAAAAGTGCAAAATAAATAAGGCATATTAGATACATTTACTTAAATTATTATGTACAATAATATACATTATTACATTATTTTATTACATGCGATAAATTATATTATTATATTATATTATTCATTTATATTAGTGATTGCAGGAATATTTTAAAGAATTAAGGATATATACAATAGAGATGTGTAAAAATAAGAGATACTAATAAAGCATAAAATATTTCATTTTTTTAACTTGTTTCAAACATTTTTCTGATAAAGATTTGTTTTAAAACTTTAGGTACTCGAGAATAAATTTTTTTTTGTAAATTCTACAGGGTCATAATCTCTTGCTCTGTGACACAGCTCTGTTTTTCTAAATATTTTAGGTATTTTTCACTATGTTCCAAACCCTTATTAAGAGATATTTTCTCACTCCTATCAAATTCATTATCTGTGTCGGTGTCGGAATCGTTTTCTTGCTGTGGCGAGTTCAAAACAGAGCCAATGATTTCAACATCGGTTATCTGATATGTCAGTGTTAGCTCATCTGAACACATCATCCATACTGAAAACCTCTTCTGGGCTAAGATCTTTTTTCTGCCACTAACACAGAATCAATATTATTAGGTAATTATGACGTCATTATTGGATAAATAATTTTTCTTCGGTATTTCATTCTCCATTCTGCGGTTTCTGGAACCTATAAATTGAATGTTTATATTTTGAGAGGCAGTGCGGATTTCAGGAGTTGGCGGATTTCAGGTTGGCGGATTTTTGGTATTTCACTGTAATAATAAAATAATAGTAACTAGCATTAGAACAAGTAATGTACTAGCAATTAATACATTAGAGCAATTACAAAACAACTCTTTAAGAAAGTTACCGAGAAAAAGTATTCGTTATGTATCATATAATGTGAAAATGTTAAAAATGCGAAGATTATGGACATCATTTTATACTTTTCCTAACTTGCCTCTCCTAAAGGCATATGCAGGAATTAACGGGGCAGTTTCGTGGTAATAAGCAACAACTTTCAGTCTTCTGTAACCGAGGTTATTAGATATTCACTAAAAAACTCAACTGTTACCTCTAACAAACATGTGTACTAATAATTAATGTAATCTTATGTAATTAACTTATAAGGTATTTCTCTCGCCTTCCTGGCATGCCTTCGTAGTGTAGTGGTCAGCGCGCTCGACGCGTATTCGTGAGGTCAGTGGTTCGAGTCCCGGCAAGGGCACTGTTCATTTCTTCACTTTCCTGTTTCGAAATAATCTAATGTCTGTACAGTGGCGCCCGAACTAAAAGGTGGTGAATGATGATTCTCTACCACCGGGATTTGGTGATCGGGGCCCCTAGTCCCCAGTCACCCTTTAAAAGGGAGAGTATGTAAGGTATTTCTCCCGCCTTCTTGGCATGCCTTCGTGGTGTAGTGGTCAGCACGATCGACGCGTATTCGAGAGGTCCGTGGTCCGAGTCCTGGCGAGAGCATCGCTCATTCCTTCACTTTCCTGCTTCGAAATAATCTAATATCTCTACAAATTAATAGAATCATGTGTAACTTGACATGCAAAACATAAGATAAAATAAGAAATATTTATGGGATTCATGGAAAACAGTAGTATTACGTAATTTTTATTACACTGTATAATAGTATCCTTCGCTTTTTGGTAAGTTGCAAAATACAGCACTGTTGCAAACAAGAACTGTAGGAGTGAAAATCTCATAATTGTTTTAGTATTTTAGCTTCCAAAAGCGTTTCAGTAGTCTAAAAGTATAAGGAGCATTTTCTCACAAGTATAAGGACCATTATGCAAATGCTTCAGAAAAAACTTTAAAGAAAAAATAGTGGAAAATTTTTTCTTTAAGTTTACATAGCATAACAATAAAGAATTCCCAACTTTTTGCTTGCATCTACTCCTTTAAACGAACGGGTTTCTTCATCGATGCCTTTACAATTTTCTCGACAATATACAGCATACAACATAATCATAATACAAATAATTGCACATAAATAACTTAAAAGATATCAATTAATATGAACAAAAGTTTTTGGAAAAAATGTCTTATTAAATTAATGTTTTATTATTTTTTGTGTTATTATTAATAATGACTTTACAAATATGAGCAACATTTCTGAAATAAAATCACAGATTCTAATTACACCAAAGTTCGAGAAGAGGGAAATGATGATGGTTTTGCACCAACTTTATTTTGGAATATTTCTGTCCAATGACAACTTCCGGCACTCATGTGTTTTGGGGGGAAAAAAATCTTCCTTTAGTACAGCCAACTCTTCTTGCATCATTATTTTAATATACTTCTCGGTTACATTTATTTCACATGATTTGTTGCTAAATGATATGGCTTTATATTAATAAACAGTTAATTATCAATTTTATTGATAATTTTTTAATCAACGATGTATTGATTATGCCGATCCATTGTCAGTGCATATTCAGCTATCGACCTGTAATCGACGTACTTGATCAACATTTGCGACCTTTAAAGTTTCATCGACCCCCACGGAGTCAATACCGACAAAAGTGGAAGCCTCCGGTCTTAAGACACATCAAATGTTGTAGTTGTAATGTAAAAGAAAAAGTTGATGTGTACGCCACCTGACTTCCTTGTACGGAATATTAAATTATACGCATATTTCCCTGCATTTCGTTTAAACTTATTTCTTCGAATTACATTAGAGATAAATTTCTCATTCAATTAATTCAGTTCTCACTTCGGGAAAAGGCAAAAATACATGAAACCTCAAAATATTAAAAATTGAAAAATATAGAAAAGTATAAAACATAAATACAGTCGAAGCAATTTTTACAATAAAAATTAGAGTTTCTACGCACAAACAAGCAATTCGCCCAGCGGGCAAGAAAGTCCACTTTTTGGGTGCACAAAACTGAAAATTTATTTTTGTTCTCACTCGGAAAAAAGACACTGAAGGTGTAGAAACTGACTTAATTTGTTTTGGACGCTATGTTGAGTCCAAATATGGGATAATTTAATAACTTAAATGATAATTCCACAGCAGATTAAGCATGATTTAATTCGTAATAATAAAAGAAGACGTTGTCTTTGCTGAGGCGAAGCTTTGCTTCTGTAGATTGGCAACAAATCCACTCTTCTGATAAATTTCAAATGTAAACAAACATGGCTGCTATGGTAAAAAAATTAGGCTTAACTGCACTTAAACAGCTTTTAAATTGTTGATAATTCTACAACTATTGCGTGGAAGTTAACTAAAAGCACAAAAACCTGAGCCGGTAGATAAGAACAACATAATTCAATCCTTTTTAAAGTAAAAAATGCACAATTTACCAGCGTATAAGTATAAAAAAACTGAACTGAGCTGAGTAACAGAGTGGTTGTATATATATATAGCAAAAGTATATATATATATATATATATATATATAAATAAGGGAGGTGCACAACTACATGCTATAGCAGTCCTACGTACAAAATTTCAACGTTCTGAGGCTACTCGTTTGAGTTATGCGAGATACATACATACATAACGTACGTACAGGCGCCACAGGAAAAATCTCTTCTGAATCAATTTTGAATTAGTTTTATTATTCGTTTTGGGAAAAACAGAGTCATTTCCTCTGTCCTTACGTACAGATGTCAGGCAAAAACATCGTTAAATTGCATTCGATAGTGGTCAAAGTGGTATTTTAGTTGGAATGTGGTACCCGAAATTTTTCGTGACTACAATACTTACTTTACTTCGTACAGGGAAGTAAAAATCAAAACTTGAAAACAGGAGTAATTAATAAACCATTTACTTTTTAATTATTTTTTTCTCTTCAATAATTTTCTGTGTTTATTATGCTTAAATTAAGCAAAAATTTTCCATCGGAGAGTTGGATTGTCTAGAAATTTTTTTTATGCCTCAAAATTTATATACTTTCTTATGTTAGTTGATAATTTAACTATTGTTTCCGAATAGTTGCCGTCCGAACATTTGTGCCTTCTAATTCATGGACCATATTTTTACCTTCTGGTGTTTCATTTAATAATCCACCCTCCAGATTAGTATAACCTGCAATTGTACTTGTAGCTGAGTGGTTAAGACCACTGAAAATACTGAGCGTTTGATCTGAGTTCGATTCCAGGCCAAAGGCTGTTGTTGCCATTCTCACTTATCTGAAATTGGCCAGCATAAACCCACGACATTTATCCTGTCAAAAAGTCAAATGCGTCTATCATTGACATGAGCTTTAAGAACCATAAATGTTACAGCCCGAACTTTAGCTTTGTTCCGCTCCCAATTTTGGGAAGAGCACTCTGGGCGGACGGTTCCGAGGATCTGCCACTCCTCTTCCCCTACCATTAACCTCTCGAGACAACTCTTGGATCACCGCATATTTAGAGTGCACCCACGCGGCGCAAATACTATACATTTACAAACATACATACCTTCTTCGGAATTCGAACCTGGGATCTTCTGTTCATTTGGGCTGTTCAGGCAAAAAGAGTAACTGCATGGGGTCTTCCGCGGTTTCTCCCATGTGTAACATGAATATGGGCTAGCTTTCCTTAGAAAGTTATCCACAGAAAGCATCCTCCATTAGTCTTTGTATACTTTGCCATATTCGAACATTCTATAATTTGACCTCAATGCGTGCAGCTAAATGTCCATTGTCTCGGGCGAGAAAACAGGAACGTGTGCTATTAATTATGTGTTTCTGAAGAAGAAAAATCTCTTCATGTCTTTTAAAATGCAACGATTCCTTTTCTTTTGAAATAAACTACAAATAAAGTCGGTATATTGCAGTCAGTATTTTTAATGCTTTCGTATAACGTTTGCATCTGTTATGAACAAAATTTACGCAGACGTTTACTTTAAAAGAACAATTTATGTATAAAAAATTGAAAAAAAGAAATTATGTAAAGAGAATATTTTACAGACTTCTGATAATAAAATTTCAAGATATCGAAAATGACATTTTATAATGTTCAACTGAACAGATGAGAACTTAGCTTTGCAAATAATAGGAGTATGAAAAATGTTATATTCAAAATTCAGAGTATTTTTTTTAGCCGAAAGTTTTAATAAAATCCGTGAAACACAATCACGAATTTGAAACCTCCTTCCATCCTGTAGCTTCAGTGATATCAAATCAACACTAAAGAGGTCGCTGTGATTAATGATGAATCCATTTCCAATATATTTCTTTACTTTTTTTCATTCCACATTTCGAACTGCACGGCGTGCGCCTCAAGTTTTAATCTAGTCGAGGCGATTTGAGGTTGGATGTGATCGGTAATTGCCGGTTTTAACCGGTATTTTGACACTCTTTATTAATTGATCTAGACTTAAGAAGCTTGTAAAAGGAGGCGTTTGTTGTAGAAACTTCATTCTCTTGCTCCTTAAGATAATATTTGAATGTTAGACATTAGACTTCAAATAGAATATATATATTGTAAGTTATAAATTAGAGAAATATAATCAAGTTAATGGGTGAAAATGTAATATTATGAAACATATAACAATTAAATCATATATATTAATTCATCCAAAGGCTAGTGTTATTGTTAATATGACACACAACATTTTATCAAAACAAGTTGCTTTAAAATGGGTTTTATTTGCTACGAACATTTATATCTTTGTTTCAACTCAAATCTACTATTTTTTCAGTAAGAAGTCAGAATTATATACATATTTCATAAAAAAGGTACAGATCTTTGCCATTTTTGTAACTTCGGGTCTCGTGCATGGGTAACGTAACGATTTGTCAAAATAGTGATAGCATAGAATATTAATCCATATTGAAGAAGCAGCTGAAACAGATTAAATATTCCTCTTTGTTTAAAAAAAACATGTTGCTGCCGCAAACAAATTGGCACACTACTCGTGCCTCTTTCGAAACATTTGCAGTTTTGATAGCTTTGCAGTAAGAAGAGAGCTGCAAGCAGCAGTGCAGCTAGGCCGAAGTGTAGAAAGCAAATAACTGTTGTTCTGGATGAAATATTAATTCAAAATGATTTAGTTTCGTTTTTCAATGCATTTGATTGGATAATTAATATTGCTGTAATATTATTATTGGCTGTTTTAGTTCCGTTTACATCCTCAGCGTTATGCAAGAGAATATGACATTTAGTTATTAAACAATTAAAATTAATTTAATTGCCACAAGTCAAATGATCTAATAAAAAGAGGCATCCAGCATGGAATTTTTAAACGTTAAACTCTGCCTCGTCAGTCTTACAAATAAAATCATACTACTCTGCGCAAAATTAGAAAGAATAACGAAGAAGCAGTTATTCATTATATAAAGTGTTTAAATCTAGAATAACAATAATTGTGAAGAATGTATTGGTATACAGGGTGTTTAAAAAATGTACATCTGAATATTACATGAATGACCGATCTTAGGTTCAGGATCTGTCTTTAAGAAATGAATGAATTAAGGCAGATTTATTAACTATGATTTTTATAAAACCCAAATGAAACTTGTACTTACAAGCCGCAAAAGTAAAAGTAAAACTTTTTATCCAATTATAATTGAACCAAAACGCTTACCAATTAATAGTAATAAAACAGTATATGCCTTTTGATTGAAAAACGAAGGCACTCCATTCTTAACCTAAATTCAATAACAACAAGTCTGTGGTTACGGAATAACGCAAGCACCTCTTGTACCAATTTAGTTAAATTGACTTCAGTAATGTTATCCCAAATATAAAGAATTGTAGTAACTAGCTATGCCAGTTTTATTGTGTAAAGTCATCCAAATGTCATCATCGTGAGCTTCTAAGATAGATCCAAAATTTCCTTACATGTATATATGTATGAATGTATTACATGTATATATATAGAGAGTGAGAGCGACAGTAAGTAAGAAAGTTAGAAGCAATTTCACAAAGACGCAAAGGAAGTGAAAAATCAATAACATTAAATTTCGAAATTCTTTGTTAACTATGTAAATTAAACAAAATTCAGAAGGGTTAAAGGGAAGCAATAAAATCTTATATAACGTTATCAAGAGGAGGTACATCAGACTCGATTGAACCCCCGTCCCCCTTTGAAAATTATTGCGTTTCAGTTATCCAAAATTAGCTGATGGACCATTCTAAATTATTTAATTTTAACAGTTCACCCGAGCTTTTTGAATTCCTTCCCAGTGCAGTGTGAGTTTTGATTGCATTCCTCTACCTATATATTTATTTTTTGTGGTTTTGTATTTTTTGGGTGTTTTAGTATTTCACATTTCGTTAATTCTTCTGACTTTTGAAATTTAATGGTATTGATTTTCACTTTTTTGGGGTCTTTGTGAAATTAGTTCCAAATTTCTTATTTATTGTCTACAATGATTAATTTTCAGCAGCATATTGCGCCGAAACTTTTGGGATATTTTTGTTTTTAAATCAAAATTTGTAATATTATACACACACACACACACACACATATATATAATTTTCTGTCTTTACACAGAAAATCTTAAATGCAAGAAAGTAAAATAATAAAAAAAATCATAAGCAAATTCGAATATTAATTGTTAAATATAAAAGAAAATATTACTCTGTCTTTTTGCAGATAATTTCTGCTAATGCCATAAATTATTTTTAAATAGGGTAAAGTTGCATAAGCCTTGCCCCCTAAGAAAAAATAGATGTAAATCATAGGAAAAAAATAAAAATTTTGTGTAGTAATAATATCTTATGTTGTCTTTGCTAATATTTATTACAATAAAATTTCACACAGTCTACTCTCTAGGATAAAATTTATAAAATTTACGAAAGCGCGCTTGATACGACTTAGATAACCAGTATTCTAAGTCATACCACTTATAGCTTTACTCATATTACATTTAAAATTTGACAATTATAATTAACTTCTTTTTCTTAATTAATATATTTACACAATTAATTAGAACAATGACCACAAAGAGAATTTTTTATTTTCTTGTCAACTCTAGCACACAACAAGTCGTCTACCCATCTTCTGTATTTTAGGCTCTGAATAATATTCCTTTCTCGGTCTTCCTCACAATATTGGTACTACTTACGCAACCTTACCCTAATTTAAGGAACAAGTTTCCTAGAAGACCATTAAGCGTATTTCATAGATCCATATTAGAGTGCAAAATTTCTTAGATCATGCAAAATTGTTAAAATATTTTCGAATTCTGAGCCACACTTATGTTTAACTGTAAAAAGAATATCTGACCTTTAGTTCATTCATATTCTTCTTCTTAACTGTGTAAGGTATATTTAAATTTTATAACAGTTATTTTAATTTGGAAAACCTTTCCTATCAATTTTTGTTTCCATTTAAACCTCCTACCAGAATGAGGTTTTAGAACCACGTTGAATGCGAATGAGTTAGAAGAAGTATTTAAGGAAGGTTCAACTTAATTCGATGGAGAGAAGTCCTTAATAGCATATGTTTGCCTTCGGTCTAAGTCTTTCTTGAAGCTGTTACGCTCGGCCGCATTGTTACGTGCCTTTTGATATTCGCCAGCTAGATTAAATTAAGCGCCAACTACGTTAGATACTTGTCTTTAGCTTCAGTTAAGTCTCCTTTAGTTAATTATAATTTAGTTTCTTATTCTGATCTAAAGCCCGAGTAGAGGTTTTGCTGTAAGCCCGACAAAGGGGCCGACTATTATTCTTATTTGAGTAAAATAAAGGGTATTTTAACCCTTCTCGAGTCTACATTTTAGTTGTTTGAACTCCGTGATAAGTCGCTACACAGTTTACTACTTTTCTCGACATTCATCTCAGACAAAAGAGTAGGAAACCCTACAGCTAAACTAGTTTTTACCAAGATGTATGCACAGCTGAAATGTAAACTTAGCAGGATAGCACTTACTGGTCTATAAGGGAAATTAAAACTAGAATTGTGAAGCAAAAAACTTTTGAAAAGTGGTTACCTTTAAAATAGATACTCACTAAGATAAATGCTCGATTTAGATAGTTTCAAATTTATGTCTCTAGGCTGTTTGAAGAAAGCTTCTTATATAATGCTATCAAGAGGAGGTACATCAGACTCAATTGAAACCCCCTCCTCCTTTGAAAATGATTGCGTTTCGGTTATCCAAAATTAGCTGATGAATCATTCTAAATTATTTAATTGTAACAGTTCACCCTAAAATTTTGAATTCCTTCCCCCTTCGCTACTTTGTTTCGTTTGACACCAAAACGAAAACAGTACTTTGTTTGATTGCATTCCAACGAAACGCTATTTTGTTTCGTTTGACACCAAAACGAAAACACTACTTTGTTTGATTGCATTCGAACGAAACGCTATTTTGTTTCGTTTGACACCAAAACGAAAACACTACTTTGTTTGATAGCATTCGTACGAAACGCTACTTTGTTTCGTTTGACACCAAAACGAAAACACTACTTTGATAATAAAATGCTCATTTTTAGAGGATAAACGTTACAAAATAGTTGTTGCGTTATAGAACCTGTGGGTACTCTTTGTTAGCATACACCCTGAACTCTATGGAAGACTAAGTAGCGAATTCTCGCTATGTCTTTAAGAATAAATGCTGCAGAAGAAAAGTTTAAATAACCTTTTTTATTTAAACTAAAATTAAAACAGATGCACGCACTTCCTGCTCACAAATCACCACTATTCGTGGTTACGTAACAGAAAATAAGAATGTAACAAATCATTAATAAATTAAGAATTCTAAATGACTGGTTCCTTAACTTAACTAACGCTACACACACACAGAAAATCCGAGCCGAGGAATATCAGTATAAATTGAGAGGTGTCGAACACCGAACTAGAGAGCTAATTTTAAACTCGCAGCATAAACATCGGAACTAAGTCCGCTACTACTTCTTTTAAACTCTTGAAACGCAGTGCTTCTGAAACACGTTGAGAATTTGCATCTATGCCATAGAAAATTTACATTCCGGCAGAAAATTGAAATCAGGAGATACAAGAAAGTCAAATAAAAATAATTGGTTGGAATAAATTAAATCCTTACAGCATTAGTAGAGAATTAGTATTCATTCACGTTTTAATTCTACAAATACTCTTTTTATAAAGCTTATTTCATATGTTGTAAATGGTTATTAATGACACATTCTATTATGTAAAAATTCTTTTGACTACAAAAGGAAAAGGCGGTACGATTCTTTTCTCAAATAAAAAGTGGAGCATGGAACAAGCCACCCTTTAATAGCCTATTTATGCAAATAATAACCGCCAGAACCTCCTAAGCAACTTTTGCATCATCAGCAGCTCTCAAACCCACCTCTTTTAATTATTGGAACATTAAAACAATTCTTAGCTTATGCAATAAGTCTCGCCTACCATTATCTTCAATTAGTATTAGACTAACAACGGCTCGAAGAGAAAGCTCATCATGTAGTGTTGATGATGCCCCAAAGATATGTGCTGAAAGGTCGACAACGAGCTTCCCAAAAAGCTTGAGACCTGTTCAACCTTGCCAAGAGCAGTTGCAACTGAACCGAAAATGGGGGCAAGCGCTGGCTACACCCTCTCGATTTGCCGGCTATCTTACTTTCTGTCAGCCCTACCTGTTAGACTTGCGACATAGCTGTAAAATTAGATGGGCTGTAAATGGTATCAGGTATCCTTGTTTTTAATTAAGCTATTTCCTTTCAAGATGCGGATTATGATGCAGCATTAAAAAAGCTGTGATTTTTAGCTCCCTTTTACAATATTTTAAGAAAAATTCTTTGATAAATGAATTTTTTTTTCGACTGCTGTCA
Organism: Stegodyphus mimosarum; assembly: GCA_000611955.2. Classification (NCBI taxonomy): domain Eukaryota; kingdom Metazoa; phylum Arthropoda; class Arachnida; order Araneae; family Eresidae; genus Stegodyphus; species Stegodyphus mimosarum. The sequence goes on from KK119790.1 coordinate 180,335, forward strand.
AATGAAACAATTAGAGTAGTTTTATGACATTAAATTTCTTTAGATTAATTTAATAAGCTTTATTATAACCAATTTGTCTCTTTCATGTAAGTTCTTAACTATATGTTCTATTTCTTTCATCAACTATCATAAAAATGTAAGTTAGTTTGACTTTAAGTAGCGAGGAATTTGTAACTTACAGAGAGGGAATCAGCCAGTATATTTATTTAGCCTGAGATGTTTACCAAGCTGACCTATCTGGTGAGAGAATGTTGTATCCTTTAGAGAGCAATATCAGAATTCATATCAGCTGCAGCAGAGTTGTTTGCCGTTCGAGGTTAGCTGGTGCGTTGCACTTATTTCAGCATTTGGGCTACTGAATCAGCGTTGTTTAATGCTTGTTCATTTTTAGTGATACTACAAAATGCAGTTTTTAATAAACTTTTTATTGAACTTTTATGTCTTGTTCATGCTGTTAAAACTGAGTTTTCTGTTTATTATGAAAACGAAAACTGTTCAGAGTAAGGGAAGGTTAAAAAGATGAAGTTAAATAGTTAATTAGGTTTAATCAAACAGACTAACAACACTTAAAACAGATAAACAGTTTTAATTATCAAAATTATTTCATCACGTAGACGATACATTTTCATTTCTGTAGAGTTATTTTCCTTCCTCTTCAATAAATTAAAAGGTGTGCTAAAATTTACTGTAATATAGTTTGAGGAAAATGTACGAGTATGTGAAGTAATAGATAAAATCATTTTTATTTTCTGCTTTATTTCTCATATCTTCTGTATTTTTAAAGCAATAGTGACAACAAATTTATGCTAAAAAAGGTCTTGATTATGTTTTTTAATTATCAGTCATTGGGGATATCTTTTTTTTACATGAGGCATGGGATTCGATCAGAATCTTCCTGGCTTACGGGTAGTTCGGTCCGGGGTTCGGATCCTGGCGAAAGGATTGCTGCATGGGCGTTTTCATGGTTTTTCCTATGTGTAACATTTATACGAGCTAGTTTCTCCTAGAAAGTCTCTCACGAAGGCATCCCTCCCCTCAGGCAGGTAGCTCTGAAGTGCTTTGTCATAATCAAAACAAACCAAACCAAACCACAATCTTTCTGTCGTTTCATAGATGTTTTTAAATACTCAAATACTTTCACATTTAAATGATTTGGATCATCATTCCAGCACGTACTTTCATTTCATTTTTTGACTTATTATTCATCTTAAACAAACAATGCAATTTCACAGTATAAAAAAATTGATATCCACGCAAAAAACTTTTACAGATTCCTAGAAACTGCAAAACCATCAAATAGCATTCTGACATTTCACTGACTCAGGAAGTGACCAGTATCATTATTTGGATCTTATAAGGTATTTTCCCCTCCTTCTTCGCATGCCTTCATGGTGTAGTGGTTAGCACCCTCGACTCGTATTCGAGAGGTCCTGTGGTTCGAGTCCCGGCGAGGGCATTGCACATTTTTCACATCACCTGTCTTCAAAAATAATCTAATGTCTCCGAACTAAAAAAGGTGGTGGATGATGATTCTCCACCAACAGAATTTGGCGATTAGGTCCCCTAATCTCCAGTCACCCTTTAAAAAGGGGAGTACATAAGGTATTTCTCCCGCCTTATTAGCATGCTTTCCTGGTGTAGTGGTCAGCACTCTCGGCACATTCGAGAGGTCCGTGGTTCGAGTTACAGCCAGGGATTAAAAAAATAAAAAAACCTAATGTCTCTACAATACTTTAATTTGGAATAAATATCACACCATTTTTCGGTACGCTTTTATTTACGGAAACGGTGTATATTTTAATTGCCTTAGAAACAAAGAACGTAGAAACAAAGAGTTATTACGAAGGTTTGTTTAAAATTAAGAAATACCGTTCTAGAAACTATAAGAATGAAAAGTATTTTGGGATGAACAATCAGGCGGAAATCAAGAGTTTTCCAGTGGCACAAACGTATCAGAAAAGAAGAGTATTAACAAACGCTAATGACCAAATTAGGAAACCTTCAAATCAAGTAATGCTAGAATAACTGAGAAAATTTCACAGTAAGTAAAAAGCGCTGCTGCTTATTTATTGACGATGACTATGATTTATTGATGATAATATGACGACTTATTGATATTGAAGGTGAGAAATTTATCTGAAGTACTAAATATTTCTCCCTTCATTGTTAATAGAATATTAATTGAGGATTTAAAGGTGAGAAAATCATATACATATTCAGGCTCTATTCCTCATGAATCATGAATAAAAGCCGGTACGCATTATTATATAAATGTATAAGAAATGGCGTTTAAGTCAATATGTTTTCGCACTTTATAATAATAAGGGAATAGAACTGAATATGATTTTGGAATATAGAGATAGATTGTAGAATGACTTAAACCTTTGTGTTCCGCAATGAAGAAAGCACGTTAATCACCTTTATGACTCAACAATGCATTTTTCTTCCTGCGTTTAGGAAAAACACTTAACAAAACCTTTTATTTAGAAACAATGAAAAATTAACGCACATCATAAGAAGAATGAGAATAGAATTGAGAGGGGAAAATTATTTGTTTCAAGAGAATACACCAAGTAATATACAATTTTCAAAGAATATTAATCTTTAATCAAAAGAATAAAAATACTGGAGCATCCTGCATATTCTCCATTCCAAAATACTTTCAAAAGGTTAATCGATTTAAAATTCCTCAAATTATAGTTCATTGCCCATTTTTCAAGCGTGAACTGCAAGTGGAAATAAAAATCTAGAAATTCTTTCACGAACCAATGTCTTTGTGGACCGAGCCAGTTCCTTTGTAGAGTATTCATTTATTTTTATTAATCGTTATTTTATATTAATGATCTTTAACTATCTTTCTCGCTTTCCGTTTCCTTCCAGAGTACTAATTTCTAGTTCGCGCGTGTTCAAATGAGGTAGAAAGAGACAATGTTTAAAGGAAGGTTTTAAATGGTAGAATCAGAGCATATTCCGGCTGCTGAAAGCCACATTACTAGTTGATTCTCTTGAGAGCAGTTTGTCTGCAGCGTTGCGTTGTTCTTGATATAGTTCGACCGCCTTACCCGCGACCATGAGCGCAAACACGCATGCGCCATTCTGACGGAATTATTCTCAAAATAGGGTGGAAGGATGGAGACTTTCTTTCCCTCCATTCTCTCTTTCCACAGAAGAGAAGACTTTCATATGACCTTTCCCGTCTCAGTAAGTAATAACGTCTCTTTTGGACGAGTCTATGTGTTTTGGCAGAATGCCAGTCACGGTTGCGTTTGAGACGGTCGAACTATATTAAGTTTGTCACGCCGATAATAGGTCTAAGCCAACTTGCGCGTTTTTTGTCCGTGCAGCCTTTGGGCTAACTACAAACTTACTTAGCGAATTTCAGTTCGTCATTTTTGATTTACGCCATAAATACTGGGTAGTTCTGTTAAGCATAAGCTGTGCTTTTTTTAAATTTATCTGAACTAATAAAAAAGTTCTTTTACACCCTTTCCGAGTCTCTGTTATAATTTTCAAGGCATAGCGAGAAGTCGCTTAAGTCTTCAGAGTTTTCACTGAGTTTATGTCACCAAAGAGAGGGAAGCTCTATACCTTTAAACGTATAACTAACAGGAACAATCCTTTTATTATTGATTGAATATATTTGTGAGTCCACAAAGCATCTTCATGGATGTATGGAACGGAAACAGCAAATTCTGTGTTACCTATTTTCACTATTCGAGAATTAGAAAATGAGAAACTTTCTCCAGAACATATCCTGAAATATCGAAATGTCTGGCTGTCTTGTTTAATCCAAGATTCTGCCACTGTAATACTGCATAACAAAGGGTTAAAAATTAAGTTTTCTTAATTTGAAGTCTTTAATGAGTTTGATGCAAAAGTTGGCAGCAGAAAACAGTATGTAAATAACGATCTGAGAATTGTAGACTTAGTAAGATTTCCCTAAATTTCTTTGGAATCATAAATATATTAAAATCGCAACAAATAACTATTAGCTTATCTTAATTTTTATAAAGTTTACCTAGCATTTATGTTGGAGATTTGCTGGATTGCATGAGAAAAAAAATAGAAAGTAAAAAAAAATGGATGATATCAGCAAACTTTATTACTTTTTTTTAATTTGGTATTCATTGGATAAGGATAAATTTTGAAGAATTTATTTTAAAAAACAATTTTTAACTGGGATTTATCAAAAATTTTCCAAAGCTCTGCATTTCCTTCGAACTGAAAAACTCAACACAGACTGAAAATCAGTTCATCGCGGCTTGAGTACCCTTCTAATGCTGAAAAATCATTGTATTTACTTCAGCAACGAAGCATCAGTTCTCAGACTTCGCAATTTTGTACCAGAAGAAATTCTTTGCATTTTACCGAATGGCATATTTACGAATCTCGAATTCCTTTCTGCACAGTAAATGCAAAATGTCCTTAGCATGCTCAAGCTCATTAATAACACATTTTGAGGATTCTGTTCGAAACATCAGCAGCTCCCGACTTCGAGAAGAATGTCCATTCACAGAACGCTTCGACAAGAAGCCAAATCAGCGACTCTGAATTCGAGTATGGCTTCATAATTGTTCTCAACTCATCTTTGTAAACTCAGGACTGAAAAATTACTTTCGTATTCCTAATATTATTTTGGAATTATTTGTCCCTATATAATGGAAGATCAGGATGATCCTCATATCCTTCAGGAATATGAATTTTAAGCACATGTCTCCTTTTGGCACGCGCTCTTGAATCACGATGTCTTCGATGATATCTCTTTCCTGTTGAGCTTTGACTGTTTGCAGAGAGTTTGCTACCGTAAAGAGGAACGGTATAATCTTTTTCAAAATCTTTGTTAGATAGTTTGTCACCGAAAACATAATCAGAATTCATGTCAGGCTTGTTAAAATATTTTTCCAAATTAAATTCCTGAAATTTAGAATCAGGTATCTCTGGGTATTTTGGAGATAACGGAAGAATAGATCTCAGCGGTAAAGCACTGCCTTTGTAAGCGTTAGAAAAAGAGGAATCCTTAGGAGAGGATAGCTCTTCAAAATTAGGTCCAAAAACGGCACTTTTATCAAAAAATGAATTTTTCTTGAAAATATCAGTGTTTCCCTGAGGGTTTATGAGCCCATCTTTATCATGAATTAAATCTGAACTCAAGTTGTATCGCGCGAAGATCTTGCTGCTGTATTCCAGCTGGGGAGAATTCTGGATGGCATGTCGGAAAGCATTTCGGCCGTTTTCAGAAAGCACACGTACGTGAGCTGGTTCGGATGACACGGTTCCTGGTTCATTGGTCGTGACTGTAGCTCGAAATCCTTTCCCATCAGCGACATATTCCACCCTTCGGAAAAGGCCACTAGCATCGACGAAACTGTAAAAACCAGTTTTGGAACCGTCTGGATCCATCTTTTCTTGTCTGGATTGCATAGTTCCATAATCGTCAGAGAAACGATAACCAAATGTCAAAGGAAGTTTTGCACTTAATGTGTGGTCCTGTAATAAAGAAATTGTTTTAAGACAACATCAAGAAAATATAATGTATTAACTGTCTAACCGGCAAGGCCGTATATATACGGCCTAGAATATTTTTTTGTGATATCTGTACGAACGTATATATATACGTGCATATTAAAATATGTCAAAGAAATTAAGGCAATATATTAAAAGTACATAAATCCAGGTATGAAATGCCAGGAAGTTTTTTATATTAAATCAAGAAAATAAATTTTTCTGGTAGTAGTTTTGGAAAATTTGTGCTTTCTTAGCGAAAGCCCTGGGCGAGCAAAGGGTTAAAACAAAAAAATTCATTAAGAAGTTAAGGAAAAGTGTTATCAATATTTACCAGAGCAGGACATAAGATATTATTCTAAATAACACCTTATTTCCTGTTTCAAAATATTCATTAATTAGCATTCAGTTTGTATAAGGTATTATTCCTAAGAGACAGAGACAAAATATCCGAAACATATTATTATATATTCTATGTATCTTGTGTCATATGTATCTCGAGCCCAAAAGAAATTAATGGGCTCACCAACGCCCTAGTCACTGAACACTGATAGCTCGACCCAAGCTGAAATCTTCGAGAACGGAGCAGTTTCGTGTCTTCTCTAAGGTTACTTTACTACAAGGTTTGCTGTTGTATGATAATACCTCTGATTCTCAGTCTGTTCAAAAGCAACTATTCTTTTTGTGTCTTCGTTTCTCCTCTTAGAGTATAAATACGTGACATATAAATACGTCACGTATTTATACGTTTATTTGGGATTATATTATTATTATTATTATTTATTGTATTTATACGTGTTACGTCAGCGTGCGTTGGAAAGAGCCTAACCTTGTTTTTCTACTCATCTTGGCTTTTCTCATATGCAACGTGAATAGGAGCCAGTTCCCTTAGAATCCTTCACGAAGGCAGCATTTCTCTTAGGCAGTATAGCCTTCGAATGCTTTACCATAGTCACACAAACCAAACCAAAACAAAGTAGGATTGTGCAATAGAATTTTATATAATGTTAGCCGTTTTAGACAAATTTCACCTGAAGTTCCCTAGGCTTTTAATTTTGTTTTAGAATTTACAGAAACACAGCAAAGAAAGATACTTTTCTATCTAACAATTGCTACACGTAGGTTACATACTTTAAACTGGTTCTTGTACATATGGGCATCGACTGCCTTTGATTTACTAAATGCAACTGGCATTAGCGTTCCTGATTTCGGAATTTCATATTTGTGTATAGTTCGACCGCCTCGTCCGCGACCATGAGCGACCATGAGCGTAATCTTTCACGTCGTAGCAAGTAATAACGCCTCTTTTGGACGAATCCATGTGATTTGGCAAAATGCCAGCCAAGGTTGCGTTTGAGACGGTCGAACTATACCGTTTATTTTCGTAACTTTACTAACGAATAACTTCACGTTTGCTTTTAGGTTTTGACGATACTTTCAGATCCATTGATTCTATGATCATTCATCATACATACTCTATCAAGAGTAAAGAAAAATATTAATATTTCCTTACATGAGCAGCGTTCTCCAGGTTGATTTATCATTATTAACACAAAAAATAACTTCGGGAAAAGGTGCCGCATTTTTGAACCCGCGAAGCCATGAGGTTATTTTTTTTTTAAAATAATATTGCTTACTGTACGCAAATCTTTGGAACAATAAATCACACGTCAATTATTTTAAATTGATTTTTTTTCAAGCAAAAACATGCGTCATGTATTTAAAAAGTATAGTATAGTATTTAGCAAAATGGGAAAAGAGAAGGGAGCGAAATCACCTTAAGGATACATAAAAAAGAATTGCTGTACATTGTAATCATCTTCAATAAATCTGTCATTAACCATCCTCCATCTTTAGTGATATGTTATTAATGAACTGGAATCCAATCTCCGGTTACGTCACTGAAATATCGCACGCTGTTTTCTGCAGTTGTCATGACCCTGAACTTCATGGGCTATAAGTTGAGGTTAAATCGTTAAGGGTGCAAACACTTACCTGTGGTAAGGTGGTGGTATTTTGGGATACGGATGTTGTTTAGATCAAAATTAATGAATCGGATGATTTTTTAAAGCGTATGCCACTTCGCTGCATGCAACGTGTTATGAATAATGATGTTGCTGCATTAACTGAACAGTTAACTATTCTAGTGAAGCTTCTATTAGCTTGCGTAAATATAATTGTTGAAAAATTCTACAATTTTTTTATTTTGTGTTTCAAAAAGGATTCACGTTTAAATGCTTCTTCCACGGTTAGTTTTAGAATCATGTTGGCGATTTATGAAATGAATAAAATAAGGTAAGTTGGTAAAATATATTATCACTTACGTGTCCCGTCCTAAGGCATCATACGGAAGAGAGGGATGCCTTCATGAAGGCAATTCTAAAGGAAACTGGCTCGTATTAACACGTTACACATGGGGAAAGCGCCCATGAAAACCGGCTCGTTCGTTGGATTCCAACCTCGGACCGCACTACCAGTGTTCAGGGACTTTACCGTTCAACCGCTGGTGGGCCAAGGTGGTGAAGTAAAGAATAAAAACTTTATTTAAAAACTTCATTAGTCGAATTATACAGTTAGTCGAATTACAACCCATAAACTATTTATCATAGTAAATTCAAAACTTTTTGTCTAATCAGCCCTTTAATTTCTATTGAAATTTCTTATTTTCTATTACTTATTATGAATTTTATCTTACGCATTTATAAGTTGCTCTCATACAAAATTTAACGAAATGTTACTTAATATTGAATGTCACTGAATAGTTCTCTCCCCTCCGAGAGAGAGAGAGAGAAATTAATTTTAAACACAAATTTTCTGTAAACCTATATCATTCCAAGAGTAAGTGAATTCATTAGTACGTGAGGCATCAGAAATAAGAACTGTTGCCTGTTGGATATAATTACCATATTTAAATACAAATTCCCATTAATGTATTCAATGCTGTAAGAAAAAGAGAGATCAAGATATAAAATTCTGTATAATTAACAGAGATCTGAATGCGTATTTCTATACTAAAGCATAAATATAAACTAGATTTATCCACAAAAGTATGAGATCAGATAAGCAATTCTAAAAAACACTGATGTTCAAAATCTATTATTCTCTAGAAAAGTAGGACTTCAAGGCAATATTGACAACTGCAATATAAGCACTCAAAAATTCATTGTCTCTACATATAATAAAAGAAAGAGTCTCTGTGTGTGTGTCTTTCGTTCGTGCTGCGTCTAAGCTAATAGACGCAGGGCTACTAAATTTGGTATATAGGTGATCTAGACAAGAGCCAGTGCACCTCGAAGCGATTTTTTCGAAATTCGAATTAGATTATTTTTTATTTTATGTTTTTTGACAAAATCGCGTCATTTTGAGTCATAATGGGTTATAGAAAAGCGAGATATTACTCTATACATTTCATTTTCACATCGTCGCGAAACGCAGGCACTTAGCTATTTTACGAACTTAAATAAATTTAGTATTTGAATAAATCGATTAAATACGAATTTATTTAGCAAAGTGAGCTTAACACCTTTGCCACGGAATTTTTTTTTAAAGTTTATTTTAAAAAACGCACTGTTTATTTTCCTATCATTTTTGGACACGTTAAACTTTAATCCATTCGACTCCTTTTACAAAAAGAATTTTGGAAAAATAATAATATTTTGTATTTTTTAAAAATCTTTTAAATGAAGTTTCCGAATACACATCTCACATCTCACATATTTTAAAATATGGTTTTGGCAACAATTTTTCATTCTTATTATTGTCGATAGATTTTTGATGAAATCGCATCATTTTTAATAGTTTCATTCTTTTAGAAATGTGGGTTTGGCAACGTTTTTCATTGTATTTCTTATGTCCGTTTTTTAAAAAAATTGAAAAGTTTAAGAAATTAAAAAAAATTGTTTCTTTTTGCAAAGGTAATTTGTTAAATTAATTTATTAGGATAATTAATATTTATATTAAGGGATATAGCTTATTTCATTGTAATTTTTTATATTATGTTTTACTTATATGTAATTTTAATTATAAAAAAGTTTTGCATGATGTTTTTAAGAAATAAAGCTCTTAATCTGTTTATACCATTTGAGTTGTTAAGATTTTGCAAAGGGAAGTTGGTTAATTTATTTATTAGGATAAGTAATATTTGCATTAAGGGATACTGCTTATTTCATTGTCATTTTTTATATATATAACAAGTTTAATGGCTCCAATATGACTGCTGACGCATTTTCTCAGAAGATTACCTAAAGTATCATAACATTTCAAAATTTCAGAAAAAGAATCACTCAAACTATCAAGTAAGAAAATGTTTTAAAAGTTTTAACAAATGTTTAATACACATCTCATGCAATCAGTTTGCTAAAAATTCAAGATGTATATGTTTTTCTGGTAATACATTAGGGCCGTATGTAAGAGAAGGTTTCATTCTTAACAAAGAAAAAATAGTTGGAAGAACTTACGGGGTCATCGGTCCATGGTGTGTCTTTTAAGCATTTTCCCGGGACATTTAAAAGCCAGACGAAGGCTGATCACATTTCAGTTTTGAATAATTTGGTTATTTTTCTACGGCTGTAAAGCTAACTTTAGCCTACGCAGATTTATAAATTTTAGATTTAGAAACCCTGAAAATTTCCTAATGAGAGCGAAAATGCATATGAGTATTAATGAATTTGTAATAGAATTTTTTATATAATGAACAGTCAGTTTATAAGGTATTTCTCCCGCCTTCTTAACAGGCCTTCGTGGTGAAATGGTCAGCACAGTCGGTGCGTATTCGAGATGTCCGAGGTTCGAGTCCCGGCGAAGGCATTGCTCATTTTTCATCTACTCCTGCTTTAAAATTACCTAATGTGTCTACAAATTAGTTTTTTTAGGGCACAGCTCACGGAAACTATCTTTTTTAGGAAAGGGGCTTTCTCTTCGGGAAGGAATAAAGTTAAGTTTTGAAAAGAAATAATATTAGCTTCGCATAATTCTTCTTTTAAACAAATGCAACGCTATTTGCCTAGCCAATGTAATGAAATGAATGCATAAATAACTATTCCGAAAGTAAAAATAGTTAAACTCTTTTCCTTTCATTTTTATAAACATGGAAACCTAAAAATCCATCGGTTGTTGTCCTTCTGCTTAAAAGGCTAAGTGGCAAAAACAAAAAAGAACAAATTCATTTTAGTGAAACTGTCACATGTCTACAGCTGTTTTTTTTACTGAAACAAATAGACAGCTGAAACTAGGATTTTGCGAGGACGATACATCATCCAGTGATCTGCAACAACAAACTATTTTTAGTGGTTTGAATTCGATACTTGTTCAGGGTCAATAAAGAAGATTTTTACCTGTTACCGATTACGTGAGTTGGCTCTAGATGGGTAGAATACATTTACGTGAAAGTGGACTGAAGTTCATTGCGGTTGTATTGCAACAATTTTCGGGGACAAATGTCGGATAAGAAGGTTTTGAAAATAGCACAACTTTATTTTTATCGGAAGTCGTTTCCTTAAATACATTAATTAGTTTGTTGAAAAGCTCATGATGACATAGACTGAGCCCGAGCTAATAATATAGCCGTAATAGCTATTTTGGTGTTTTTTAAAATTTGCGCCACTGAAACGTTTTTAGAGTCTCGCACACATTTAATTACACTGTTGTGCGAGATGTAACTGATATGCCGAATCCAAATATAAAATATAATTACAGCGCATATGATTTACAAGTTATTTTGCTTGCTTCCTGATATCCTTTTCACGTATAGGTCTAGGATTACTGTAGACGCAGCAGCATTAACAGTTCTTGAAGTTGCATATCTGCCTATTGAAAAATTAAAGAATTGTTTGAATAACTTGTTCCTATAAAAAAATCTGTGTACACCACACGACTTCCTTGTTAAATTATACGCATTTTTCCTGCATTTCATTTAAACTTATTGGATTATTTCCTTCCCAATTTCCCCGAATTTCGTTAGAGATTTATTTCTCATTCAATCAATTCAGTTTTCCCTTCGCGACAAGGCAAAGCACATAAAACCTCAATATATGTTTATTCAAGATTGAAAATTTTAGAAAACTATAAGACACCAAATACAGTTAAAGCAATTAAAAAACAATTTTTACAATTAAAATTAGAGTTTCTAAATAAAAACAAACAATTTAGCCAGCGGGAAAGAAGGCAGATTTTTGGGCGCACAATTCTACTAAATTTCAAATGCAAACAAATATGGCGAAAAAATTAGGCTTAGCCTCACTTAAACAACTAAATTGTTGATGATTCTACTACTATTGCATGCAGATTTACTAAAGGCATAACAACCTTAACTAGAACAAAAGAATAACATAATTCAATCATTTTTAAAGCAAAAAAAAAAATGCACAGTTAACTAAAATATAACAATTAAAAAAAAAAACCTGAGCTGCTAAAAAATATATATATATATATATATATGTATATGGTATGATCTTAAATGAGAGACTAAATGTATTCAGTTTTGTTTATTTATATAACCATATTTCAAAAACAAATATGCTTAAAACTAATCTATGACAGTAATAATTATAATGCATACCTCCCTTTAGACAGACAGTCCTTGCATTCTTTGATCAGTCAGCAAAGAAACAAAAGTAATAACTAAATAAATGTTCTAATGCTCTAAAAATAAGAATAATTTTTCAAATAGCCCTTTCTAAATGCACCAAATGGACAAGCCGAGTTACTGAAGCCAGTAACGCTATGACTGACTCACCAGTCACTGTAATATGTGCTTTGCCTTGTCGCGAAGGATGCGTATAATTTAATATTCCGTACAAGGAAGTCATGTGTCACAAGAGATTTTTTTTTATAGGAAGAAGTTATTCAGAAGTATATAAAATATATGTACTTTTGGTGTGGCCGATTGCAACCAAAAAGGAGGTGCACAGCTACATGTTATAGCAGTCCTGTATACAAAATTTCAACGCTCTGAGGCTACTCGTTTTTGAGTTATGCGAGATACATAAATACATACGTACACACGCCACGAAAAAAATCTCTTCTGAATGCATTTTAAATCCTTTCAGGAACCCATTTTGGGAAAAAGAATTCTTTATTCTGTCCTGACGTACAGATGTCAAGCAAAAACATTGTTAAATTGCATTTGATAGAGGTCAAAATAGCTGTTTTTGTTGAAATATGATATTCGAAAAATTTTCCGACTACAATACTACCTTTATTTCATACAAGAAAGTGATAATAAAGTACCAAAACGATGTACATCATTTTAAACTGACGATGACTCCTGAGCTAACAGATGCTGTGACAAAAGTCGTGGCCTGTTGTGCATATTAATAGAATTTGAATTAACTCAGAAAAGAAGTCGGAAGAAGAATGCTAAATTTACTCAGTTTTAATTCAAATTAAAAAAGAAATCAGATCTCTAGAACTATTTGTTGAAATATATATTTGTTGACTTTCATATAAACTTCTTTTTGTTCCTTAAAATAATTCTTCTTTTTTCAATTCTGTAGTTGCAAGACATCATACTTGCGTTAGTTTAGCTGATATTACAATAGATAATTGGAATTACCATAGACCATACTTTTTTTTATAAGCTGAAATTCGGTTAAAGACAAATACAGGCTAAAGCGCTCCAACGAAACCTTTCTTAAATCGAAATGGGATAAAGAGCTGAAAATTACCATTCGTCCTATCAATATAAATAAAAAGAATACATTAATAATCACTGCAAAGGCAAATTTGGTTAGACCCTTCACTTTTTCCTTTTTGAAAAACAACAGAAACTTAAAATTGACGGATATTGCATTTCTACCAATAAGCCAATTAAAATAAAGATAATTAAAAAAAGGACAAATTTTTACACTGAAAATTTTTTAGCCTTCTCACGATTTCAGAATAGTTTACAAAATCAAAATAAATAACACATAAACGTAAAACAACATCAACATGTATAATATGATAATTAATAATGCCACTGATTACACAGAAGTGAGACTTTGGAATACTGAGTGTTTTTTATTCAAAATGCATACCTTTTTGCCTCACTACAGTGAATGGCATGACATATCAATGATTGAAGTTACATCCGTACGTTTTCTTATGTAAATGTTGGAGAAAAATTATTCATTGTATTAGCGATATCATTAAAAATTACCCAGCTCCATATCAGTTTTGAAGGAGAATCCCTAGTGGAACGGTTTCGAGGGTCTTCCACCTCTCTTTTCCTTCCACCACCCTCTCGAGACTGCTTTCGGTTCAACAGCACTTGAAGCGTCTCCATACCACAAAGACTCTATACACTTGCAAATATCCATGCGGTTCTAACTCGTTTCGAAAGATATGACAACCGATTTCCCTGCCATCAAGAGAACAGGGCGATGCACGCACTTGTGTTTTAGCTAAAATTCCATTTCTAGACAATCATATCCCATTGAGTGTGCTCATTGCCGTATGAAAGGCTTCAACTGCCTGATTGCTAAGTATGGAGGGAAACCGGCGCATCCTTTTCATTAACCCTTTCGCCACGGTAAGCGCAAATGCCCGCTTACCGACGAGGTCGGCAGTCTCTATCGTGAGAGCCTGTCCAGGGTCGGAGGGTTTTTTTACTATTAAGCCTAAATCCATGTGCCAGCAAGAAACGCACTCATTTCCCGGCCGGCACGCTGGCGTGCCAGAACATTTTCTCGTGATATAAACACATGATACAAACATTCGCGTTTCTATATCCTTTCGAATTCTTTTTTGCATTCTTTTTTTGTTCTATGTGGAGACTTTTAGGGTTACTATGTGAGGTTCTATTACGTTTCGCATTGCTTTTATTTCGGAAAGCCCTGAGTTTACTTGCATATCTTATACGACTTCCGTTTATTATGGCGATCAAGCGTTTTTTATTAGACGAATAATAAATGAGCCAATTAGTGATTTGAATGAGTGTGATGATTCAATTCCTAAACACTTAGAAAGGGGTATTTCTAGGGGTTCACGTTTGGACATTTTGTCAGAGACTGAGCCCACTGAGTGTCTATCTTCCAGTTCACGTGAAAGATTTTACTTTTTGTAAACAGACTTTCTTGTATCTTTTTTATTAATTAAAAAGTTTATTAATGTATTTTATCGATTAAAACTTTGGAATAAGTTGAATAGCGCTTCCAAAAATTATTTCTCAAAGTGAGCATTTTTTTTTATATATTTTCATGTAAAGTAAAGGAAAAAGCTATTTAAACGCTAATTTTAACATCTGTGGTAGCCTAAAGAGCCGTCATAAAACATGCCATTCGGAAACATTCCTTTCGCCTTATGTTTTTATATTTAAAAACCACGTGTATGTTAGTTATACTACTCTCATTTTGAGTAGAAGGCCAAATCTACATGTATTTGAAAGCATATGGACATAGAATGCCATCATGTGCCAAAAGTTTTAGTTTTTAAAACATTCCAGGACACTGGTACAAACGTGTGACGGCCGAGGGTGAACGAGAAAACGCTCTGGCACGCCAGCCATGTCAGCCGAGAAATGAGTGTGTTTCTTTCTGGCACGTATACCTGACAGTCGGAGCGAAAAGGCTAAGTGTTTCGGAATACACAAATAAACATGGCTAGTGATTCTGGAGGGCAAATTGACCGTGAAGCTGGCACGTTTTACTTTTATTTTGACGTTTAAAAACGAATATTCTTGCCTTATGAAGATCCTGATCTCATCCACTTAAAACCTTAGCGTTTAAATGTAGTGCCATAGAGGTTAAAACAAATACAGATGTCTGCTACAGTCTGTTTCAAGAAATTTTTATTCTTACGATGAATTTTAATAATGTCCTTTTGTTATTTTCTTCAAAAGTACTCTAATGGTTTTAAATATTTGATAAGATATGTAGTACGAATTAGGAAGGGATCTTTCTGTTAACCGAGTAGTCCATACAATTCTGTGAAAGTTAAAACTGAAATAACATACAAAAGTTCTAGAATGAACGCAACGGTCTTTTGTCTTTCTGACTCCCCATTTTGGCAAAGAATGTCGTGTTGCGAACAGATGTCCAGACCTGTTTCTCACGTCTGAGCTGTGAAAACCATCCAAATGTCCACGCACGGAATGACATGTGGTCTCAAACACTTTCTTCAAGGTTTTGAATGTGCGTTTTAATACAGTTTCAAACAGATCTTGATATCTGTTTTTATATTCAAAATGCAGTTATGGTTAGCATAGTCTTTCCCAAGTGGCCTAGTGGTGGGATTAAGGAGTGTTACAAACTGCAACTCGAATAAAAAAAGTAGAACAAGGTCAACTTTCGAAAAAAGGGGAATAATTTAGTTTGTGATTCTGTTGCACGAAAATAGATACATAATGAATTAGAATATTAATAGAAAAACCTTTTCAGATTAATTTAGGTTAATATAACACGCCGAATAACGATTATTGAAGAAGTTAAACAACAAGAATCAAATAATCTATAAAAATCCATAAAATTTCGGGTTAAAGAAATGAGGCATATGCTAGGCAAATGTAAACACAGAAATCCGCTGTTGCCCAGTATTGTTGGTCTGAAAATCCCACTTTCCATTTTTCTGCAGCCAAAATTATTCAAGAAACATCTTCTATTGCTGAATTAAATTTCCTAGAATCGTTTCATATTCAAAAAAAATTTTTTTTTGTTCTAATTAGCGACCCTAATTACCATCCATTTTTATCCTCAGCCTCTAAGGAAATTATGTTTTAGTTTTCTTGTTTCATCTATAGATGGGGCCAGCAGCTTCTCTTCTTTCTAGTCATTCTTATATTATCACCCTATTCTATATCCTTCATTTACGCTCAGGCAGCTGAAGAGTATCGTTTAGTATTTAAACCATCCAAACTAGTCCTGCAAAATTTAGAAACATTACGCTGATTCTTGTCGTTTGACTTCTTCATCAATCTTTCAGATTACAAGCGTACAGCATGAGCAGTAGATCATGTACTAAAAAGGAAGCTAAAAAAATAATTAATGTCCGAGCAGCAAGATTAATTCTTTTCTTACAATTACGAATACACAATTTTATGAGAGAGTTCTTACTAAGAAAATATCAGCTGTTAACATTATAAGAGCAAAAGAAAATAATTTATTACTCCATGCGGAAAAAGGTTTCCGTCTATTTAGTTTCTTTTAAATGGCAATAACATTTAGAGATTATTTGTTACTATTAGAAGTGAAAATGTAAAATATTCAAAGTTATTTCAGTTTTGCACACACATAGAAATGAACAATAAAAAAAATGTGCATAATACAGAATGAGACCTTACATTTTCAGGTATAGCATATCTACGAGTAAAGCTTTCAAGACGCTTCAATTCTGGATTGAAAGAATTTGAGCTTCGAGCACTTGGAACTGCTCTGCAACAAAATGCTGTCAGAACCTGCAAGAAAATAATCAATTTTAATATAAAATAATACAAATCAAAATTTAAAACTAAAGAAAACTTTTTCGTTACTAGCATCGTGTAAAGTAGTTAATATTTGTGAACGGTTTAAAACAGCCATTGCAGTCAGCATTTCTTTTATAAAGGCACATAGCCATTACCCCTGGTGTGATGGTAGGGAGTGCTGTCTGTTACTAGGTCGACCCTAGTAATCCTGTATGTAACTTTAACAGCTCGACGATATGTTGACGAAACACTGCGGCCGTGTTCGTTACCCTTCATGGCACACCATCCTGGAGAATGCTAGATCCGATACGTCTGGTATATTTCTGGACTGTCTCCAAGATTTTTATACTCTTCCTTGGCCAGCAAGTTTAACAGACATTTCGCCACTCGAACATATATGGGATATAGTAGGCCACGAGATTAGAGCACCCCAAAATGTCGATGGTCTGGAGACAAAATTAAGAAATTCCTGGGAGAATGTGTTGTAAGGCTACTCGTTTTTGAGTTATGCGAGTTACATACATACGCCACGAAAAAATCTCTTCATAATCCATTTTAAATCAGTTTTATATTTTCTTGGGGGAAAAAGAGTGCTTTATTCTGTTCTTACGTTCAGATATCAGGCAAAAGTATGGTTAAATTGCGTTCGATAGCGGTCAAAATGGTATTTTCGTTGAAATATGATACCCGAAATTTTTCGCGATTAGCAATACTTCCTTTTTACTTCGTACAAGGAAGTAAAAATTACAAACACCATGAAGACCACGAAGAAAGTGACTGTTTTTATTTAAATTAATGCGTAAAGCTCATGCTCAGGTAATGACATGAGTAAAAATTCAAGGCCATAAGACACATCAGTGGTTAGCAATTGCACACTGAATGTTCAAATCAGTAATTCAAATCATCCTGACTGCTACGCATGTTTGTAATCATGGGGATTCTCTAATCTCATCAGTCTCGCAACAGTCTCGCTCGCTGGAGATGAAAATCTGCTTTAATTCGAGAAGCGTTGGCAGTGTTCGCTTTCAAATCGTAGAATTTGTTAATAAAGAATTTCTATGTTTCATAATGAAATAAAAATGACTGTTTCCATCTCCGTATGACTTTAATCAGCCGAGATATTAATTAAAAACTCTGAAAACACTAATTTTCGCAATCATTTTTCCGAGAGGAAACAGTCTCGCGCGTTGGAGAGAAAAATGCTTTACTTCGAAAAGTGTTGCCACTGCTCGCTTTCAAATCGTAGAGTTTGTTAATCAAAAATTTCTAAGTTTTACAAAATCTGTATATCTAAAGAAAGATGTCTGTTTGTTTGTTCGTGTTATTGATTTCTGATCAATTATGATCAATTTTTTGCCACATTTAATGGACTAAAATTGAATATAGGTGAAATATTAGACGGAACTTGAGCTTTTACGACCATTTGGTGAGAAAGACAAAAATCATTAAAAACTGCGTGTCATTATTGCTGATAATGAGTGAGAATTAGTTTATTTTTCTATCGACTGTTTTTATATGGGTTCCATATCGCATCAGACTGAAAACTGTATTACTATGAATCTTATTTTTTGCGTCATTATTAGAGAAGGATTACAGCGATCTCGTTCTCTCTGTTATTAGATACATGACTCTCAATCTAATTAAACTGGCATCGAATGCTTCCGCTAGTATTAAATAATTAATCTTTTCCTGATATACTTAAGTAAAATATATTGAACAATAAAAATCCCAGGAATTTAAAAAATCGTATCGAAATAATTCTAATCCCATGATAGTCTATGTAGTAATCTGTTTAATTCAGTGTTACATGAGATTTTACAGCTAATAATAATATCAGTAAGTCAGGCATTTTAGAGCAAAGTCAAAATATTCATTCTATGCTTTGTGACGTGTTAAGTAGTATGCATTTTCCGAAGTATCTTAAGTATCCAAATGAATTTTTTTCCGAAAATTACTACAAAAATAGCATTAAAATTGTTTCAGCTAAAAATAATATTTTTCTTCGTCTGTTAGAAAAGCTGAATAATAGTAGCTATCTTACTCTTCTGAAGAGCTAGTTTTTAAAAGCTAGTTTTTATGAGGTGTAAAAAATTCATATCCACATTTGCCTCAATGGATGATAGTGTAAGGGTATCGAAACTTTAAAATATGGGCATCATAGCATAAAACATGATATTCACTTTAGAAGTGACTGTTGATTTTATTGTACGATAAGAAAAGAAGTAGCTAAAACCCCCTCAAACAATTGTTAGTATTATTCTTCCTGTTACCAGATCCAATTTTTACTAAAGAGGTTAAAAAACTTAAAGAGGAAAATTTCTTATCTTACATAGAGGACCATTATGTTTAAAGAGGATATAATATCGTATTGGCAAAAAAAATAGCTTCCCTTTTTTAGTGTGAAATAAAACTCAGTTTTTCTATACAAAAAGGAACTTTAAATATTTTCCATTCTGTTCTATGAGCTTTTGCCCTCTTTCTGGTAATATCATGGTTCTGCGTTCATAAAACTTTACGGTTTTCATTAACAAAATCCTCAGCCAAGTACGATTGAGAGGTCTCTGTTAATGCTTAACGCAGGGATGGGCAAACGTTTTGGTTCGCGGGCCAAAAATCGAAAAAAAAAAGTTCGGCGGGCCAAGGTAAATTTTTCTAAAATTTTAAAAACATATACAAGTATTACAATTTAAATATGTTAAAGAGAAGAATGAAATTGCGCTTTCATTTTTAAAAGTTTATTATATTGAGGTTCGAAGTGAGATGTACTGATTCTAAGGAACGAGGCTAACTGCTCTACTTCTTAAATAATTCTTTCTAAGGTTCATTGTTGAAAACACTTGTATATATAAGATGAAGCAAATATAGCACTGATTTTCTGGGCGTAAGATATTAAATTCCGGAAACTCACTTTCGATGATGATGTTATATTCTTTGAAGACTGCTACAGCTTCATTGCAGATGAGAGACACTGGTTTATCTTTTACAACTGTAAAAATATTTCTAGGTCCATTCATCATTAAAAGCATGGCATTCTGAATCAAATTTACGTTTTTTAGTAGACATTTTGAGCTTGAAATATATTACGAATAACCCAAACAAGCACTAGCTACGCTATACTTTTAACAATTTCAAAACCACTATTCACAATGATGCTATATGTCCGCAATCTTTCCATACGCAATCAATAATACTAGAATACGCGACAAAAGAAAAGACCGCTGGCTGGATCTTAAAATGCGCAGTCTGCCAAATGTGAGGTCTGATTCACTTATATTGGATTCGCATGCTTCTCCCCGAAAAACAGATAACGATTCTTAAACCAATCTACAGCATAACTACCAAAGTACTTCCACGTTTAACACTTTACCGATTGAAAGGTGTTTGTGCTTGCTATTTCCATCGATTTATGTTTTGTAAAACAAAAAAAGAGACAGTAAAAAGATCATCAATAATTTGAACAAAAGGAAGAAAAAAAGTAATATTTAAACAAAGTAGAAACGGAGATGGAGATATAATATTTAAATATATATTTCTTTTAATTTGCCTCGGACCGACAAATTAAGATTCTATCCGCGGGCCGGATACAGTCTTCCAAGGGGCCGGATTTGGCCCGCGGGCCGTAGTTTGCCCATCCCTGGCTTAACGTTTTACCGTTTAAGAAGTTTTGTAAATTTTGAAGTAAATGATAATCTGATGGTGCAAGGAGGGTCTATATGGAGGATGCGACATGACTTTCAAGCCAAGCTCCAATAATTTCGTATCTCTTCCTATATATGTGTGAGGCCTCGCATTATCGTGTTGGAACACGATTCTTTTGCGATTTGCCAATTCTGGCCTCTTCGCTTTGATTGCTTCCTCCGATTTCCGCTTCCTCCGATTTGGCAACAAGCATCTGAGTTGATCGTTTGATTGCTTGGAAGTAGCTCAGAATACACAACACCTTTCTAATCCCACCAAATTGATAGGATTATCTTTTTTTTGAAGCAATTTAGCTTTCGATACGATTAACGTTGATTTATCATGCTTAGACCATGAGCGTTTTCGATTAATGTTATAAATGATCTATTTTTCATCGCCAGTGATAATTCCTGAAAGAAGGTCGACAACATTATGTGTTAAATGCGTATCGTAAATATTGATTCCTTGGGTTAAGTGAATTTATTTCAATTCGTGCGGAACCTAAAAAATCGAGCTTTTAAACAAGTCCAATATATCGTATATGATTTCAATTATCGTATATCAGACATTTAACGCCGCCCAGACGGTATAGTGTTTAGGAGAACCTACTGCGGTACCTAAGGGCCCGGGTTCGTATCCCGAAGAAGCCATGGATGTTTGTAAATGAATAGTGTGTTTGCGACATGCGAGGACTCTAAATATACGGCGAGCTGAAAGTTCTCTCGTATGGATTGGTGGTAGCGGACAGGAGTGGAAGAGCCTCGAACTCCCTCCGGGGCGTTTTTCTTTAAAATTGGGGTGGAAATAGAAGTCCAACCTCCTCGAGGCTCTGGACAAGTTCCAAAGCCTCGAGGAATTCTTGATTTTTTTTAAGTGAAAATTTTCCAGAACTAAATTTTTTAAATCAGTTTTGAGATATGCGTTCTATTCAGCACTCAGCACCATAAACTTTACATATGTCTTTCCGAGTCTCAGCCTCATTCTTACTGTTATGAAAATAAAAAACGTAAGATATGTCAAAAAAGTTTATTTTTAAACCCATGTTAAAACTGATCGTGAACTAACCTTTGGTAAACAAACATCTCCGGAATTTATTTCTATGGGAACCTAAAAGTGTCACCTTCCATATCTCAAAAGAAAAAAAAAATATAAGAGTGACAGAAAAATAACAACACCACGAAGGCACGCTAGAAGGAGGCAGAAAATACCTTATATACTCCCTCTTTTAAAGGGCTACTGGGAATGAGGGGAACCAGTCGACAAATCCTGTTGGTGAAGAATCATCATCCACCACCTTTTAGTTCAGATGGATGTGCTGGAGAAGTAAAAATGTGCAGTGCCCTTTCAGAGACTCGAATCTGCACCTCTCGAATACGCGCCGAGTGTGCTAACCATCACACCAATAAGGCATGTTAGAAGGAGGGAGAAAATACCTTACAAGGTTTCTAAATCTCATTTTAGAAGCGAATTTTTATGTAATAGATAAAAATGATAAAAACTAAGCAATCCCAAAATATTCTAGAATCCTGTAATATTTCTTTATGAAAATAAATGCGAAGACTTCTTTTGAGTAATAAAATAAAATTATTATAAAATGAGATGCTTAATATAGAGAGTTCGAAGTACCTTTTATTATTCAAACAATAGCGCAAATATTCATAAAATTATCCCTTGGTTATATAATAAATTAACGTACTTTGAAAAAAATATCAGTTCAATATTATTTTAAAGGTAAAGTAAATATTAAAATTATTGTTTAAAAAGTTAAATGCTGTTATATTGATTTTATATCGTTCAGACTGTCAAGCAGTCAAGCAGTTACAGATTAATTAAATTTAGAAAATAAATTAATATTTTGCTGAATTTCAACGGCCTGAAAACTAACTATTTGTAAAGAATCATGGAAAATAAATTGAAAGCTCTACGTTTGCATTATAAAACATGCAACAACTTGTATTCATTGATTTTAACCATTCAAAACGTTCTCAAAACTGAGTTAAAGACAGATTGAATTTAGAAAGGGAATTAAAGATCTTATGTATTGCGTAAGGCAAAACTTTAAGAGCTACCGTGAGGTTATTTGGAAGATATATTAAGGATTTTACATTCTATATAATGGCAATACTTGACGAGTCAAGTGGATCATAAAATGCATATCAGCGCAATGTAACTTAACAATTCAGGAATCTTGAAAAGACTCACTAAAAACACTGTTAATGTCAAAATTAAATGCCAAAACTATGTCATAACATAAAGCATGAGTAATAATTAATAAAATAATTAATGAGTTTTGTGTAAGTGGTTTCCTTTATTCATACATTTTAACTAATACTTCCGAAATTTTGAAAGAAAGTTAAACTCTTAAACATTTTTAAAAACAAAAGATGTATTGTTATCAAAGCTTGTTCATACATTTAGAAGATTCCAAGAACAGGCAAGTTACATATTAAATTTCACCAACCAGTTAGCTTAACACGTCAGCAGTGGCGCTGGAGTAACTATCATTGCAGTTCTTTAATTTGCACATTTCTGTTTATAAGGTATTTCTCTCGCCTTCTTCGCATGCCTTCGTGGTGTAGTGGTCAGCACGCTCGACGCGTAACCGAGAGGTCCGTGGCTCGACTCCCGGCGAAGGCGTTGCTCATTTTTCATCTCTGTTGCATCTAAATAACCTAATGACTCTAAAAGTGGCGCCCGAACTAAAAGTTGGTGGATGATGATTCTCCACCACCAGGATTTGGCGATTGGGTGCCCTGATCCCCAGTCGTTCTTTAAAAGCCCTTTAAAAACATAAGCAGCACACTCGACGCGTCTTCCAGAGGTCCGTGGTACGAGTGCCGGCGAGAGCATTGCTCATTTTTCATCTCTCTTGCTTCCAAAATTCTTAATGTCTTTACACTGGAGTCGGAACTAAAAAGGTGGTGGATGATGATTCTCCACCACCGGAATTTGCTTAATTGAACCATCGGAATTAGGTCCCCCAAACCCCAGTCGCCCTTTAAAAGGGAGAGTATATTAGGTATTTCTCTAGCATTCTTCGCATGCCTTCGTGGTGTGGTGGTCAGCACGCTCCACGCATAACTGAGAGGTCCGTGGTTCGATTCACGGCGAAGGCGTTGCTCATTTTTCACTTCTCCTGCTTCCAAATAACTTAATGTCTCTACATTCTCTTTTTTAATTAAATGTGGATTTGCGCAGTATACAACAGATAATGTTAGAATTAGAATTGGAAACTTTAAACAATTACAATGAAGTCATATAAATTTCGTGTTTATTCCATCTCAAAGGAGATGTATTATTTTCACTTAATATACGTCGATTCTAAAAACGTTATAATTCCCTAAAGCATAAGACTTTCATCTATTAACTAGACGCTACGCGGCCAGCTTTCGTGTGGCTTTTAAATGTTCCCGAAAAATATCTAAAGCAAACATTACAACATTACAAACAGCAAACATTAAATTTAAAAACTGCACAGAATTTTATTTTGCAGAAAAATTTCATAAAAACAACGACAACAACAAAAATTTCAATAAAAATGTATTACATATAAAAAATTACAATGAAATAAGCAATATCAATTAATACAAATATTAATAATCCTAAGAAATAAATTAACAAACTTTCCGTTGCCTTCTTTCGACAAACGTCCAAGTATCCAAGAGAAACATTAAATTTAAAAAATTGCACAGAATTATCGCCCTCATTTTTTCGAGTGGCAACAGTGCTGATATCAGCAACAATGGCTGCGTTCCATTGCTGCTGATATAATGAGAGAGAATTATCGATTTGATGCTGCGATTTCATAAAAAAATGTATATATATATATATATATATATATATTAAAAAAAACCACTCATTCGAATTTTGAAAAAATCGCTTCGAGGTGCACTGGCTCTGTCTAGATGAACACCTATATGTACCAAATTTCGTAGCCCTGGGTCTATTATAGTTTACGCCCAGCACGAACGAAAGATACACACACAGGCAAACAGACTCTTCCTTTTATATATATATAGATTTTTTTTTTCAAATTTAATCAGTCCGCAGTCAAACTGAGCGATTTAAAGGCAGCAAACGCAGCTCTTAAAAATCATATCTTTATTTTACCTTTTTAATAATACTGTTACGGATTTTGGCGTTTATTTAGCTATTTTAATAAAATTGTAATTAAAATTGTTTTATTTTCCCATGTTATGCAGCACGTGAAGAAACTGAAAAGAAAGCTACTCCGGAAAATTAGAAATACAGGAGCGCGTGCAATTAATATTTGATAAGCAGATATCTCGGAATTGTATTGCTTTGCTATCCAGAAAAATCGAGAAAATAGATTTTACGAGAATCTTCTCGTGATGATTAAAAAGCTTATAAAACCTTATTAAAACATCTCAGCTCAGTTTTTCTTTACGTGAACTTCTGTTGTTTACTTAGTGCTGTTATTGACTATAGCGAATTCGCTGTGAGATCGAATTAGTTTCTTTGTATTTTGAATTGAGTTGTACTCAACGTTTTAAGTAGTTCAAAATATAACTATTGTGAGATATTGTACGAATATCTTTGATTTCAGAATTTTGTTTTATTTCTTGTGAAAGGAATAAATTTTTATTAACTTTTTAACCACTTGTGCATTCAATCCATTACGAACCCGTAGGCACGCAACAATATATGTATATAATTTATAAAAATTCGCTATTCAGCTGAATAGATTCTTGATTAATTTTATGAAATTATCTACTCAGCTAATAAATTTTATGAAAATTTATAGCTTTGTTGTAATTTACAAAAGATGTTTCATATGTAATGTTTTAAGTAACAGGTACAGAATCTTCTCTCTCCTTTTCTTTTTTTAAAAATAAATTATGATTTTTTTCAAATTTTTACATTTACGGAACTTTTAATACTTAAAAATTTATTTTCAATTAAAACCAAACGATTCTGTAATAGCTACTTAGTATATGGAGGTAGAAACCTCTTCTATAAAGTATATTTTTAAAAAACTTTCAAAGCGCTATATTAAAAGTTAAATGCATTTCACTTTAATTGTTTGGTACAATATGCAAAAAGATATGTATCGCACTAATCGGATATATTATGTAAAACTAAATTAACTATTTAAATTCCGAAGTCTTGCTCCTATTGCTTTTAAATCACTCAGTTTATTATGAATTTAGATTCATTAAACCCGAAGAGAAATTAAAGATCCTATATTTTGCTGAATGTTATGATATTACACTGAGGACTGACTAGGTTGCATAAATTAAAGAACTTACTTTAGGCACATAAATTGTTTGATTTGCACGTTTTAGTAACATTTAACAAGGCGAAAAGAAAATATATGAAAAAAAAATGAAAGCTTTTAGATTTTAAATTACGTTCAAAAGGGCGTTTTTCCAATTACACATAAATATACGTTTTGAAAGCATTTGGATTAACGCCCTAAATGCTCTCAAAATAAGAATAAAAAATATTTAAAAGCAGCATATCTTTAGAATTTCCGATAGACAGTCTCACGATATGGAGATAAAAAATATTTTATTTCACACAAAGTGTTGTCACTGTTCGCTTTGAAATAGTTGACTCGCTTAATAAAATATTCGTTAAAGTTTAAAAAACATGAAAGAGATAATAAAAAAGTTAATTTTTACAGTGCAAGAAACATAGATACATTTATGAAGATTCTTCATTATTTAATTTCTTTAAATATAATGCAGGGCTCTAACATTTAGTACCAACAATTTGAAAAGTGATTCGCCGTTTATAGTGATTCAACACAAAATGCCGAAACGAAATTAATAGCCCTTCTGGGCCCATTGCCCCTTTGGGCTAAAAACTGGGAACTTGAAGTAACGTAAGTAATTTACGTAACAGTTCAATAATCTTGAAAACATTCTGTTGAGGACGTTTATAACATTCAAGTAATATTCGAATGCGGAAACGCTTATTAATCAGGTAACAGTAAACTGCATGTCAAATTGTTAACATAATTAGGTTTTTGACTTTTTTAAAGAGGCCGATAATTTCTTTTGTAACGTAATAGGAGTTATTAAAAAAGAAAAGGACGAGACAAAATAATTTTGAAACGTTTCTCGGCTATTCTTTTCAATAGGTGTTAGGCAGAGGTGGTAGATGTACACAAGCAGAAAATTTAATTTTCTCCCATTCACGTGAAACTCACGAAAACGTCGATTAAGTACAGAACGAATGTTAGGGTGGAAAGCCTCAGTCACGTTTCAGAAATAAGTATGCTCGTAGAGGTAAGCGTTGCCATTTTCGAAATATTATGTTTCATGTTTCAAAGAACGACCCGATCCATTGTTTTCAAAAATGAATAAAAAAGACTGTTTTCTTCCTGTAACATGATACATCGGAGAAATGGAATGGGATTACTTGAATATCTTCTAACAAAACGTGTTGAACGATGTCTTTTAAAAACGAGTTATAAAAGCGGTAAAGCTAGAATCGTGAATCTGTGCATGGTTTCTCTGAATTATTTCATGCGTTTAAATATAAATCGAATTTCACGTGCTTATTAAATAGTAAAGTCTTAAGGCATGGTATTGATACCTGTTTTTCAAGAGATTCTTTTTGCTCAGATTTTACGCATACTTTTGTCCCATATTTTTTCTTTCGCGTACCATTTCACATACTTTTTTGTTAAACTTAACTCCTTTTGTTTTGCAAATTTAACTGTTTTTTGTTTATCTTATTGTATATATGTTACTGTGAAAGACCGAAATTGGAGATTGTCGACTTTCACCGGAGAATGTTAACATTCACCAAATACGTCGGTGAAAGATCGAATATAACTTTGATTCTTGCACATTCGGAACCTCACCGGTGTATGTCGACAATCACAGATACGCTCCGGTGTAGGTCGAAAGCAGAAGAGTAGACAAAGAGGCGACTGGCTGTTTGCCATAAATGCAGTTGTAAAAAAGCAAGGTCCTCTTGTGCAATTCAAAGTATCTTAATAGTTTAAGTTGTTGCAATAAATAAGAATTGAATCACACAATTTAGTAAGTTTTTTATTACTATTATTTTATTTTCTCATTTAGAACGTACTGTATAATCAAGTAAGTTTTTAACTTATATTATTTTCCTTTCTCATTTTGAATGTACTGTGTGTTTTAAGTTCTTACGTTATTAAAATCTTATTTTAAATCTCAAATGCGTTTTTTCGCGACTGAATTACGGAGAAGAAAATATAATATTATTATATGTTGAACATTCACCATTAATACATGGTGAATGTCGACATTTACCGGTGTAAGTCAGAAATAAGAGTATTTGGAAAATATTTCGGACATACACCAAACGACTATGTGAATGTTGACATTCACCGGTGAAAGTCGACATTCTCCAGATTTCGGTGTTTCACCCTAACATATATACATAATACGAACATGTTGTAACAAAGGCAACGATGAAATTGAGTTTAAGTTTTTTTTATTATAGCAAAGCACTCGAGGGTTATCTGCCTAAGGGGAGAGATGCCTCCGTGGAGGATTTTCTAAGTGAAACTGGTTCGTATGTACGTTACAAATGCGGAAAATCACCAAAAAGCCCACGAGCCAGTCTGTTCACAAGAATTCAAACCCCGGACCGAACTACCAGTGTTCAGCGACTTACCGCTCGGCTGTTGGTGAGCATCTCGAAATTGAGAGTGCTAGAAATGATATAAATAGAATAGATGACACCTCACAAAATAACGCAATTCTATACGATTATAAAAATTGCTGTCATCCACAAGCTACATGTTTTCTTCATATCAACATATGGAAGCCCAATATTCATTAACGTCCACTCGGCTCGGTCAATAGCCAGTTTCCATTTAATTTGACATAATAATTTTAATTCATCATTTAAGATTCCTGTTTAGTTAACAGAATGAGTATTTTAAAAGACATAATCACTATGTTTCTGTTGTGATAACTATTTTACAAAAGCAAAATGTATCTGTATGCTAATAAAAGTCCGGAATCTGATCTTTGGAATAAAAGAAAGACAATTGTAGATCCAAACATAGATAATAGATATAGTCATTTTAATCATCTTGTCAGAATAATTCATAAACAGAATTAATTATCTTTAACGTCAGACAACGTATTTCCAAAGGGGCTTTCGCCTTGAAGGACTATTGTTTTTGTTTCGCGATTTTGCGTCGAATCACTTCGAATGCCCGTTTCACTTTTCAAATTGTTGCCACCAAATATTATCGTCCTGTATTATAGTTGAAGAAATTTAGTGAAGAATCTGCATAAATGCATATATGTTTCTCTCATTGTGATTAAACAACATTACCTGACGTAATTCTACTGCGAATATGGGCATCTGGAAGACCAAATTTCCAATTTGGAATTTGTTTTATAATCGATTTCATATTTTGTAAAACATTAACAAATCTTTTTAATAACAAACTCAAGGATTCCCAAGCGAGCAATGGCAACGTTGTATGGAAAAAACATTTTTTATCTCCAGCACGGGAGACTGTATATCGGAAATTCTAAAGATATATATTCAATTTAAAATTATTTTGCGATATTGCTCTTGAACTGAATTTTATTGTTTAAGTGCGAAGAACATGCTATTTAATAAATAAATGTAACACACAAAATGTTAAAAAAAAGCCCCTTTAGACGTAATTTAAAATCTGAAACCTTTCAATTTTTTTAATTAAAAATATTCTCGATTTTAATCAATGAAATTAATATTTCTATAATCCATTCATACTTCGTTTTCAAATTTAGCATTATGTTTGATCCTTGCGCGTCAAATTATGATTACCGCCATCCATTTACACTGCTGGCCATTAAAATTGCTATCGCAGGAACAAAAGCAAATGGCAGAATCTTATTTATTTTACACATATAATACAATGAGAGGACGTCATGATTAAATTTGCAGGTGGTTTGCAGTACACAGTGTGCAGAATTCAACACACAGAACTGCCACCTCCGGCATTATTAAGAATTGCAATCCGGCTAGATATGGAATCGAACTGAGCTTGGATGACGGATACGAGTTCCATGCGGCTTCAACCATGGCCAACTACAAGATTGCATTACAAGACCATGGACAACTACTTCCTGTAGTTGGCCATGCTTCTACTCAGTCGCAGTTGTTGATGAGTAGTCGCCTGCCTGTATCTCGGCAACCTATCACGAGATATTCTTAGAGAGTGACAGACCTGGAGAAGGTGCTGGCCAGAAGAATAGTCGACCATTCTCTGCACCAAAGACAACACGGGCGACATGCGGCCGAGAAAAAAGGGCAGACCTCGAAGATAGGGCACGACCACGGGCAGAAATGTAATAGTGGTTGTCCACATTACCACACAAAAGGCAAAGAATATCTATTGTAGACGTTCTTTGCAAAAGGTGACCGAGATGTGTACCCAAACCAGCTTGACAGGTGCTAGGCCCGTATTACGATTACGAATAAAAACTAGCCGTATTCGTTCTTTTTCGATGCCTCCACACGCGTATACAATCACTACTCGATATCCGGTCCCAAGACTAAAGTAATGTCCTATCACCGACTTGTAAAACTCACTCAAGCTTGACCCCACAAGAACACCCAATTGCGAGCAAGTCTAAGCAGCGTACTTACCAATTACGTCGTTGTGCGTTTGATGTTGAATGTACCCCCAAGAAAACTGCTCACGTTCATCTTTACATTCTGGATAATTCCTTGATTCTCTAATTGTATTAGGCTTGATCCATTTGGAAGCAAAATCAAAAATTTTCAACATTTAAGGCTTCGGATTGTTAGCCCATTATATTCCTTCTTATAAGAAAGAAATAATCAGTAATTTAATCAATGTAAGCCGAAATCTCGGATTTTAATTCACACTTAATAGACAAAAGTGACGTTATTTTGATACAACCGATTAACTTGGAGTGGGTTACGACAGATTTTATAATGGGCCTGGATTCATAATCTGCTCTGTTCATGACATCGGCACTACCCGCGTGTGTGAGAAACTATTAAAAAAAATTCTGGAACTATAAAAGTTAAAAAATCTGATGTGTACACCACATGACTTCCTTGTAAGGAATATTAAATTATACGCATTTTTTAATGCATTTCATTTTACACTTATTTCCTCGAATTTCATTGAAGACAGATTTTTCATTTAATTAATTCAGTTCTCACTTCGCGGCAAGGCAAAAATGCATAAAACATCAAATTAATTAAAAATATTTTTACAATTAAAATTGCAAATTCTACGCAAAAACAAGCAATTCAGCCAGAGGGCGAGAAGGCCTGAAAGCTTCCTTTTGTTCCCTCTCGGCAGAAAGACACTGATGGTGCAGAAAGACTTCATTCACTGTTCCGCTAAGTTTCAAATGTAAACAAATATGTCTGCTATGGTAAAAAATTTGGATTAACCGCACTTAAGAAAATTTTAAATTGTTGATAATCCTACGAATATTGTATGCAGATTAACTAAAGGCGTAAAAACCTTAACCGGAAGATAAGAATAATATAATTCAATTATTTTGAAAGCAAAAAATGCACAATTTACCAACATATAAGAATAAAAAAATGAGCTCACGGAGCCGAGCAAAAGAAAATACTTTTGGTATGGCCGATTGCAACCAAAAAAGGCTGCTATAACATCTACATGTTATAGCAGCCCTATATATAAAATTTCAACGTTCTGAGGCTAATCGTTTTTCAGTTATGCGAGATACATAGATACGTACGTACGTATTACGTATTTACATTTGTAAGCATTCAACATCAGCGTCTCTAATCTTCTAATCTCGTACGTACAGATGTCACGAAAAAAATCTCTCCTGAATCCATTTTAAATCAGTTTTTTTATAATTCGTTTTGGGAAAAAGAGTCCTTTATTCTGTCATTAAGTCCAGATGTCACGCAAAAACATCGTTAAATTGAATTCGATAGCGGTCAAAATGGATATTTTCGTTGAAATATGAAACCCGGAATTTTTCGTTATTATAATACTTCCTTTAAGTAGTACAAGGAAGTAAAAAGCAGTACACACAGAGTAAAATTAGAGCTAAACGAAAGTCTTTCGGAATTCAGTAAAAATTATCACCGATCCATGGAATGAGGATCTAATGTATCAGTTTCCTATAAACAATGTTAAATTTTCCATTTTTATATTGTTTTATTTTTTATTTAATGACAAAGCATGCAAAAATTGAGCAAAGTATTTTAACTATACACTTTAACTATTATACAGGGTGTTTATAAAGTTCCGGACCCATTTTGATGTTTAATAACTCATAAAATAATGAAGATATAAACAAACTTATGGCATATATTGATGGAATAACTTATATTTTTCTTTTGAGGTTTGTATATCTTTACTTTTGTAAATACCGTCTGCGCGTGTGGTTAATTTCAGATAATTTCATTTTCCAGTCTAAATATCTGTACTCTTCTAAATATCGTCTGCTTATTAATTGCATTTTTCTCTCTTTTGATGTTGAGCGTGTCAGAGAGACATTTTTACATAATCCTAGAAGATCTATGAGATCAGAGGCAAGAGAATTGTATATACTAAATTAGTGCACGACCAAGTCATTGGGCCTTTCTTTTTTACAGAAAAGACGGTCTGGTCTCATCAGTCGTATACTTAGACATGTTGGAAAACTTTGTATTTCCACAACTAGAAGAGCTTCAGCCACATGTCTTTTTGCAACAAGATGGTGCACCACCTCATTGGGGTACCATCGTTCGTAGTTCTTTGAACGACCGTTTTACAGTAGGATGGATTGGGCGAGGAGGTCCAATTCCTTGCCCACCCAGATGACTTGATATAACCGCTGGACTTTTTTCTTTGGGAATTTGTAAAGGACAATGTTTACAGAAGGAGAGTGTCGAACATTGATGACCTAAAAGTCAGAATTACAACCGCAATAACCTCTGTGGATGCCGACATGCTTGCCGGTAACTGGCGTAAAATTGAATATCGACTTGATATGCTCCGTGCGACGAATGGGGCACACGTGGAAGTTCATTGACAAGGGTTATGAAACTTTTTGAGTCTATCTAACCATTTATGTTATTAATTTTAATCTATTATTTTATGAGTTATTAAACATCAAAATGGGTCCAGGACTTTATAAACACCTTGTATATTTAATGCAGTCCAAAGAACAAACCATTTAACAAAGAAGCAAAATAGTTGGACACCCCTGAAGCAGTTGAAGTTCTTTTTCTTTTCACTATGATTTCTTAACGCAAAAGTATCAGCAAATGTGCATTTAACATGTGCATAAGAGAAAAGAATATAGCCCATCGAACTCTTCCGGAATTGCTAAATTTCAGAATTAGTTTAATTTTTATACGATCTTATGTGCCAAATATAGCTTTATTTGGAAACAGAAAATTAAAATTTGTAAAATGAAAATTGAAAAAAAATATTGTCGTCACTCAAATAAAATTTAAAATTTTTTGAAGCAGGAGTAATGAGTTATTGCCGAGGTCGAATTAGTTAGTTTTGTCATTATGATGTTTTACATCTTTTTACCCAAGTAGTTCAGTTTCGTGTTCTGTATGTCCTCATGAGTTTTGCGTTTGTAAGCATCAGCAAGAAACATTTTAGGTATTCAAGCAATAATCCTGATAAGTATGATACTGGTCTTTTTTTTTGCATTTGCATCTGCGTTATGAACTTCAGTTAAGTCTTGTCACGTATTTACTCTATAGCTTTGATGCATTACCTTATATATTATCATTTCTAAGCTCAGTTATAATATGTTGTTGTTGTTACCTATTTCACTTCTCTGAAAAAGATCAGCACAAGCCCACGACATTCATCGTGGCAAGGACTCAAATACACCTGTTGTTGACAAGAACATTGAGCACCATATGGGTAACAGCCCGACTTTAGTTCAGCTCCGCCCGCAGTTTTGAAAGACAGCCCCCGCAAGGGGACGAGTCTCAGGGTCAAAAAACCTACCAGCAAGTTCTCAAAAGGACTTTCGACTCGTCGCATAGTCATCCCATGTCGCACATACACTTGTAGAGTGATTAGGGTTTTTTGAAGCAGGAGTCATTAAAAATGGGCAATGCTCTCGCCAGGACTCGAACTTCTGACCTTCCGACTACGCGCCGAGTGTGCTGACCATTACACCGCGAAGGCGGAAGAAATACATTATATACTCCCCCTTTTAAAAGGTTACTGGGGGTTAAGGGACCCAATCGCCAAATCCTGGTGGCGGAGAATCGTTATCCACCACCTCTTTTTTAGTTCGGGCGCCACTGCAGAGGTATTAGGTTATTTACAAGCAGGAGATGTGAAAAATGAGCAATGCCCTCACCGGGACTCGAACCTCGGACCTCTCGAATACGGGCGCCAAGTGTTCTGACCATTACACCACGAAGGCATGCTAAAGAGAGCGGGAGAAATACCTTATACACTACACATTTACAAACATTCATGCCTTCTCCGGGATTCGAACCTGAGCCCTTCAGAACCGTAGTCAGCGTCGCTAATTATAATTTTTACTTTACAAGCTGACAATCTTTTATAAAGATCAGTCGTTGTTTAACACTGTTTTTTTCATCTGCTTAGGTTTAGTGTACGAAACAAATCAGAGTAACAGTAATAACTAACTATCAATAATCAGCTTTGTAATTTGTGTTTTTTTTTTCTTGTACAGCGCAAGTATAAATATGTCATCATTCACGTGAAATAGAAAAGCTAAAACTCATCCTAAAAACGAAATCTTGTAATGCTTCTTATTTATCAGAATATGCATTAAAACTGCAGAAAAACTTTAATTCGCTTTAAAACAGCTGTCTTGATAAAGTAAAACAAAATTATGTTTCAGCAAAATAAAATTATTTTCTGCAAGGGAATTTTGAAGAAAATATGTAAAAACTGCATGTCTTTTAATATGTGAAGAAGTTAGAATATATCAATGAACTTTTTTGTTTCAAAACCTAATTTTATCTCTTCACCCTGAAAAACAAAATACAAGTTTATTATTTTTTTTATTTAAAAACTCTAAACCTCATTTCTGTGGCTTTAAGTTGTCATTCCACCCATTTTAACCTGATTTAGATTTGCTGCGTCTGCTTGAGAAATCAAATGTTTTATCCAAGTGAATGAGCATTTCTTTCTGAATCGTTTAGTCACATTCTTGAAATAAGCAGACATATTCTTAAGATATTCTCTACGATGACTACCTTTTCTTTTGCCTCTGCGATTTGTACTTATTTTTGTAAGTGAGATTTCACTTCAGGATAATTAAATTATACAGCCATTTTTCTAAAATATTTTCCCATTAAGTCTTACATTTTTATTTCTCTCTGTAAAATTTTACTTGCTTCCAGTTTTCATATGGTATTAATTTACAGCGTTAAGGATAGATGTATCTCATTTAGGATATTTATCTTAATTTGCTGTCTGATATTTCACGACTTAATAATATAAATTAATACACTCTGTAATATTCTAGCTTTTCAATTTACCAGCGGAGTGACTAAGATAGTGATAATTATGGTTAGAAGTTCAGCGTTAGATTTTATCACCAGAGAAAAATTTTAATTATTATTTTTCTAAATATTTTGTATTGCTTCCACATTCAAGTTTACTTTATTATAATTTAACTTGACTCTGACACCATTTTTATCTCAGAAAAGTGTCTCATTCGCCTACTTTCGAGTATGATTCTATCGTACATTCAATTCTTGGTGGCTAAGCCGTCTGAGATGTTTTGTGATTTATCCCACCCTGCAGCACAAATACGATCCTGCTTCCTTTAGATGAATTTCTGCATGAAGACAACTACTATAGAACAGGCACTTCAAGGCCATTTTGCTCCCGAAACCATGACTCATAATCATTGCAACTACTGCTAAAAAACGTTTGAATTTTCTAATTTATTAAAAATCTCTTAATTTTTTCTTTTCGACGATGATGACACACGTTACGATCACAAATGAAAAAAGGGTCGTTGAGACCTTGAAATCTCTATTTTAAAGTAACAGACCACAGGCATGGAACCTTAATGAATAACTTAACATGTTTTTAATTTTCCGATTGATCCATTAGATCTTGTAGCACGAAAGTATATATCAGTATTAACACTGCACTTTCATCACGGGTTTCATTGCTAATGAAAAGTGTGAAATATATGCATATATTTGTGTTTTCAGATGTATGAGAAATAGAAGAACATACCATAGTAGAAAATTTTACATGAACAGTATTTTTCCTAAGAGTTAACTCCAACATGTTTCAGAACGTCTAATTAGCTTTACGAGCATTCAATTTCCAATTAATCAACTAATTAATTCGGCATATAGATTATAATTATTATTATCTTTTTTTGATGGTTTTCCTAGTTATATCAGTCAAACTTTTCAATCAATGTTTCCTCATTAATTTTTAACCTGGTTTTTCTTTCCTAAGAATTAAATAACTGTTTTCAAGCTGGCGGTCTGTGGGCCGCATTCCACCCCTGAATTAATTGTATGCAGCCCTCGAATACATTTCCCGTAGGTTAATTCGTAATAATATGACATTGATTACTAAGGCAAGAATTTGAAGACAAGTTTAAAATTTTAATGAATTTTAATCCAGTTTCCATTAAAAATGAACTTGAATGGCACTCCAAAAAATCTACAAATCTATTTAATTAATTCCCGCTGTAATATAGTAAATTCTATTGAAAGATTAGAAGCTACAGATTTGATTAATAGGTTTTTGTACTTGTCAAAAGATAAATACTCCCAGAAATGAATTTTCTCTGTTAGAATAATCGCTTTGTTTAGGAACACATTTATACATGAACAATTTTTTTCCGCACTTGAAAATTAATAAATCTAAAAGACGAACACCAGACTGACCAATGAGCATGTCCAGTTCGAAATAATGATAGTTTTTAGTGATTTTTTCAAGGTTACAAACTTTATAAAAATTTTACATAGCATGAGTGGTTCTATTTGAAAACTGTTCTGAGAAATAAAGGAGGTTATTGTCTGTGAGCATCAAAGAAAAAATTAATAATTGAAATTTTCGTAATTTGTTAATTTTTAGTTTAAATAAGTTATTTGTTGGTTATATCAACATATTGTATTCATTTGAAATAAACGTGAGTCGAAAAATTTAGTATTTAGCTATCAATATGTTTAAACTAGCTGATACCCGCCCGCTTTGCTGAGCACACTACTACTCGGAAAAACGATAATTTTCGCCCTCATTTTTCTGAGTGGCAACAACACTCTCGCAAGCTGGAGATGAAAATTTGTTTTATTTCGAAAGTTGCTGCCTCTGCTCGCTTTCAAATCCTAGAGTTTCTTAATAAAAATTTCTAAGTTTTACGATGAAATAAAAATAGCGTTCCCAAACACTAAATGATTTATTCCCGATTCAAAAAATTCGTGGGAAGCCATTTCGTCTATTCTCATTTTCGTACGACTTTAATCAGCCGAAATACTAATTAAAAACTCTGAAAACGCTATTTTTCGCATTCATTTTTCCGAGTGGCAACAGTCTCGCGCGTTGGAGATAAAAATGTTTTATTTCGAAATGTGTTGCTACTGCTCGCTTGTTATGGTTGCACTGGTGTGAACGATGGTTGTATAACAAAACTTCAGTTTGGACAGGATTTACGTAAAATGCGTTCTTAGTGCGCGTCTACATCGTGGAATGAGTAACTATGTAAAATTTCAAGTCAGTTGGTGTATAGTTTCGGAGATCTCGTGATGAGTCAGTGGTATTTCGCTTACATACATATAGATTGCGAAGTGTAACCAATAAAAATTCCCTGAAGAATTTCTCCAAATTTTAAACAGAAAATTAGTATAAACTGGAATTTTTCCTTTTCACCATTATTATTACTGTATGTATGTTTTGATAAATATTTAATAATTTAAATTTAAAAACTTGCTTTGTTCGAAAAAATTTTGATTTCTGTAAAAATAAAAATAGAAAAAAATCGTGCATTGAGTCCGTATGATTTGAGACTATTATTGACTTACACAACTGTCATCAATGTAATTTCGTAATTACACCACTTCTGAGCTTTATTTTTTGGGGGGGGGCATGATGTATTTCACACCCTCTGCACTAAATTCTATATTTAAAAAGGCAGTTCGTACATTGTTTAGATGATTTTGCTTTGCTATAAAAACAAATTGTCTGCTTGGAAATTATTTTTTAACTGAACTAACGTATCTTCAGTTTCTCTATTTTCAACTTCATTTTTAAAGTATAACAATCTCCACATCAGTAAAATGTAAATGAAAACGTATCCTTCTTGATTTGAAAGAAATTTGAAGGCGCTTGACAACTCATAGAACTTGTGAATTACTCTCTAGAAACACATATCAATAAAATACAGTTTCATGTAGAGTAAGGTTGCGTAAATCTTACACCCTAAAAAAATAGATATAAATCTAAAAAAATAGATATGAAAAAA
This sequence comes from Stegodyphus mimosarum, assembly GCA_000611955.2. Taxonomy (NCBI): domain Eukaryota; kingdom Metazoa; phylum Arthropoda; class Arachnida; order Araneae; family Eresidae; genus Stegodyphus; species Stegodyphus mimosarum. The sequence continues at coordinate 218,303 of KK119790.1, forward strand.
ATGCAAGTTATGTGCGGAAATAATATATTACGTAGTCGTTGCTGATATATACTACAATAAAATTCCATACAGTCTATTCTCTGGGGTAAAATTAATAAAATTTATGAACACGAACTTAATATGACAACCAGTATTCAAAGTCATACCATATATCTTAAGTCGTACTGCGTTTAAAATTGGATAGTTATAATAAAACTTTCTTTTTTCTCAATTGATTTATTTATGCAATTAATACAACAATTACCACAAAGATATTTTTTCATTCTTTTGTCAACTCCAGCAAGTAAGCCGTGTACGCATTCTTTGCATTTTAGACACTGAATCATATTCTCTTCGTGGTCTTCCTCACGAATATTACAGGAATACGAATACAATGTGAAACAATATGGTTGCATAGGGGGTGACTAGTTCAGCCGCAAGAGGCACAGTTGGCGTGATATTACTCTTAATATTTTAAAGATACGACTTACGCGGTGGTACTTCTTGCGCAACCCTATGTTCTCAGACAAAACGATCAGAGAGGTTTCTGATTAATTTTGCCCCAAATCCCCAAAGACATCGAAACCAAATAGAATCTGACCCGGTCCATCTTCTGTCCTGTTAGGCACCTAAGCGAGAGGTCATACCTGTGCACCAATGACCTTCCCTCAATGAGACGCAGGTGCTCAATTAGTGGCGAGCAGCAAAGCGTTTACGAAGGGGAGTAAATAAATAAAAGAACCCGTTTTCCTAATGGAATTTCGTGACTCCGAGTTTATTCAAATAATCCAGAATATCGGTATATGATGAAGATGGTGAAGAGGGTGATTTCATGGCTGAGGAAGGGACCACCCACAAAGTGCCATGTAAACAAATGAATCAACTGTTAACGAATTGAAAAGTGCTCCTTTTCACTTTCTGTCCATTAGGGCATGCCTATTAAGGAGTGAACAAATTAACCGAAACTATCAAAACGTAAAATAGCGCAATAAAAATGAAATAGCCGTAAATGGATACTGTAAGTTTTAGATAACGTTTTAAATAAGAATAGGTATTAAAATCTTATAAATATGGCGAAAGCTTTGGAATCTGAAAATTCAAATCTTCCCTCTTTTTTGATTTGAAGCTTTCGAATGCTAACCTTTAAAAAAGGAAAAAAAAACCTTTAAACAGTTTAAGTAGAAATATTAGCTTTATTGAAGTCGACAGAAATGATCATCATAAAAGACATGTGTAGGCGGAGACAGTGATTCAGTTTCAGTGGATTTGATCACCTGATCACCTCACATCGGCACTGAATAATCCACTCTTAATTTTTTGTAGGGAACTTAGCTTTTCATGCTTAATATTTATCTGTGTTGACTCTTTAAATAATCCTACATTTAATCTAATTTAATAAGTTTCTGGGAAACACGTTAAAAATCTGAGCTCTTACATAAATAATTTTTGTCAAATAATATTGAGATTATGAGCCCCAAGGTTAAGAGTTTTACTAAAGCATTTTATTTTCTAAATATCTATTGAATTTTCTCAATAAATGTTGTAATGGTTTTTCTCAATAAATTTGTTTTGTTTATTTAAAGATTTTTAAAATTAATAAAAATGTTTCTTCTTATATACAAGTTTCAAGAGACTCGAGATTTAAAAAATTTTTAACATTATAGGTTTCAGTTTGAAAGAACTATATTTAAATTATCCTTAAACTAATTTCCTTATAACCCAAGTTTTCTGTCCCTATATATATGTGTGTGTTATAAAAGCAAATTTCAGAGAAGTATTGATGTAGGAACACAGATGTAGAAGCGTAGAAATGCTGATTGCGAAAATGCTTGATACTTAAAACGTAGAATTCGTAAAGGTTAAGAACTTGGCAGTCGAAGCGGTTTTAATTCCCTTTTTATTTCCAACTGACATTTGTGGCTACAATCTCTTGGCATTCTAATCGTGCCTCATTTATATTTTTGATACTGCTGCGATAGGAAGCGAGCACAGTGAAATTACGTCCACGCAGCATAGACACAGAAGCTAAAGTACGTAGTTATCCAATATGGGAGGCTGTTAAGAGAAAACTTTTGGTTTAAGTTATAAGGTATTGCTCCCACCGTTTTGGCATGCTTTCGTGGTGTAGTGGTCAGCACGCTCGGCGCGTATTCGAGAGGTCTGTGGTTCGAGTCCCGGGGAGAGCATTTCATGTCTCCTGCTTCTAAATAACCTAATGTCTCTACACTGGCGCCCAAACTATAAGGTTGGTGGATGATGATTCTCCACCGTCAGGATTTGGTGATTGGGTCCCCTAATCCCCAGTCGCCCTTTAAAAGAGGGAGTATATAAGATATTTCTCTCACCTTCTTGGCCTGCCTTCGTGGTGTAAAAAAAAAGCAATGTCTCTCCAAAGTTTTCTGTGTTTAGGTTCCCAATTACTATGTCATCAGCGTTACGCAAACTTCGTGGCATAGATTAATCTAGAAATGACGCAGTCCGGAGATGTTATTATTATTTAAAGAAGACAGGAGTTAAAGGGCTATTATTAATTTATTATTTGAAAGAGAGATATTTTATATTTTACATATTCCCCTCCCCTTCAAGAAGAAAATGGCTTGATGAAAGAACAACTTTTTTAGATAGAAAGCACTAAAGCATTAGCAAAATTACGCCCACGCAGCATAGACACAGAAGCTAAAATGCGTAGTTATCCAGTATGGAAGGCTGTTAGAAAGATTTCGGTTTTCGACTGCCATTTCCTTAGTCTATACGAATTCTATATTGAGTTCTACATTCTCACATTGTAAATGCATATTATAGCATTCTTGCTAAAATTTTTGTTTCATTGTTGATATATTTTCTTTGAAATTCTTTGTTTTACTCGACCTGGAAGACCCAGCAATTCTTTAGAATAAAAAACATTTCTATCTAATTAGGCGTATCTACATTAACTGACTGATGTGTTAATTCACCAGTGGTTAAATGGATGCTCGGCGATTACTTGTAGGTCAGCATTATATAAGGTAATTGGCTTTTAAGAACTGCAATAAACATTACATTATAAAAAAATAATTCTATGTTAAAACATTCATACGCAATAGTAAAATGAGACCCTTCATCGTTCTCTTGTATGATAGGGTAAAAATAGGCCTCTATTTCTGATCCAATACTCCCTGAACATAGTTTAGACCTTATGTACAATTATTCATTAATTTTAACATTCATTTACTGTGTATAAGAAGTTAAAAAGGAAAAAATTATGCAAAGATAGAAATAGGCTTCTTTTCTGAACCAGTACTCCTTTAGTATATTTTATCTTTAGATGCAATTATGCTTATAATTTTTAATTATATGACATTTAGTCACCATAATTTCAAATTAATTTTTATGCACATTTTACTTTTAATTATTTAACCCACATTTGATTTTATTATAATTAATCAATATCTTAAATTATCAATATGTCTCACATTTATTGCATCAGAACATTTAATATTTGCTATATGAAAGCTCAAAAACAATTTCGTTTCAACAAGTCAAAAGGAAACAATGCAGAACAACAATCAAGATTTCGATATAAAGCTACATTTTGTTGCCGCAGTGTATGCTGTAATGTTCACTTATTTTACATTCTTATTCTTATTTTACATTACATATATTTATTTAAAGAGCTTCATAAAATTTGAACTGTAGAACTATAAGGTATTTTCTCCCTCCTTTCTGCATGCCTCATCGTGTAACGGTTAGCACACTCTGCGCGTATTCGAGAGAACCAGGTTCGAGTCCCGGCTAGTGCATTGCTAATTTTTCACACCTCCTGCTTTCAAAATAACCTAATGACGCTACAGTGGCGCCCGAACTAAAAGTTGGTGGATGATGATACTTCACTACCAGGATTTGGGAACTGAGTCCCTTAATCCCCAGTCGCCCTTTAAAAGAGGGAGTATATAAGGTATTTCCTACCGTCTTTCTACATGCCTTTGTGGTGTAACGGTAGCCCACTCGGCGCGTATTCAAGAAGTCCAGTTTCCAGTCTTGGCGAGGGCATTGCTCATTTTTCACCTTTTCTGCTTTAAAGTACCATAATAACTCTACAGAACTTTTAAATTGAAAGCGACATTTGAAGCACACATTGTGTCAGGAGACTAGTTATTTTTATTATTATTATTTCGTGAAACAAAGTTTTGTTTTTCTTTTTCACCGTCTCATGGTGTTGGGGGTCATAATGCAAGTTACATGTTAAAGAACCATTAATAGGAACTGCAAATTCTTTTCGTGTTTTCTAGTATAAATCTCAGAGTGAGACGGAGATACTTTAATCTTTAGTTCACTACAAATCAGATAAATCAACAGTGAAACTGTTCCAAATATTCCAAGAACAGTTTTACGATCTGTGAACAGATGCATGCTTTTTATATACACGGCATGAAAAGGAATACAATGAAAGACGACGTTTTTGTAACATCATAAAGATATCTTCTAAGTTTTTCTTATCTATGTCCTATGTTTCCTTTGAGTAAAAGAAAACGGAAAATCTTCAGTTTGCATCGTGGTTCAGAAGGCATTGTAATCTTATCTCACTGCATAATAGCTCTAAAAATATAATAGTTTTCCATGATATGAATCTTTAATTTCATAAAGAAGTCAGAGAAAGTAGATCTTCCTGTTGATTGTAAGCTGTTCGGACAGTGTCGCAAGGTCAAAAGATAAATCAGAGGAACCAAAAGTTTAACTCTTTAGGGAAGAAGAGTAAGAAGTTTTGGAAATGAAAAAATAGCTGGTTTTATTTCAAGGAAGCTGAAGAATGATATTTTTCTTTCCTTTTTTTAGAACAGCAAAATGAAGCTTTCAAAAATTACTGGAAATTCTCGGAGGTAAGCTAACAGAATTTAGGGCGTTTGATGCTCGTTTATATTAGCGAAAAAGATAAGCTGGGAAGAATCTGGTTATGTGATTACGAAATTTCTTGCACCTCTCAAAGGAAGATTAAATATATGAAATTACTTACTGACACTGAAGGATTTCATCCTCAGTAGGCAACCCTAGGATAGGTTTATCTGTAACTTTTAAACATGATAATAAAGGAAAAAGGATATGCTATTCTAACCACATTTTAATGTAATAAAAGAAAAAAAAGTTATTCTTGAAAAGAAGTCTATTTATTTAAAATAACGCTATTAAAAATGTGGAAATTTACTTAATAGCTTGTATAGTCATTACGTTTTTTTTTTTTTTTTTTTTTATTTTTTTTGACGCTGGAGACGTGAAAAATGAGCAATGCCTTGCCGGGACTCGAACCCAGACCTCTCACGAAACGCGCTACCTTTGCACTACGAAGGCATGCAGAAAGGAGAGAGAAAATGCCTTATAACCTTAAATTAGCACAGAGCTTGTATATATAACTGAACTATTCTACGGTATCATGCTTTTAATGTAAATATAGTGAACATACACCTATGTTTCCAGATGATTTTGCATTTCTGTGGAGATGATCGTCTTACGGAAATGATATTTTATACTGATACTTATTTACGTTTTCAGAAATACTGGTCACTTTCAGATGTGGTTTCTGAACAAGATGATTAAGCAAGTGAGATTCCACTGTCTATATCAACCAACATAGTTATATCTAAAAATTGAAATGTGGTATTTGTACGTATATTCAGCCGTACTATCTAGATCAGCAGTTCTCAACCTTTTGACTAACACGTACCATCTAAACAAAAATTGAAAACATTTGTACTACTACCACCACCACTCTTGAACAAAGTTCAGATCGCATAAATTTACGAGAAAAACTCAATCAAGATGCTGGGGTTTTAATTTTTGAATTTAATAGTTAAAAATACTTTGCTTCTTTGCGTACCACCAGTTGAGAACCCCTGTTCTAGAGATCGTTATAGAAACGAACATAGCAGTATTTTCCAGGCTTCACCAATCCAGGGTCAAACCGGAAATACTCAATCTTCTGAAAAAATGCTTTAATCTTTCATATTCAATCATTTTGACGTTCACGTTGAAACGATACGTGCGTATTAAATACTACACTGTGTAATTTTACTTGTCAGCTGCAAAGCTATGAAACTACTCCTTCATTTAGAGAAGAGCGAAAATTATCAGTCACAAAATAAACTAAAGTAATAACGGAACTAAATTTCGCGATCTTTGATGAAAGAAAATAAACACTACCGTTTTTATGTCTAACAATTACCTTATAAGTATTTAAAGCCCTGTAATTTGTGTTAAAACTAAACCAAAAGTATATAAATAAGTAACTACGCAATGAAGGACCACATATCGCATGCAAAGTATCCTCAGTAAAACTGTAAATAACGATTTCGAGGATAAGCGGAAACACCGGAAGATTTTATTACATATTAAAGAAGGCGTTTTGGCGAAATATGAAAAAAGATTAAAATACAGAACAATGGAATAAGCGTAAAAGAATTATTCGGCAATTAAAAATGTTTCTTTAGCTTTACTCCTCTATTGAACAGAAAAAAATCAAAGATGCTTATAAAATTGTCTTATATGAGTAGTTCTTTTAAAATATAACGAAACCGTGTAAACGAGCTTTCAGTAACAATCATATATGTTACTTCTGGGCTAAAAACCTATTTTCTTTTTGTTTATTTATCGGAAACTCATCAAATCTTTCTCCGGAGAACATCCACATGAAAACTATCTTTCTGAGGGAGGTATGCCATCGTTGAGAGCTTTATAAAAGAAACTGACTGCTAATCAGGTTACGCAGGGGCGACGAGGAGGGAGGAGAGAATGACAAAAATGGCTGTACAGTTAGCTTCTTTACCAAGATCTGAAATCGAGTCAAACAAGTATGGTCCAGCACTCACACTATCGGGTCATTCACAAACATCCGAAAGAACATAGAAGAAAAGCAAAAAGAGAAGCTTAAATACAGGGTGTATCAGTATAGCGGTGACAAACTTTTAGGAGAGATAGAGTACACCTAGACGATGGGAAATCACATAGTAATGCATAATCGGAAAAGCTTTCCTGGCGCGGTAGTGACGACACAAAACGCAAAAAAGGAAGGACACAAACAGTGAGACAAAACATGTTTTATTATATTTCGTACAGCTGAAACCTATAAGTAAGAACAAAAACGAACAACGATCGTCATTAAAGAAGGCGTTTCGAAATTACGACCCCGGGCCGTGATGCAGGCCTTATTTCTCCGGCGCATGGAAAATCTGCATCACGAATGGGAAATCGCATAGAAGATGCATGACGCACGATTCCTGCATTACGATCCCTGTCGTATTTTCGAACGCCTTCTTTGATGATGATCGTTGTCTCTTTATGCTGTTTTTTCTTTGTTTTTGTTGTACTCCGAATAATAAACATGTTTTCCCACCCTGTTCTTGTCCTTTCTTTCTTGATTTTTGTGTCGTCACTACCGCGCCAGGAAAGCGTTTCCGACCATGCATTCCTATGTGATTTCCCCCAGTCTAGGTGTATTCCATCTCTCCTGAAAGTTTGTCACCGCTGTACTGATACACTCTGTATAACATTATAACACATAAAGCGCAAGAAATTTCACTCTTCTACGTAACCGCCAGGTGAATTTTACCTTTGTTTCACAATAAAACGTTTTCCGTAATAATAACTATCAGTAAAGACGTAAAAAAATGGCAGAAACTCCCTTTTCATACAAACGACATACGCATTTCAAGAAAACTACATATTTGATAGAAAAGAATACCCCCCCCCCAAAAAAAAGAAGAACTACTATAAAATAGTTTATAGAATTTCAAATACCAGATATCAAAAAGGGAATTTGCACAAATACATACGTTAAAGAAAGAACAATGAAACCAAAGAAAGACGAAGAAAACAAAGAAAGCATCCAATCAAATGAAAACTCACGTAAAAGTTAAGATGAAATCAAAAAGTAAGACACCTGGGGAAAACAGAGAAGGGGGAATTATCTGAAAGGAAAAAATATGAACTTAGAAATTTAGAGAAAAATCCCAAATATCAACATAGGTGAATAATTTGGTTGCAAGTTGGAATAACTTAGACATCAACTTACACTTTGACTACAGATAATCATGTCTTCTCTAAGAAATTTGCACAATATTTGTACTAACCTACATTTTTACTGTTAGCAAGTCCTTCCCCCCCCGAAAAAAAAACTGAGTTGAAAAAGTCACGTTGAATTATAGTTCACGCCAAAAAAACTGTCCTCTCTGCAAATTTCTGATTTTAACCTAACATTTCAAAGATTTTCCATTACAAGTTTCAAACGTTAAACGAATTAATTAAAAATTATAAAAAAAGTTAAATTTAAAAGGAAATGGAATCTGATCGTAGTATGTAGATTGTAGTTCCTGAAACAGCCTTAATCTATGCGGTTACGATAGGATTACTAATTTGAAAGTTAGTCCCTAGAAATAAAGGTACAGAACACAAAATCTTAGATTTGAAATGAGCAGATAAAAATGGCAAAACAAACGTTAGGTAAAAGAATGTGGGATGACATTATTGCATCTAAGTTAATATTATAAATTAATGTATATTTGTAGTGGTTTATTTTAATCTTCTAACAGTTATTTTTATTTTGAAACAAGCCTTTCCCTTATTCTCTTATTTCCCATCTACAATTTTCTTGAATTTTCAGGACTGCCTTTAATGCAAATGAGGTAGAAACCAGTATTTAAATTGAAGTCTTGGCCACTTCATTAGACGAGCCTACTAGAGCGTGTTTGCCTTCTGACCGCGTCGTTGCTTTAAATCTAATCCTACACTTCTCGGTCGTACTGTTACTTTCCTGCTTCTACTGTTCGCCGGTAATTTTTTAATAACGGCCAACTCTGTCAGTTATTTCTCCGCAGATTCGACTGGTTTTAGTTTAGTTAGCATCAGATTAGTTTCTTATTTTTCATCTTAAATTAAAGCCCAAGTGGTGGCTTACTGTAAGCACTAGAAGGGGCCATCTGTGAATCAGCTTGAGTTGAAATAAAGGGTAACTTTAACCCTTCTTTGCACTTGTCAATTTCGTTCTAAAAATCGGCGCTAATTTGCTACACAGTTCTTAAATATTCTAGCCTTCAAGGACTATTAAATTAGTTAGAATATTACATATTTAACAAAGAAAAGATTTAATTGTTCAAGATTTCAATCATGCTACTGGATCACTTGTGTACGAGGCTGACAACAAACATTTCTCACAAGTGATAACATTTTCCGTTTTTTTCAGTCAGGAAATCCGAGAAATGAAATGAAAAGATTTTTAAGGTGTATAAAAAACTGAAAACTTAATTCCAGACATTGCAAGAATAAAAAAGATCAAGTAAATCGTATTAAAATTTTAAGTTATGAAGTTAGGTGCTTTTTTTTCTCATTTAAAATATTTTTCTAAAAATACGTATTTCCTTCATTTTTTGGGGGGACTCTTATTTTAGCTTGATAATAAAAATATAAAAATATAAAGTTTCTGAAGCTTGATGATTAAAATATTAAGTTTCTGAAGGTCTTTGGCAACAAGACCATTGTAATTTGTTATCAATAGAATTCATTAAATTTGTAAAGTCACGGAAAACTCAGAAAGCAGAATCTCATCTCAAAATTTTTTCAATTGATCTTCCGACTATATTAAACCAAATATATTCCTTGATCTCTCTTTTCATGGTATATCAATATTCCATGAAAAGAGAGATCAAGACTAGCATATCTAAGAGATAAATTTAAAAAAAAATGAAACTATACAAAAATAAAACTATAAATTGCCCTTCTTCAGGAATAAGAATTTTTTTTTTTTGTTCCTGAAAATAAGGAATCTGTATCTCATCGCCCTCTAAATCAACAAGGTTTTAAAATCTACGCCAAAGTTGCTTCCTCTCCATAATTTTGTATTTTACCACTGAATGTTTTTCTTACAGTTTGATTTTTAACCATATTTTTATTTCGTTCTCATTTGCCCTTCAAACTTTTAAGTTTCAGATTAAAGCTTAGCAGGATAATGTGTGTTGCACGAATTCGATTTCTCTTTCCAATATGAATTATTACATTTCGCAGGTTATATAAAGTAAGTCTTGCTTATTGTTACCATTTTAAATTTTGTGAACTGGAAATTTGTAAAGGTGCAGCACTTCGAAGCTATCTTCATAGAAGGATTCCTTAAGGAAACTGAATTTCTCACTGCACACTCGCAGAAGCAAGGAAAACTATGCAGCTAGTTTGAAGATCGGCTGGAAAAAGTCTTACGATTAAGAACAGTATTCAATAATCGTATTGGCTTTGGATTATAGAAAAGCACGCAAGAAGCCGTTGGTTCGAAGAGATGAGATTTCTTCTTGAATCTTTTTAAGAAAAGCTGCCTTGTAGTCCAATTACACATGGGGAAAATCATGAAACTCCTGTGTAGCCAGCTCGTTCATCGAAATTTGAACATGGGTCGAACTACCAGTCGCCCTACCAGTGAATGAGTTGTTTAAGACCGATAAATGCGGGTAGTTCGACATGGCTTGGGTTCGGAATAATACTCAGGAAGTTAATATGAATATTTTAGATGAGGATTCTCTCTCAGTGACCATAGATATATATGGATTAAAACAGGACTACGGTTGAAAGTGGAAAATGATAAGAAATTTATAACTACAAATATTAATAGAATTAAGAGATTTAGTCGAAATATGAAAAAGGATTTATTAGAAATGGAAAATGAGATACTGAAATCTATAAGAATGAAGAGGAACTGAATAAAGTGGTTTCACATACTGAGAATCATATTGTTGGGAAATGTCCAGGCGCGGTAAAATAGCTTCCTCGCAAAGCGGGTTTAGGGTTGCCAGAAAATAGCAAGGGAAAGCAGGGTTGCCACATTTGGCAAGAAATCCCCATTTGATGACAAAACTGGCGATATGCCATGGACCTTTTGGAACGAATTCTTACTGGTTTAGCCCAGAATGTTCTCGAACACAAGCAGAAGCTATATCAACCCTGCTGGTAAGCGGAGTGCGAGTCAGTGCGGAGTCTAGTGCCGAGTTGGTCGTCGAGGGCATCGAGTGAGTCTCCCAGTGTATCGCGAGACAGTGCATCGTCGAGTTTTATCTTAGAGTGTGTTGAGCTTCGGGAACGACTGAACTGAGTCGGGGGCTGTACTCTAGTGTATCGTCGAGTGCATCGCGAGTTTTAGCGTGGAGAGTCTGGAGAGTAATTAGCATTCCGAGAACGAGCGAGCAGAGTCGGGAGCTGTACTCTGGTGTTTTGCAGTGAAGCTGTCTTCACCGTTATAGCCTGATATTCTGAAGTATGTTTTGCCGATTATTCGAGCGTGTTTACAGTAGTTGTTCGATGATTGTATAAGTGATTTTGAAGCTGTCTTGAAAAATACTGGCTAATAAATTGTGTTTGATACTTAATCAAGTGTCATCGTTCATCATTCCAAATCTACGAACCCCTTAACGTACGTAAGAAGAAGAACAGAGGAAAACGTAACAATATTATAACACAGATGTGGAAAAAGCTGAGTGTGGGAAAGAAAGGGAGAGAGGAAAGAAAGCTAACAAACACACAAACAGACATTCTTTATATAGTTCAGAAAACTGTTATTGTTAACACTGCAACAAAAACGGCAGAATACATTTTGCTCCAAGAACATTGATTTCGTGCTATTTTTATCAAAATATAAAGTTTTTCTTTAAAGATAATGTTAGTTGAACTCTAAATTTTGCCTTAATTTAAATTTCGAATTGGCGTGCTCTCTTTCTGCATATCCGTGCATACTGCATTTGTAATAGATGTATAATTATTATTTAAACGTTCTCTAAACCATAAGAGGAAGTGAAGAAATTTCCAATCAACGTTTAATTCATAATTCAGCCATCAAATTCAAAACTTTCGGGATTTCGGAACAAAACATAAAACCGTCGAAGCGAGAAATTCTCACGTGCAAGAGAGACGAGCATAAGAATTAACCTTGCGAACGTCACGCTTACAGACGATTTCAGTTACGCAATGATCATCAGACACATACGTCACATGATAGTGAATAGAACCAGAATTTTGAGCGGATATGGATGCCCTCAATGCATGGGAGCTATTCGATTAGAAACGGCTTTGCCCTCGTTCGAGGACAAAACGATCAGGCAGTAATTTGTTATAGACACTTACAGCGAGTTTTAGTACTTTGAACGCATTTACGAATCAGTTTCAACATTTCAAGGCAACAGCTGTCATGCATATACCATATCTCGGTTTTCCTCATTAGCTAATTCTCGGCGCTTCTGCTTTGCAATGTTTATAAAGAATATACCATGAAAGAGTAATGTTTTAAAATATGATTTGGTAAAACATTTTAAGCCAATGTAGGCCATTTATTTGGTGCTACCTGAATTTTATTACATTATAATAAATTTATAATAAATCTTTTCTGTATAAGGGGAGATATTTATTAAAGATTACTTCAAGTAAATGTAAGAAATGAATTCTGTCAATATGACACTAATTTTTGTCCAAATAAACAAATATTAAACCATTAAAAATGATGTAACCTAGATTGATTGAAATCTGTTTTACTGAAACTATTCGAATGCGAAGCCAAAGAAACGGTCGTAGCAAGTGAACATTCAGTCATTTCAAAATATTAAAAAAATTTCTGTGGCATCTGAATAACTGTATTATAATCTAAAAATTTCACCTACTGAACTTCCAAGAAAGTAAAAAAAATAACAATATTATAACCTAAAATTTCACCTACAGAATTGCCAAGAAAGTTTTGCCATTAAAAATTTCAAAAGGTTAAACAAACGCTGTAAAGTTTTAAAAAATAAAAAAAAAATAATAAAAATTAAAAAATCAAATGATTCTATACCAGTTATGTCAGGTAGTGTAATTAGGTATGTAACTAGTTTACCACATTTTAATGCAATTAAAGCATATCAAACTTGAATAATATATATACCTGATATATGTTAAATGTATTTTAACTTGGGTGGATTGGAATTCCGGATCTTCCGCTTGCCTGCTGGACTTGTTACCAATTACATCACGAAGGTAAGTGTGAAGACAGGATAAAATTTCTTATAATATCCCTCCTGCCTCATTTGTCTGAACTGCTGCTTTGATTTTCCGTTATTCTGTTGTATATTAATTTACAGAATTCTCAAATATTAAATACACTATTCACTGTAATTCACTACATTCACTATACATTGTAAATTAATGCACAACATTTCTCCTGATAATGGAAGTGATAGAAATACTGTATTATACATTGCATTTTTACAATAAACTAAGCTAAATATATATTTAAAGGCAGAAATATTATTTATGCATTGATTTATTTAATAAATCAAGGGCAAAAGGAATTTTTTACAATAGCAGCATAAATGCAAAGGATACACAATTGTATCGTGGAAACTCATTTTCTCGAAACTCTAAAATTCTATTATTTTTCCTTATTGATAATTTAACAATAAATGTAATAATTTTGCAACACCTTTGTAAAAATAAACATATCTTTTTCTGGTCCGATATTTTTAAATACATATTTCTAAAAATCTAAAGAAATTTTTACTTTCCAGTTAAGCGAGGGTAAGAAAATAGCATTATAGAAGTAAACAGCATATACATATAGCAGTACAGTTTAATTTTTTTGTTTTCCTTCCGCTTTAATTAGAGGCATTTCATGTGGTTATTGTGATGTTATTTAAGGTTTTAAATGACTATATGCGATAAAAAAACCTTGTTTGTGTTATCAGTCTCACTTCTCTGATGTAATCCATACAAGCCCACGAATTATTATCGTGGCAAGGAGTAAACGACTGTTTCTACCATTGGCCAGGGCCTTGAGGTTCATATAGGTGACAGCCCGACTTTATGCTCAGTTCCGCCCCAGTTTTGAAGGAGAGCACCCCACGGGGCATATCCGAGGATTTTTCATCCTTCTTCTACTACCAATAATCTCTTGAGAGGACTTTAGGCTCAACACATATTTTGAGTGCCCCTTTGCCGCACAGACGCTATACATTTACAAACACTATACCTTCTCCAGGATTGGAACCCGGGTCCTTCGGTATGGCAGTCCGCGTCGATAATCATTTTTTCGTCTGACCGGCACAATGAAAAATCATTTATCAAGCATTACCCGTGGAAATCGCATTTTAAATAAATGTTATGCTTAAAAATAGTTCAGGCGGAGATGATTACCATCGTAAGGCGTTCTGAATTTGTTCAAAAATAGCCAAGCTGTTCGCAGTATTACTGGCTGTGAAACTATTACAATAGCAATGACACTTGGAGTTTCATGGAAAAACATAATTTAATCTTTACTTATTATCTGTTTAAAACCTCATCAACATAAATCCGAACAGGATGCATTATATATTTCAGCATTAAAAATGTAATAGAAAATATTATGCCTTTTGGCATTAAATATAAGTACACTGTTAGCCACCCAAATTGCAACACCAAGAAAGACATCACAATAAAATTTATTTAGTAGATAACATGTTGACCAAGTATCAAATGATTAAATTTATAGACTTCTGTGAAGTGTGGTTCCTTCCTGAATCAGTAACCAGAGTACCCGCCATTGTTGGAGATCACCCCTGCCACACGCCTTGGCATTGATTCAAAGAGACTTTGGATGTGTTCTTGGGGTACAGCAGACCAAGCAGCTTCCACGCGTTGCCAAAGTTGATCTAGTGTGGCAGCTTGGGATGTAATCTGGGTCAATCGTTCAGAAATCATGGACCACATGTTTTCTATCGGCGAAAGATCCGGACAGCGAGCCAGACAGGGAAGCAATTCAATCTGGCGATTGACGAAGAACACTTGGACAATGCGTGCCGCGTGTGGCCGCGCGTTATCCTGTTGAAATATGGCTGTGGGCAAGCCGTGAAGGTAAGGAAGGACAACTGGCTCCAGCACCTCAGAGATGTAGCGCTTGCTGTTTAAGTCACCAGCAATGCGTACTAGAGGAGTGCGACAGTGATATCCAATACCGCCCCATACCATAATATCCGGTGCAGGACCAGTGTGGTAGTGCATAACGCAACTGTTCAGCATCTTCTCTCGACGGTTTCTCCAGACTCGAATCCGACCATCGTGGTGTTGCAGACAGAAGCGTGACTCGTCAGGAAAGACAATTTCATTCCTTTCTGCCGTCCACAACCTTCTTTCATCGCTAAATTGGCGGCGGAGACGTCTGTGGTTCTGCGTCAAGGGTAGACGAAGCAATGGACGTCTTGCGGACAGACTACTCTGCTGTATACGGCGTCGAATGGTACGTGCAGACACTAGATGATGCGTTACAGGCTAAATGGCTGTGCTATGGTTCGCGATGTGACTGAGCAATCCGTCCCTGCCATGCGCGCAATGTTCCTGTCGTTACGTGAAGTGGTGCACTGAAGTGGATGCAATCGAACACGTCGGTCCGTCGTACCCTCCTTTGGGCAAGTATCAAAAACGGCATTTTGCGTCGTTTCACTTTCTGCGTTGGTTCACTTTTCAAACTGTTGCCACCAAATATTATAGTTAAAGAAACTAAACAATGAAAAATCTGTATGAATGCATGAATGTTTCTCGCGTTGTGAAAAAACAACGCTATCTAAACCCGTCCAATTTTGAATAACTTAGTCCTTCAACCGAACATGGGCCCTTGGAAGCCTGAATTTTGAATTTCGGATTTGTTTTATTATCTATTTAATATTTTGTAAAACTTTAATTCTTTTGATTAACAAACTCAACGATTTCAAAGCGAGCAATGGCACTACTGTACGAAAAAAAAACATCTTTATCTCCAGCGCGCGAGAGTGTGTATCGAAAATTATAAAGATGTACTGTTTTGCTGTTTTTAAATATTTTATGATTAGAAGAAGTTAGGAAAAAATCGTAACCAGTATGATTCTGGAAGTCTGGCCTCTGGAACTGCTGTTTACCTAGAACCACTCATTCCAGTAGAAGTGAGCACCTTATGTTGCCAACTGGTAAATTTTGAAAGTTATTTGTACTTTTCTGTCCAGCCTAGACAAGTTGTAGCTTCGCGTAAATTCGCTGGAATTGTAACTTAGCCTAGAAAGTTTCAGAGAGTAGTTGCCAACAAGAAGTTGAAAAACTGGTTTATATTACTTTAAGTGTAAATTTCACAAACTGAGAGGAATGAAATTTTATGTTAACCCTTTGCACTCGAGGGCATTTTCGCTCAGGAGAACCAGCAGCTCGAGACGATTTTCAGCATATTTGATGAATTTTTTATAAATAGCTTAAGAAAATTTTGAGCGCAATTTAAAGAAATCTAAAGGTTCTTTTATGTCTGAAGATGTTTGCGGTCCTGCGGTTCTTTCTCCGGACACAAATGACATTCTTTGCTGTATTTCTTCCTATATTTTTATGTTATCCATTTTGAATTTTATGTCTCTTCTGAGGAATCACTGCCGCTTTCACATTTACTACCTATTACCCTACCCTGAGGCTTGCCTTTTCATACCTCTTGCTTTATGGCTATTTTCATCATTGCTTTCCTCCTCTCTATTGTCAAGTACTCTACGTATAGACGTAATCTCGTTCTTCATCAACGAAAATCGAACTCGTCTTTATTTGCACTCATTCCTTCATAGTATTCCATGCTTATTGGGATCCGCAACTTTGAAAATAATATTCCTGTTGCCACGACTGTCGAGTTCGAACCAACGTCGAAGACGCATATATAACAATAAATCTAAAAAACATATTTAAAGTTAAGAATTGGCAGTTGTTTTATAGGCATGTAATTGTTGAATGTATACGTGAAGCACTATTACCCAAACATAACCTATATAATCGTTGTTAATGCTCGAATCATCGCGTCAAACTGAGTGGTGATCGAGATTCACTTCGAATTATCGCATCAAATCAAGTCGTGATCGAGATTCACCTTTCGACTGCAAAAGAGTTAACTCTTACATTATGAGCTGCACTATTCTTACGAGGCAGTAAAAGAGAGGCGATAGGTCGCCAACTAGTGAATAAGCTTCTAAAAGTTACCTAACGCCAGCAATGGCCGAGCGTTAAATGACGTTGAATGCTGGTAGTTCGGTTTGAGCCGCCCAACCGGTATAGTGGCATCACTGACTGCCGTGCCGAAGTGTCCGGATTCGAATCACGGAGAAGGCGTGGATGTTTGTAAATGCATAGTGTTCATGCGGCATGGGGGCACTCTAAATACGCGGCGAGCCGAAAGTCCTCTCAAGATGCTGGTGGTAGGGGAAGAGGGATGGGAGACCCTCGGACCCGTCCCCCCGCCGTTTTCTTTCAGAACTAAGAGGCGGAACTGAGCTAAATCGAACTGTCACCTGCAAGGTGCTCAAGGCTGTTGCCAACGACAGGCGTAAACTTGCGCTGCTTGCCACGAGGAATTTCGTGGGGTTGTGCTGACTATAGGTCAGAGAAGTGAGTATTAGAAACAACAACAACAACAACAACGGTCCGAGGTTCGAGCCCCGGCAAACGGGCTGGATGCATAGGCGTTTTATTTGCTTTCTCCAGGTGTAACGTGAATAAGAGCCACTTTTCCTTAAAACGACCTTCTCGGGGCATTACTCACTTTCCGTGTAGTGTATAATGATGAAGCATGCAATGAATATTATTAACTATTAGGTTCATGTAGTTTGAAACTATTAGTTGCAGTTAAAAGTTTACATTTCCATAGTGTAGTGACTGAGTTACATTATAAGTAATCATGTTATGGCTATTAAAGAACTAACAGATTACAGGAAAAGAGTTATTAACATGCTCTTGATAGTAGAGAAAATTTCATTTAAGTTTTTGTTTTCATAAAGTCTTATTTAGTACAGGGAAACCTCTGTTCACGAATGCAATTCGTTCTTGAAGGTCGTTTGTCATCCGAAGCATTCGTAAATCGAAGCCGTATGACCCATAGGAATTAATATAAAATAGAATAATCCGTTTCTGAACTACAGATGATCGTTTATTTAAACTTTTACAGCAATACTTTGTTCAAACCCAGGCCCATCGATAGAACAGCCAAGAAAGCTAATCGCTATATCGCTGAAGTTGTTCCAGCTTACCCATGGTGGGCTCATTTTTGTGATTCTCTAGTACTTCTACATTTTATTGTTACTTTATAAGTTCATGTGCTGATATAATATCACGGATCATGAAAAAATACTCCGTGTCCACCGCCTTCAAGCTGCAACGTAATCTGGGCATGATATCCTCTGGGCCGAATTCGTGGTCCTGTTGCCAAGCTTCGTTAAGGAGAATTGATCAATGAAACATTTAAAGTTTCTAGGAGTTTCTGAAGTGTTATTTCTGTATCAGTGATTAACCTCGAAACACTTTTGAAAATCATTTGTTGCCAGCTTGCCTGTTCTAACTCTAGGCATGGTTAG